>JACEEZ010003081.1:9915-27060 GCA_016584305.1 Chionoecetes opilio
GTGACCTGGGACCTCAAGGGACTACTTTTTAGGTAATGCTGGGACCTCACACACCCACCCACTTGTTCAAGGGGGACAGTAACCGCCCACATTTGTCCTTGAAATAAACCCCGGAGCAAGTGGGGATCGAACATGTGACCACAGAATGGGTAGACACGCTCTTTAATAAACCACTAGACTACGTAGGCGGTGTGTGTTTGTGTTTGTGTTTATTTTTCTTTCTTTCCCTGGCTCACTTTTCACCCGGGATTACACTGTCAGAGAGAGAGAGAGAGAGAGAGAGAGAGAGAGAGAGAGAGAGAGAGAGAGAGAGAGAGAGAGAGAGAGAGAGAGAGAGAGAGAGAGAGAGAGAGAGATCACTTCACTCCCACGTCCCCTGGAAACAAATCACTGTCAGGGCCATTGGATTGTCCTCGCCTGATTGGTTCATGGCCGAGACGCCTGGCCAATCAGCGAGGCTTATTCAGCTCAGCGGGTCATGCGGCTGGGGGGGAGGAGGGGGCCTTGGGGCAGGTGTTGGGGGGAGGGGGCCTTGGGGCAGGTGTTGGGGGGAGGGGGAGGGGACAAAGGATGTGTTGAGAAGGCAAATATTTTTTTTTCTGCCACATCCGTTTGATTTCAGTTTCATATTTATTTTTTATAAAGATTTTGAAGGAAAGCTAAAAAAGAAAAGTTAGAAAGAAAAAAGAAGAAAAAGAGCAGAATATTATCTTTTGAAAAATGAAAAATGCTTGAAATATGTAAAATAAATCTAGATATATTATGAGATGGATTATCATCTATCTTCTTCTATAATAATATAAGCGAAAGTGTGTCTGTCTGTGTGTGTGTGTGTGTGGTATAGGTTCCGCCCCCCGTTGCGCAATCACCTCATATGGCACATTTTTGGAACCAGGTTGACCAGGGGAAGGTCATAAGCCTACTTATGAGATGATTCGATCACTTTTTTTTTTTTTTTTTTTTAGCAGCCTATTAGCGATAATTGTGAAAAAAAAGTGGGTTACGAGAATTGAGGAAACCTTGATGTAGGGTGATGGGTAATGGGTGAGTGAATGGGTGGGGTGATGGGTAATGGGTGTGGGGTGATGGGTGAGTGAATGGGTGGGGGGTGATGGGTGATGGGTGAGGGAATAGGTGGGGGGTGATGGGTAATGTAAATATAAGCGAAAGTGTGTGTGTCTGTGGTGTGTGTGTGTGTGTGTGTGTGTGTGTGTGTGTGTGTGTGTGTGTATGTGTGTCTGGTATAGGTTCCGCCCCCGTGGCGCAATCACCTCATGTGGCACATTTTTGGAACCGGGTTGACCAGGGGAAGGTTTTAAGCCCAATTATGAGATGATCCGATCACTTTTTTTTTTTTTTAGCAGCCTATTAGCGATAATTGTGAAAAAAAAGTGGGTTGCGAGAATTGAGGAAACCTTGATGTAGGGTGATGGGTAATGGGTGAGTGAATGGGTGGGGTGATGGGTAATGGGTGTGGGGTGATGGGTGAGTGAATGAGTGGGGGTGATGGGTGATGGGTGAGGGAATAGGTGGGGGGTGATGGGTAATGGGTGAGTGAATGGGTGTGTGGTGATGGGTAATGGGTGAGTGAATGGGTGGGGGGGTGATGGGTAATGGGTGAGTGAATGGGTGGGGGGTGATGGGTAATGGGTGGGGGTAATACATACATTTCTACATCCATGATTTCAGGAAAGTTAGAAGGGGCTATCTGGAGAGTCCGTGTTTGGTGGACCGAAGGCCCACCAAACACAGGTGGTGGGCCTTCGGCCCACCACCAATAGCCCTCCGCAGGAGCTAGCCAAAAAGTCCGCCCGGTGGGCGGCTTTGCGGCTAGTAGCTATATATTAGGTTAGATAGATAGAGAAGCCAAAACAAAATAAATTATATAAAGTTCTAATGAATTATATAAAGTACTAGCCGCAAAGCCGCCCTCCGGGCGGACTTTTTGGCTAGCTCCTGCAGAGGGCTATTGGTGGGCCTTCGGCCCACCACCTGTGTTTGGTGGGCCGAAGGCCCACGAAACACAGACTCTCCAGATAGCCCCTTCTAACTTTCCTGAAATCATGGATGTAGAAATGCATGTATTAACGCCAACCCATTCACATCACCCCCAACCCATTCACTCACCCATTACCCATCACCCCCCACCCATTCACTCACCCATTACCCATCACCCCCCACCCATTCACTCACCCATTACCCATCACCACACACCCATTCACTCACCCATTTCCCATCACCCCCCATCTATTCCCTCACCCATCACCCATCACCCCCCACCCATTCACTCACCCATCACCCCACACCCATTACCCATCACCCCACCCATTACCCATCACTCTACATCAAGGTTTCCTCAATTCTCGCAACCCACTTTTTTCTCACAATTATCGCTAATAGGCTGCTAAAAAAAAAAAAAAAAAGTGATCGGATCATCTCATAAGTGGGCTTAAAACCTTCCCCTGGTCAACCTGATTCCAAAAATATGGTATATGATGGGATTCCGCCACGGGGGGCGGAACCTATACCACACACACACGCACACACACACACACACACACACACACACACACACACACACGTACACACACACACACTTTCGCTTATATTATTATAGATAGTATATATTTTGTTGTTTCCTGATTTTTTTTTTTTTTTTTTTAATGTATATTTAATACGTTTTTAGAGTAAACTTGACGCTCTTTTGATCATTATTTTTCCTCCTTCCCTTGTAAATATTGGTCACTCCATAACTCACAAACCTTTCACTGAACCCGTTTTTTAGTAGTATTTTTGTTTATGCTGCTCCGCGCACTGCTGTCAGGTCACAGAACATGTAACACACACAAGCACATGAAAGGCGATCGCAAATATATGCCGGGGAAAAAATTATTGTGTAAAAGTGTTGCTGTTGATTTTTGCTTCGAGTGCTTTGATGATTTCCTCTATAAACGTGTTGGAGGAGGAGGAGGAGGAGGAGGAGGAGGAGGAGGAGGAGGAGGAAGAGGAGGAGGAGGAGGAGGAGGAGGAGGAGGAGAGAGAGATGATAGAGATGATAGAGATGAAACAGTAGAGGAAGAAGAAAAAGAGGAGGAAGAACATATATTGAGAAACTGTAGCACTAGGAGGAGGAGGAGGAGGAAGAGGAAGAGGATTACATAGGATTACATAGGAGTAACAGACACCAGGAGACCTATTGGTCCATAACGAGGGTATCTGCTGAACTACATACTACTAACTATCAACTACTTGTAAGAAAACAGTTGGAAAATGATACCATGTCCCTAAAGAGAATAGGAACATGGAAGTTTCATAGTGCAGAATGATAGGGTATGAAAAATACTAACTACAACTACCACTACCACTACAACTAATCGATACGGGGGACTAGATACGAATTCGCACTATCAATACCCATTTACTTTACAGTGCGCGTCAAGTCTGTTTTTGAATGTAGTTATTGTGCTGGCTCCGACAACATTTGCTGGTAACTTGTTCCATCGTTCAACGACTCTAACATTGAAATAATTTTTACGGAGATCGGTGATGCAACGTTGACCGTTTAGTTTTAAACCATTATTTCTTGTTGTCACTTGAGTTGAAAGCTCGAATAGTTTCTCTTGATTAGTGACATCAAAACCTTTTAGAATCTTAAAGGTTTCTATCAAGTCCCCACGGATTCTACGATCCTTTAAGGAAAACATATTAAGTTTCCGCAGTCTCTCTTCATAAGATGAATTTCGCAGAGATGGAATTTGTTTGGTTGCTCTTCTTTGCACTGATTCCAATTTGGCTTGATCTTTTACGAAACAGGGCGACCAGAATTGAACGGCATATTCCAAGTGGGGCCTAACCAAGGACGTGTATAATTGTGTCATTACTTTCGGAGTTTTATGTTCAAAGTTACGTTTAATAAAGCCCAACATCATATTTGCCTTTTTACTGGCAGCTAGGCAATGCGGACTGGTTTTCAGATCATTACTGATGATGACACCTAAATCCTTTTCCTGCTGTACTTCAGTTAACGATTTATTTTGCATTTGATAGTTATATTTGAGGTTATCGTTGCCGATATGCATTACTTTACATTTATCGGAATTGAATTTTAATAGCCATTTATCACTCCAATCTGATAGTTTGTCGAGATCACTTTGTATGAGTTCGCAGTTTTCTCTAGTATATGCTTTACCGCCTAATTTTGTGTCATCTGCAAATTTCGATATTTTAGATACAAGTCCGCAGATCGTTGATATATATCAGAAAAAGAGTAGGACCCAAGACCGAGCCCTGAGGCACCCCACTAGTAACATCTAACCAATCAGATGCCTCGCCATTTATTACTACCCGTTGTTTACGATTTGAAAGCCAATCGCCAATCCATGAACATAATTGCGAGGAGGTGCAGGAGGAAGAGAAGGAAGAAGAGGAGGAGGAGGAAGGACATAATTGAGATGAACCAGTAGCAGGAAGAGGAGGAGGAAGAGGAAAAAGAGGAGGAGGAGGAGGAGGAAGAACGTATTTTGAGATGAAACAGGATTGAAGGAAGAGGTGGATGAGGAGGAAGAGGAAGAAGAAGAAAAAGTATAGATGTATTAAAGTAAAAGATTATAAAACGGCTATTATTCTATGTGTGGTTGTTGTTTTGTTTTGTTGTTGTGTGTGTGTGTGTGTGTGTGTCCATTTTTATATCTTTTATGTGTTAAAATGTTGAAGGTTAAAGTTTATATCTAATTAGTCATTATTTATATATTCATGGATGCCTTTCGGTGTCATGATCATTACAATTATTTCCACCATTGCGATCATGTATTTTATTATTTTTTTTATTATTATTATTATTACTACTTAAAATTTCACTTTTAACAGAAAAGAATAAGGTATAGACTTCGTCTTTGTGGTTTAAAAGGCATTGACTATTTTTTTTTTGACGTAGCTGTTGATGGGAATGTTTCTCGTCCTAAAATAATAAAAGTAATACTGTAATAGTGGTAGAAAATATTAGTTAAGGAATTTTTTGAAGTGTATAATAGTATAAGTGTAGTAGGTGTAGAAATTGTGGTGATGTAGTAAAATTTAAAACACATTATCATTTTTATTATCATCATCATTGTTTTTTTTTTCATTTTCTCTTTTGTCCCATTAATATTTCAAAAAAAACAAAAAAAAAATGTTGCCAGTAGCACAAGTTGCCCCTGATAGCTATCGTGCGCTGGCAACAATAACAAAAACAGTTTATCGTACAGTTGTAAAATTGTCGTAACCAGGCAAAAGTTATAAACGGGAAAGGGCTAAAATGAGTTTGTATTTTTATTATTTTATTTTTCCCTATTATTATTAAATGAGCTGTATTTATTATGTGTAATTAACTTTTCTTTATTTTTCCTTTCCTTTTTTGCTTTTTCTTTCTTTTTTTCTTTTCTTGACGTTTTTCTTGCCATTTCCCTTTTATTTTTGCGTAGAAGGGTTTAATTTAGTACTGAGTTATCATCAGAGGGGGGAAAAAGGGTAAATGAAGTTTTATATCCTTTTTAAAAGTATATAATATTTTTTTGCATTTTTTTACTTAGCGTGGTTTTTTTTTCCATTCGCTTTTTTGATCATTGCGTGGAAATAATGTTAATTTAGTACTGAGTTATCATCCCAAGGCGAAAAATGATAAACTAAGGGGGAGGACTCGTAGAGCGCATACCTCCGCCCGAATTTCATCAATTGGTTGCCATGGCAAAAGTTTTGTTCGATTTCATAAAAAAAAATTTAAAAAAAAATAAAAAAAAAAAAAAAAAAAAAATTTTTTATTTTTAATAAAATATATTATAAAATTAATATATATATATATAAAATAATTTTATATATATATATAATATTATATATTATATAATATATATATATGCACTCAGTAAGAGCGGCATACCCTCCCGGCCGGGGTAGCTTCATTGGGTTTCCATGCAAAAGTTTGTGAATAATTTTCATCCCAAAATTAAAACAGTTCTTCCTTATACCAAAAGATTGGGATAACCCAATTTGGGGCCAAATCTATTCGTAACTTTTCGGAAATCCTGTACACAACAAAAAGACAGACAACAGCCCCGATCGGGGGGAAAACATAAAACCCCCCCACTTCGTTGGCGGGAGGGGAAAAAAAGTCTACTTCAGCTTTTTCTTTGAACTGAGAACACGGACATTAAGAACAACTACTGAAAACCAGGATTTTACAGAGAAACATTTACACTAAAGAAAAATGAACTCCAAAGAAAACCAAAAAAAAACGCGGAGGATTTACAGAGAGCGTTCATATTTTATCGCGTTAGTCACACTTGTCAGAACGTGTTGACATATTTTTTTATCATTTTTTTCACGTCAGACTCGGAACATAACCTTGTTTCAATCTTTCTCTTCTTTTTTTCCTTTTTTTTATATTCCTCTGAACTTGTAAACGAACAGCTCTTTATTGCTGTTTTTTTCCCTTGACCAGTCCCTTGTGATGAAATACATGCGGTGTAGTTCTATCTTTCTTTTCTTATTTTCCACACTTTGCCACCTTTATTGCTTTTTTTTTTTTTTTTGCCCCTGACCAGTCCTTTGTGATGAAATATAGAAAGGTGTAGCTCCCTCCTGTAATCTGTGGAGCCTCTAACCTTGCCTTCCTGGCCTGTAATCTGTCCGGGCAAAAAAGCTGTCGGGGCAATGGAAAGGCTAATCCCTGTGTGGGTATCGCCAGGTTTTTTGTGTCGAGGTTTTATTTACTCTATAGGTGTCTTGCAGTGACGCCCACACCCCTTGTTTGGGGCTGCGCAGACGCGGCTTCAACCAAAATGCCCCCCCGTCGGAGCGAGCTGGGGATCAACAAACTCCACTTCCCGCCCGTTTTTTGCCAGTTTAGGGAAATTTTTCCCCTAAAAAATATTGTTTATCTATAAAAAGTATACTGTTTTTTCCCGGAAATGCTTTTCTATATTTTTATAAAATAAAAAACCGTAAAACCACAAAAGAAAGGCCTTTATAAACTCTCAAGAAATATCATGAATTGCATTCACCACGCCACCCCATTTAAATTTTGCGAGAAAATTTTTTACAGGGACAATATCAAAGGAAGGGGAATTTCATTGTTTCCATTGATATTTTTTATTTCTGAAAAATGAATTAGCAGCGCAAAAATTGCTTTAAAACTAAATAAAAACTCTGAAATGGGGTAATTGTTCCCGTTTGATGAGGTTTTTATTTATTTAACGTAATTTATACTTTTAATTCATTTTTTAAAAAATTTAAATATTAAATAAAAGCTAATAAAATTCCGCTTCTTTTGACATTGCCCCTTTAAAAACGTTTTCGGCAAAATTTTAAAAATGGGGCTGGGCGCTGGTAAAATATTAAAAAGTTCATGCATTTTTTTGAGAGTCCATAAGGGCCTTTCTTTTAGTGTTTTTTTTAGGGTTTTTTTTTTGATAATTTATAGAAAAAGCTTTTCCGAAGACAACAGATATTTTTAAACTAAAAACATATTTTTGGGTAGGGGAAATTCCCATAAGCGGCAAACAGAACGGCAAGTGGATTTTTTGGGCCCTCAGCTCGCTCCGACGGGGGGCTTTTGGGTTTGAAGCCCTTTTTCGTGACGTCGTGCAAGCCCTTTAACGTTTTTTACTTTATTGTTATTTTACTTTATTACTAATATTATTACTATTATTATTACTATTACTATTACTATTATTTATTTTTATTTATTTGTGGGAAGGTTTTATTTGCTCTATTACTAGTTTTCTTACTTTATCATTATTTTTACTATATTACTATTATTATTACTATACTATTTATTATTATTTTTTTTTTTGTAGGATGGTTTTATTTTATTTTTGCAGAGTACAAACACCAAAAATTTGTATTGTTTTGAGGCTCAATTTTAATGTTGTAAATGATGATTCAGATTCACACATTTATTCCTTGTACCCATTATATTATTTATGTTATCATTATTATTGCCATTGTTATTATTGTTATTATTGTTATTATTGTTTTTTATTTTAGTCTATCGTTTTGAGAAAGATAATAGGGTTAGTATCATTTTTTGCATCTCTCTTCTCTCTCTCTTCTCTCCTCTCCCTCTCTCTCTCTCTCTCTTCTCTCTCTCTCTCTCCTCTCTCTCCTTCTCTTCTCCTCTCTCTCTCTCTCTCTCTCTCTCTTTTCCCTCTCTCTCTCTCTCCTCTTCTCTTCTCTCTCTCTCTTCTCCCTCTCTCTCTCTCTTCTCGTCTCTCTCGCAAGGGGGGGCCCAGAAAATATCAAAGAGAAGATAAATACACTCAATAAGGGGGAAAAGTGAATATTTGACGCTACGTGAGTAAGAGAAGAGGGGGAAGGGAGGAGGAAGAACCAGGAAGGGAAGGAGGAGGTGAGAGAAAAAAGGGGAAAGGGGGATGGGAAGGGAAAGGGAGGAAGGCGGGAAACATAAAGAAGATCGAGGAAAGGGAAGGAAAAAGGGAGGAGGGGGGAAGGGAAAGAAAAGAAGAAGGGCGTGGAAGGAAAAAAGGGAAAGGGAAAGAAGGATTTGGGGGGAAGGGAAAGGGAAAGGGAAAGGAAGGAGGAAGGAAGGAAAAAGGGGATAAAAAAAGAAAAATGGAGGCAGGAAGGGGCAGGAGGAATGAAGAAATGAAGGGGGCTCACAGAAGTTTAAGGGTTTCTTAATAAGTGAAAAAAGGGCCCCCGTACCCCCCTCCCCTTCCCCTTCCCCTTCCTTCCCTCCCCCTCCCCCTGTGTCCTCCCCCCCTCCCCCCTCCCTCCCCGGGGGGATCGTATAACAAAAATTTCCCCTGGGGCCAAATGTTTTCCTTGACGGGTCTTCCCCCGCACGAGGAGGGGGAAGGAAAAATTTTTCTATTTTTGATTATTTGATTTTTTCTTTTGCATATTTTTCGACACCCCCTTACACACATTTACCACCAAAAATACACACAACACACACAACAAAACCTCCGGTGGCTCATTTTTTAGGGGCCCCTCATTCTGTGGTTCGGTTCGAACCCCACCCCCCCTCATTCCCGGGGTTTTTCCATGAAAATATCGCTAGGGCGGACTGCCCCCTTGAGAAAGGGGTGGGGGGGTGTGGTGTTGGGGCCCCAGATTGCCCAAAATCGGTAATGATGATTTAGAAAAAATAAAACAATTATCCAAATACCTTGTAGAAATTTTTGATCTACTGTAATGGAAAAGTTCTGCCAACCTCTCAAAAAAAACACTAAGAAAAAAAAAATCTATGTACAAATGAGAAAATCGAAAAAATATAACAGTGACCCAGGGTTTTTTGGTCCCCAGGGGTGTCTTACCTGCCTTGTGGGGGGCGTGTTCCCCTCAGGGGGGGATAGGGGGGCATTTTTACCTCGGGGGGGGGGGGTACAGTGGTCAGGGAGGAAGGGGGGTAAAAAGTTATCAGGGGAAAAGGTCTTCAAAATGGAACATGGACGAAAAATAGCTTGAACGAAACTATATTATTAACTGGTATTGAAATCTCTCCTCTCTTCTTCTCTCTCTCTCTTCTCTCTTCTCTCCTCTCTCTCTCTCTCTCTCTCTCTCTCTCTCTTCTCTCCTCTCTTCTCCCCTCCCCCTCCTCCTTTTCCCCCCTCCCCCCCAGAAATACCCTCATCATCATCCAGGCTCTTCATTTTTTTCCGCCCCTTACCCCCCTTCCCCGAAATGACTTTCCCCCCCATCACACCCGGCCCCCCCTCCTCCCCTCCTCCCCCTCCCCCCTCCTCCCCCCCCTCCTCCTCCTCCACTTTTTGGAAAGAGAAAAAATGAAGAACAATAAAAGAAGGACTTTTTGCTAGGGTGAAATATGTATGAACCTTTATCTTCTAGTAAATTGAGGAGAGACTTTCCTAATGCCACTCTTTTGGTGCCTTATAGAACACCTTGTGTGTGCCTTTATATAACACCCTTGTGTGCCTTTTTATAACACCCCTTGTGTGTGCTTTATAAACACCTTGTTGTGCCTTTTTTAACACTCTTTTGTGTGCTTTTTATAACACTCTTGTGGGGGGCCCCTTTTAAAAACATCTTGTGTGTGCCTTTATAAACCCCTTGTGGGTGCCTTTATATCACTCTTTTTGTGCCTTTATAAACCTCTTGTGTGTGCCTTTATATAACACTCTTGTGTGTGCCTTTATATAACACCCTTGTGTGTGCCTTTATATAACATCTTGTGTGGCCTTTTTTATAAAAACTCTTTTGTGTCCTTTTTTATAACATCTTGTGTGGCCTTTATAAACACCCTTTTTGGGGTGCCTTTATAAACACTCTTGTGTGTGCCCTTTTAAAACCCCTTGGTGTGCTTATATAAACCCCTTTTGTGTGCCTTTTTATAACCCCTTGGTGTGCTTTTTAAAAACCCTTGTTGGCTTTTTTTTAACACCTTTTGTGTGCCTTTATAAACACTCTTGTTGTGCCTTTATATAACACCCCTTTTGTGGCCTTTTATAAAACCCCTTGTGTGTGCCCTTTTTAAACACCCTTTTTGTGCCTTTATAAACACCCTTGTGTGGGCCTTTATAAAATCTTTGTGGCCTTTTTATAAAACCCTTTTGTTGCCTTTATATAACACTCTTTTGGTGCTTTATAGAACACTCTTGGTGTCCTTATTAACACCCTTGTGTGTGCCTTTATAAAATCTTGTGTGTGCCTTTAATAACCTCTTGGGTGCCTTTTTAACACTCTTGTGGGGGTGCCCTTTTTAACACCCCCCGTGGTGCCTTTATATAAAATTGTGGTTTTCCTTTTTATACACTCTTTGGGGTGTGCCTTTAAAAACACTCTTGTGTGTGCTTTATAAACCCCTTGTGGGGCCTTTATATAACACCTTGTGGTGCCTTTTTTTTTTTTTTTTTTTTTTTTTTTTATTAACACTCTTGTGGGCCTTTAATAACACTTTGTGTGTGCCTTTATATAACACTCTTGTGTGTGCCTTTATATAACACTCTTGTGTGTGCCTTTATATAACACCCTTGTGTGTGCCTTTATATAACACTCTTGTGTGTGCCTTTATATAACACTCTTGTGTGTGCCTTTATATAACACTCTTGTGTGTGCCTTTATATAACACCCTTGTGTGTGCCTTTATATAACACTCTTGTGTGTGCTTTTTTATACACCTTGTGTGTGCCTTTATTAACCTCTTGTTGTTTCCTTTAAACTCTTGTGTGTCCTTTATATAAAACCTTTTTGTGTGCCTTTATTAACACTCTTTTGGGGTGCCTTTAATAACACTCTTGTGTGTGCCTTTATTAACACTCTTGGGTTTTGCCTTTATATAACCCCCTGTGTGTGCCTTTTATAACACCTTTTGTTGCCTTTATATAAAACCCCCTTTTTTGGGGCCTTTTTTAACACTCTTGTGGGGCCTTTATATAACCCCCCTTTTGTGTGCCTTTATATAACACTTTTGTGTGCCTTTTTTATAAACCTTGTGTGTGCCTTTTTATACCCTTGTGTGTGCTTTTATTAACACCTTGTGTGTGCCCTTTTTTAAAACTCTTTTGTGGTTTTTATATAACCCTCTTGTGTTCCTTTATATAACACTCTTTGTTCTTTTTTATAACACTCTTTGTGTGCCTTTTATAAAAACCTTGTGTGTCCTTTATATAACCCCTTGTGTGTCCTTTAATAACACCCTTGTGGTGCCCTTTTTATAACACCCTTTTTGTGTGCCTTTTTATAAAACTCTTGTGGTGCCTTTATATAACACTCTTGTGTGGTTTTTTATAACACTCTTTTGTGTGCCTTTATAACCTCTTTTTTTTTGTGTGCCTTTTATAACCTTTGGTGTCCTTTAATTAACACTTTTTGTGGCCTTTTTAAAACACCCTTGTGTTGCCTTTATATAACACCCTGCACCATTTTACACCTTACCTCTGCCCGCATCTGTTCCCGCCCCCCTCTTCTCTCCTCTCTCTCTCTCTCCTCTTCTCTCTCTCCTCTCCTCTCTCCTCTCTCTCTCTCTCTCTCTATGTGTGTGAGGTAAGATATTAGGTAAAAAATTGTTTTAAAAAACTCACACCACCACACACACACACAACACAACACACACCACAACACAACACACCAAACACACACACACACACACACACCACACCACACACAACACACACACACACCCCACACACACACAGGGGACTCCCTGGTTAGGGGAAACACCTCGGTTTACAACCGGGGTCCCGGGGGTTTGATCCCCCGGCGGAGCGGAAAAAAGATGGGTTGCTTCCTTAAACCCCCAGCCCCCTTTCACCCAGCATGAAAGGGTACCGGGGGTTAGCCGGGGTTTTTTGACCCGCTCTCCCGGGGTGCTGGCTTCGGGCCCAACAAAAGCA
Organism: Chionoecetes opilio; assembly: GCA_016584305.1. Lineage (NCBI taxonomy): Eukaryota > Metazoa > Arthropoda > Malacostraca > Decapoda > Majidae > Chionoecetes > Chionoecetes opilio. The sequence continues at coordinate 22,263 of JACEEZ010003081.1, forward strand.
CTAAGGGTGAATAAAAAAATGTTGATATGGGACGGGGGATACACATTTCTCTGGGCCCCGTAAAAAACAACTAGATAATACAACTAATGAATACACGCATACAAAAAAAAACGACACACACACACAACACACACCCCCACACACACACACACACACACAACACAACCCCACACACACCAACACACAAACACACCACCACATACAAAACAAAAACACGCCACACTCACCCACATTTTTCTCCTTCCACTCCTCGCCCTGCCGAAAAGTTCCGGGAATGGGGGGGAAGGGGGGGAAGAGGGGGGAAGGGGAGGGGGGCGTGGGGGAAGGCGGGGAAAGGGGGGGGGCGCCCTGTGTTTTTTTGAGAAATGAAAAAAAATCTAAACAACAGCCAAAGTTTCCATGGCCTGAAATAAAACTCTTGCAAATCTATTGGAAAAGTTCCTCCTGGGGAATCCAAAAAAATTTTACACTTTAATGATTCTATCGCTTCTTCCTCCTCCCCTCCTCCTCCTCCTCCTCCTGCTCCTCCCCCTCCTCCTCCCCCTCCTCCTCCTCCTCCTCCTCCTCCTCCTCCCCCTCCCCTCCTCCTCCCCTCCTCTCCCCTTTTCGCTTTCCGTTTCGTATCCTTCTGTTTTTCTCATTTTTCCTCTCCCTCTATTTTCCTTTGACATTCCTTTTCCAACACGTCCTCTCTCTCTCTTTTCCCCTTCTCTCTCTCTCTCTCTCTCCTCCTCTCTCCCCTCTCTCTCTCTCTTTCTCTCCTCTCCTCTCTCTCTCTCTCTCTCTCTCTCTCTCTCTCTCTCCCTCTTTTCTCTTCCCCCTCTCATCCATATTTTTTTCTATTTTAAATCATATATATTTTTTCCCTTTCCCCCTCTCTCCTCTCTCCCTCCCCCCTTTCCCCTTTCCTTCCTCCTTCTTCCTCCTTCCCTTCCTCCCAAATTTCCTCCTTCCCCTCTCCTTTCCCTTTTTATTTAAAACCTTTTATTCTGAATAGTTCCTTCCTTCCCTTCCTTCCTCCCTCCTTTTTTCCCTCCCTCCTTTCCTTCCTTCCTGATATGTAGAAGCTAACTCAACCCTGATATACGACTGCACGTAACACGAGAGAGAGAGAGAGAGAGAGAGAGAGGAGAGAGAGAGGAGAGAGAGAGAGAGAGAGAGAGAGAGAGAAGAGAGGAGAGAGAAGAGAAAGGAGAGAGAGAGAGAGATAGCGAGTACAAACATTTACATTTTCATACGTTTGCGAGTTTTCTGTTTGCGAGTATATGACTTGAGTAAATTAAAGGTCAAGGTTAGCGTGATTAAAGAGAAGTCATTAGTGTTCGTGTTAATTTGTAATGCTTAATTAATTGGGGAAAGAAATTTATTGCTCTATCTATCTCTGTCGTTTTTTATTTATTTATTTTGTTGTCCTACAACGATTACTTCTGGGAAAGTTTTTTGAGAGAGAGAGAGAGAGAGAGAGAGATATAAATTTCCCAATTTAACTTTTTATTCGTCATTCATTTTTTTTTTTATATAAAAATTATAATATATATTATATATTAATATATATATTTTTTTTTTTTTTTTTTTTTTTTTTTTTTTTTTTTTTTTTTTTTTTTACATCAAAAGGAACTGGCCAAAGGCACAAAAAAAGGGTTTAAACACAAAGCCGCTTAGTTGCTAGCCCCTTAAAGAGGCATAAGAGAATAAAATAAAAACAGAGGGGTAGAAAAATTTGGGTTCGGGGTTAAGGAAGGTGGAAAGATTTTTTTTTTTGGTGATTCTAGCAACTCCGTGACTGCAAGGGGTCCTCGTTCATCCAGTTGTGTTAGGTGGTTTTGGACGCGTTATTAGAGTTGTGTTTATTTTGTTAGTGGTTATGGGTTTTAGCGGAGGGGGGCCTAAGGGGGGGCTCGAGAATTTGTATGATGATTGAGGTATGAGGGGGGGGGGAAAGGAGGGGGAGGGGAAGGAAGAGGAGAGGGAGGGTGGTTGTGGGGAGAGGGGGGGGGAGGGGGGTTTGTGTTGAGAGGCAAGGGAGGGCGAGGGGGGAAGAGGGGAAAGGGGGGGGAGGTTGGGGAAGGAGAGGGGAGAGGGGTAGGTGGTTTAAGGGGGGGTTTTTAATGTGTGTGAAGGGAAGGAAGGGGGGAAGGGCGGATGGAATGAAGGGACAAAGGACAACTGCTACTAAATTTAACTTTGCTATTTCGGAATTATCTGTTTTTTGTTGAAATGTTCAAGTTTTTTAATGAGTTTAGTTTTGTCAAATTTATAATGGTCACGTTTTACAATGTGAAGGGAAAGGGAAAAGGGTCACTTTCTCACACAATGGTAAATCTAAGGGAAAAATGGCACATAAATTATTGTTCAAACCAAGTATGTTTAATCAAAAAATTTTTGAGGAAAAAAAATATAATAAAAAAAAAATGAGTGTATCTTTGAACTGAAATTAAAATTTATTATAGTTCTTTTCCTAAATCTTTTCTTACATTTAAAAAAGTACGTCGATACTCGGTTTTTTCAATCAGGGAAAATCTCAGCAGTCCATATGTCAAACTCTTTTTCAATTAGTCGACAAAACAGACAATCATACCAACCCACCACTTACTCTTCATCAAACACCAAACATCAAACAGTCAATCAAACAGTCAATAATCAATCAAAACAATCGTCATTGCTCTCACTCTTCTCACTCACTTTTTGCCTTCCCCCTTCCTTCCTTCTCTCCCTCCTTTAACCCCCCTCCCGCCTTCCCCTTTTCTCCCCCCTTCATACCCCCCTCCTTCCCTTTCCCTTTTTCTCCCTCCTTCTACCTCCCTCCTTCCTTCCCCTTTCTCACCCACCCACTCCCTCCTTCATTTTCCTCCCTTCCCCCCTTTCCCTTCCCCCTCTCCTTCCATCCCATCCCTTCTCTCCCCTTTCCCCCCTTCCTTCCCTCTCTTTTCTCCCCACCCCCTCACACCTCCCTTTTCTCCCCCCTTATCTCTATCCTCCCTTTCCCCCCCTCCTCCCTCCCTGCCCAAAAAGCAACCTCATTCTAACCGGGAGCCCCCTTTCCCCCGTGCCGCTCCCAAAGGGTCACAAAATTTCCCGCAGAGCACGCCCAGACCCCCGGGCAGATGGGGTCTCTCTCCGAAGGGTTCCGTGAGGGGCGGCGGAGGTCACCCAGACTTTTTGTGTGGTTTTGTGTTGTGTGTGTGTGTGTGTGTGTGTGTGTGTGTGTGTTTGTGTCTTGTATTCATCTAGTTGTTGTATTTTTAAGGCCCGAGCAACGCTCGTATGGCCCCCTCTCCTATAAACAATTTTTAGCATTCATCCCTTTGTGGTGTTAGCGTTGGCCGAACCACCCCCCCGGAGGGGGGACAAACCCCGGGTAACACCCGGTTTCCCATTTACTGCTGGGTGAACAGGGGGTGGGTTTTAAAAAAAGCCCATATGTTTTCCCCGCTCCGCCCGGGGGTCGAAACCCGGGGCTTCCGGTTGTAAACCCAAACGTGCTACCACTACACTACGGGTACCCAGTTCTTCACCCCCCTGGTCTTTACACACACACAAAGTTGGTGTGTTGTGTGTGGTTTAAGACAAGGGGGGGTGGGTGGGGAAAGGGTCGAGAGAGAGAGAGAAGAGAGAGGGAGAGGAGGGGAAAAAGAGAGAGAGAGAGTGTCCTACTTTACTTGTCAGTAATTAAAATTTTCATCCCAAAAAGGGTTTTGGCTGTTTTTTTTTTCTTTTGCTTCCTTTTTCCTTCCCCCTCCTCCCCTCCTCCTCCCCCTCCCCTCCTCCCCCTCCTCCTCCTCTTTGTGTCCTCTTGTTTCCTCTTTCCTCGTCTCCTTTTCCCCTGGGCTGACTTGATTTTTCTCTCTTCCAGCCTTTTTTTAAAAGTAGTCTCCTCTCTCTCTCTCTCTCTCTCTCTCTTCTCTTCTCTCTCTTTTTCCTCTCTCCTCTCTTCTCTCTCTCTCTCTCTTCCTTGTTTTCAGAGTTTTTTTAGATGCCCCCCTTCACCTGTTTTTTTTTTTCCCCCCCCCCTCCTCCTCCCCCCCTCCTCCCCTCCTCCCCTCCCCTCCAGAGTTCGTCAAAGATAAAAATTACTCCTATTTATTTTTGGGAACGTTCTTGGGGGCTGATGGTCAAATATTAAGGAGGTTTGGGCGCTTTAGGGGGAAGGAAGCCACGCCCATCAGGCGTCGCTGTGCATTCCCCGGCGACGCCCCCCGGCCACCCCCACACTTTCTCGGGGCCCCGGGGTCACGCCCGCCCCCTCCCCCCGACCCAATGCCATACTCCCGCCCTTTTTCCGGACTGTATAGTGGGGGATTGCTCGGGGTGCTGCGACGAGTGGGAGGCGTGATCTCCAAACCTTTTTTTCCAGGCCGGATGACGTCCCCCGGGGGCGAGGGGGAACTTGTGGCCTTCCCGGGGCCCCCGATTTAAAGAGATTTTTTCGTCTTTCGTCCCCCTTCCCCCATCACGACAGTCCCTCATCACCCCGTCCCTCCCGCCTTCCACCCCACTACACACCCCTCCCGGCTGTTTAAACCATAAAATAACACGAGCTGATGAAACAGAAGTGAGGCGAGGCACCCGTGACCTCCCCCCACCCGGCGCCCCCCGCTGGGCTAAGGTGCTCCCAAAGGAACATTAAGGGCTCCCTGGCAAAAGACCGAGGTCTCCCGGAATGGGAGGAGGCCTTGACCTCGTTCTCCTGCAGGAAAAAGCTGACGCCGGGAAAACCTTTGGGGGGAGGGTAGCGGGGTATACGGTGCACTCCCTATCTGTGGCAGGATGGGCGTCGAGGCTTGTGGTAGTGGTAACC
>JACEEZ010003082.1:0-7500 GCA_016584305.1 Chionoecetes opilio
CCCCACACCCATTACCACCACCCCAACCCATTCACTCCCCCATCACCCACACCATTACCATACCCACCATCACTCACCCATTACCCATCACCCTACATCAAGGCTTCCTCAATTCTCGCAACCTATTTTTGTTTTCACAATTCTCGCTAATAGGCTGCTAAAAAAAAAAAAAAAAAAGTGATCGGATCATCTCATAAGTAGGCTTATGACCTTCCCCTGGTCAACCTGATTCCAAAAATGTGCCATATGAGGTGTTTGCGCCACGGGGGGCGGAACCTATACCACACACACACACACACAGACAGACACACTTTCGCTTTTATTAATATAATAATAATAGATAGATAGATAGATAGAAAGGAAAGATCTGGGTGTGAAGGGGTTAAGAGAGTTGTTTAGAATGTTCCATGGCTTCGATAATATTAACATAAACGACTATTTGAATATTGATTGGACAAGCACTACTCGAAGTAATGGATACAAGATCATTGGTAAGCGATTTCGGTCACATGAAGCGAAGCACTTTCTCTTTACTTTCTCACTTGAGGCCCAGAACGTAATTTCCATTGTAATTTGACCACCATTAGACGATTTTTGATGAATATAAGCAATATTTTATAGATATGACTTGTTTAGTATCATTGCCGAATAACTAATTTGGTATATTAAGTTACTTTTCGTAATTTTATGGCTAACAACATACGAATTTTTATATAGCAAAGGAAATATCTGGGCGTGAAGGCGTTAATAGAGTTGTCAATATTTGTAACTCTCTTCCAGCACAAGTAGTTAATAGTAACACGGGTGCGGCGTTGTAGAAAGTAGTCACACAGACAGCCTCGTTTGGCCTAGTAGGGCTGTTGCTGTCTGTTCTTCCTTTGTATTCCTTTGAGAGTAAGGAGTAATAAGAGATGTAAGAATGAGATAAGAGTGAGGATAAGGAGAGAGAGGAGGGAGGAGGGGGAGGTACGGAGGCAATCATCGGGTCTTTAAAAGGTGAAAAGAGGCCAGAGAAACTATAGCAAACACACACACCACACACACACAACACACCCACACACACACACACACACACACACACACACACACACAACACACACACACACACGCAAAACACACACACACACACACAAAAAAAAAAAACCCAAAAAAAACCAGACAAACAACCTCACTCCAAAAAAAGAACAAAATTAGCAAGACAAAAAGAGAAACAAACACAAAAACACAAAACAAAAACAAGTGAAGAGAAGCTTTAAGAACACAGCCCAATTACGGGGCCGCAAAGGATGTCAAGAATAATGATTGGAGGCGCCGAAATGAGAGCGTGGGTGGTGGGTGGGGGGGGGAGGATGGGGGGGTAGGTGGGGTTGATATGGGCGGGTGTAGGAGGGGATGGAGGTGTGGTGGGTTAATGGGTGGGTGGGCAAGTGGATGGGTGGGTGGGGGGGGGTGGGTGTGTGGGTTAGGGGGGGGTGGGAGGTGGGGGGGGGGTGGGGGGGGGCTGGGTGTGTGGGTTAGTGGGGGGGGGGCAGGTGGGTGGGGAGAGAGTGTGGGTGGAGAGAGGGTGGGGTGTGGGTGGGTGGATGGGTGTGGAATGATGGGGGAGGGGGTAGGTGTGTCGGGGGTGGAGGGTAGGGGATCGAGCGGGGATGTGGGTGGATGGGTGGGTGGGTGGGTGGGGGATAGGTTAATGGGTGGGCAGGTGGGTGGGTGGAGTGGGTTGAAAATAGCAACGTCGAATGCCACACTAGGATAAAGTGGAGGATGAATGTGGATGAGAGAGAGAGAAGAGATGAGAGAGAGAGGAGAGAGAGAGAGAGAGAGAGAGAGAGAGAGGAGAGAGAGAGAGAGAGAGAGAGAGAGAGGAGAGAGAGAGGAAAGAGGAGAGAGAAGAAGAAGAGATAGAAGGAAAGGAAAGGGAAAAATAAAAGTGGAGCAAAAGAGAAAATGTAAGAGAAGAAGGAAGTAGAAGATAACAAAAAATAAAGAGAGAGATGAAAGAGATGATTGGATAGAGAGAGAGAGAGAGAGAGAGAGAGAGAGAGAGAGAGAGAGAGAGAGAGAGAGAGGAGAGAGAGAGAGAGAGAGAGAGAGAGGAGAGAGGAGAGAGAGAGAGAGAGAGAGAGGGGAAGAGAGAGAGAGAGAGGAGAGAGAGAGAGAGAGAGAAGAGAGAGAGAGAGAGAGAGAGAGAGAGAAGTGTACCTTGTCCCTCAAGGAAGTGTACTCGGGCCATTACTATAGAACGTTTACTTCAACGACATCCTGCAGCTGATTCCTGAGGCAAGAGCGCACGCAGACGACTGTACTCTCACATTCACCTGTGAGAGGAGTGACCGCCACAACACAGTCATTCGCATCAACCAGGCACTGCAGAGCATCGCCTCCTGGGGCAAGAGATGGCAAGTCACCTTTGCACCAGACAAGACCCAAGCCGTCCTCATCTCCAACAGGCAAGATGCAGTCAACTGGGACCAACACGCCATTCTCCTGGAAGGCAGAAAAATACACCTCCAGGAGTCAGTCAACATTCTAGGGGTGGAGTTCGACTCTGGCCTCACATACACCAGCCACGTCAGGAAGACGGCTGCCTGGAAACTGAGCTGCATCCGACGCGTTGCACACCTCCTGGATGCTCAGGGAGTCGGCACACTCTACAAGTCACAAGTACGCTCCCTGATGGAATACTCGCCCCTCGCATGGTCCTCCTTCCCCCCGTCATACCTCAGCCTCCTTGACCGGGTTCAAGCCAGAGCCCAGCGGCTGGCCCGGCTGAAACCCCTGAGGCTGCTGCACAGATCATTCAACCTCTCCAGCAGCGGCATGACGTGGCAGGCATGTGCGTCATGTACAAGGCTCACAGGATGCAACTCCTACAACTAGCAGAGCTGCGTCTCAACCCACGGGCCAGGCCCTCCCATTCTACCCGTGCGGCCCACAACATCGACCATCAGGTGACTGTGCCTTTCGCGAGGACGGAACATTACCTTCGCTCCTTCCTACCCCGCTATGGTCGACTATGGAACACCTTGGTGCGCCAGACCGACCTGCACCTCACCACTTCCCTGCACGCCTTCAAATCGGGCGTAAATGCCTGGCTGCAAGCGGAACTAACGCAATAGAAACGTGTAATAAAAATAATAACTAAACATTTGTATTATAAGATTAATGTTATACATTAGTATAATTTCTTTATATATATGTGTATCAATATATTAGTATACTTTCTTTATATTATGTGTATTAGCGTATAGTTGTTAATATAATTTCTTAGTCACTCGTGTATTAGTATTAGTTTATAGTAGAGAATTGCTGTACTTTTTTCATATTATTTGTATAGTTATTGTCATGAATAAAATATAATACTGCTACCGTAGATAACAGTGAAGTCGCCACCTACAGTGAAGTCGCCAGGCGCCAAATATTACGAATTATAGCATTACTACTGATTTTTATGTGCCACTGAAGATGTTACACAGTAGTTTATATCATGACTGTATAATCTACCCTGTTTCAGCGTTGTTTTATGCTTTGTATCTGCAAATATAATTGTTGCGCATTTTGCTTCTCACGTTTTTCTTCGCGCGATGACAGACAGTAAACAGTAGCTTTTCGGGCGACAGGATGCAGACTTGCCAGATCTTTCAAACTTGAATATAATTTATTTTCACGTTGGCAGAGGAATTTTTATATATCCAAGCATCTTCCGCAGCTAATATATATAGAGACTTGTTTTACTTTACCTCTAATTTACCTGAATTCTCCAGAGTGGCGACTCAACTGTTGGGTTAAAATACTAGCTGGCGACTTTACTGTAGTAGATATAGTGAGGTCGCCACTCGGTTTTATTTTTGTAATTTGTTCATTTATAGCCCTAATATGACACAGATGAAGACACAAAATGACACAGACTTTCCAGATAGACACTTCTAACTTTCCTGAAATCATTGATGTAGAAATGTAACTATTAACGCCACCACACGTCTGTAAATAACAAAGAAACATAGAACTGGCGACTTCACTGTTATCTACGGTAGAGATAGTCCTTGGCGTCCCAGCCGGACTTTAGCACATCAACTCCCCTTCTTGTTTTCAATGTATTAAGTTTAAAAAAAAAGAAAAAGAAAAAAAAAAGAGAGAGAGAGAAAGAGAATAAAATGATATAAATGAAACAAAAAAAAGAGATAGAGAGAAGGAAAGAAGAATAAGAAAAAAACGAGCGAGTGGAAATACCAAAAATAGATAATAAAAAAGCGAAAGGAGACATATGAGAGAAAATTTAATAAAGATGAGAACTAGAAGAGAAAGTGGAAAAAAAGAAAATATATACGAGACAATAATTAAAGAAAGAAATATTAATACAAATGTAACAAGATCAATGTAAGAGAAACTATACTGAAAATACTAATACTGATCGTTGTATTGAAGTAATGATTAATCTAGCAATGCCTAATGCCTATCATATTTTTATGTCTAGTAAGTTTTGTCTAATTTGTGATTTTTAAGGAATATCTAGAAGTATCATGTCATTGTGAATTGGCTGAAATAGGGACTTCTAATCAGTGTAACTGAACTGACTCCAGATTCGTGTTTCAGCATGCCCGAAAGATGCTAGGAACAAATTTTTAAGCAAATCTATTTTTCAAAAAATATTGCACATTTTGCAATATTTTTTGAAATATAGATTTACTTGAAAATTAGTTCCTAGCAGTTATCGGGCATGCTGAACACAAATCTGGAGTCAGTTTTCAGTTACAATGATTACAAATCCCTATTTCAGCCAATTCACAATGACATGATACTTCCAGATATTCCTTAAAAATCACAAAATAGACAAAACTTACTACAAGACATAAAAATATGATAGGCATTGCTAGATTAATCATTACTGCAATACAATGATCAATAATAGTATTTTCAGTATTATTATTATTATTATTAATCCCTATTTGAGCCACCCATGCGATTGTCACAGCACTTATAAAAACAAAGGGCTATTATAGCAGTAAATAGAAGTAAAAGATTAGTATTAGTAAAAATATAGAAGCAAATGTGAAGTAGATCAAGGGCTATTATTTGACGTAGAGCAAAAATATATTAATTGTTAAATAACTGAGAAAAGAAATCATTGAATAAAAGGGGAGAGATAGAAAGACAAATAAAGAGGGGAGGAATAGAGGAGAAATAGAGGGCAAAAAGAGGGGGGAGGGAGAAGGGGGGAGGGAGAAGGGGGGGGGGAGGAGCCTCTAACCTTTCAATACTAATCCGGAAATTCTGAATTCGTACTTTTTTTTCCCTCTTTTTTTTTCCCTCCCTCATCGTCTGGTGGTATTGTGGCTTTGGACAGATGCCACGCCCCTCCCTCATCTCCCTCCCCTCATTCTTCCCTCATTCCTCATTCTTCCTCTTCCTCATATATTACTTCCTTCCATTTCTCCCTTATTCTTTATTCCAGCCTCATTCTCCTATCATTCCTCTCTCATTCCTCCTCTTCTTCCTCCTCCTCCTCATCTTCCTCCCCATTCTTCCCTCATTCCTTCCTCACTTCTCCTTTATCCCTCATTCTACTCATTCTTCCTCCTCTTCCTCATTCTACCTGACTCCCCTCACTTCTCCCTCATTCCTCCCTTATTCCTCTCATTCCTCCCTCTCCCTCATTCCTCCTCTTCCCTTCATATATTACTTCCCTCCATTTCTCCCTTTGTCCCTCATTCTTCCCTCATTCCTCCCTCATCCCTCCTCATTCCTCCCTCATTTCCCCTCTTTCTCATCTCTTTCCCCTCATTCCTCTTCCTATTCTTCCTCATTCCTCCCTCATTCCTTCCTTTTTTTTATATATATATATATTACTTCATTCCATTTCTCCATTCCTACGTTCCTTTGTTTCCTATGTATGTATAAGTATGTATTTAATTATCTCTCTCTCCCTCTCTCCCATTAACAGGTGTGATGTCCTAATTAGCCTAACTAGGAAGTGTGTGTGTGTTTGTTTTTCTTGTTTCCTTTTCATTCATTCATTCTTTCTTTCGTTCATTCAATTTTTGTATATTTATTTCTTAGTAATAGTTCCATGTACTCTTTTGTTGTTTTCTTCCTGTCTTTTGTTTTCTGTCTGTCTATATCAATATTTTGTCACATTTTTGTGTCCCATGTCTCTGTCTGTCTGTTCATCTGTCTGTTTGTCTTTCTCTCTCTCTGTCTGTTTGTCTGTTTCTCTCTATTTGTCTATCTGTGTCTTTTTGTATATTTCTCTGTTTAATCTCTCTCTCTCTCTCTCTCTTCTCTCTCTCTCTCTCTCTCTCTCTCTCTCTCTCTCTCTCTCTCTCTCTCTCTCTCTCTCTCTCTCTCTCTCTCTCTCTCTCTCTCTCTCTCTCTCTCTCTCTCTCTCTCTCTCTCTCTCTCTCTCTCTCTCTCTCTCTTTCTCACAACAAGGAACTAACACCACCAGTACATTTCTGGCTGTTTGCTGTCCTTAACCTAATGAGAAAAATTAAGGTTTTCTCTCCCTCCCTCCCTCCCTCCTCCCTATCTACCCCCCTTCATCCCTCCATTCTCTTCTCTCTCTCCTCTCTCTCCTCTCTCTCTCCTCTCTCTCATCTCTCTCTCCTCTCTCTCTCTCTCTCTCTCTCTCTCTCTCTCTCTCTCTCTCTCTCTCTCTCTCTCTCTCTCTCTCTCTCTCTCTCTCTCTCTCTCTTTACTCTCCTCTCTTCTCTCTCTCTCTTCTCCTCTCTCTTCCGTCTCTCTCTCTCTCTCTCTCTCTCTCTCTCTTCTCTCTCTCTCTCTCTCTCTCTCTCTCTCTTCTCTCTCTCTCTCCTCTCTTTTCACCTCTTTTATATCATCTATCTTTCCGATTTTTTATTCTTTCGATTTTTTCCTTGTTTATTCTCCTCTCTCTCTCATCTCTCTCTCTCTCTCTCGGTCCTTGGTCCTTCCTATCTCTATCTCTCTCTCCTCTCTCTTCGATCTCTCTCTCACCCTCTTCTCTCTCTCCTCTATTTGCTCTTCCCTAATTGATTGTTTTGAATTATTTCGTGTATTTGAGTTGTCTTGGCTCACTTTTTATGTAGAAAACTAGCCGAAAAGCCCCTCCGGGCGATCTTTTTGGCTGCTCCTGCGGAGGGCTTTTGGTGGTCCTTCGACTCCAATCAATTGTAACACTTGTATTTTAGAATGATATGTATTTCACACAACCATGTAATCCTCACGAATAATTTTTGGGTATTTCACAAAATCACAAAATATTACTTGCAAAGCAGCAGGATAGACAAAGTTCTTGGTCTTGTTGTTGGTGTGAGGATAAAGAGCTTGCTGCCATCTCCACCTTGAGCATCCAACATAGAGCTGACATGGAGAAGCAAAGTTGAAGTAGGTGAAGTCCACTACGTCAGTATGGCCTTGTGACTGTGATTGCATGGCAAAGCTGACTTTCACTGAAACTGAAGTCTCTTGAAATCAAATGCATGTCTGATGGGATGATTGGATCTTGGGAATGAACACAACTTT
>JACEEZ010003082.1:12500-17500 GCA_016584305.1 Chionoecetes opilio
TCTATCTATCTGTCTATCTGTGTGTCTGTCTATCTATCAGTGTATCTGTGTGTCTGTCTATCTATCAGTGTATCTGTGTGTCTGTCTATCTATCAGTGTATCTGTGTGTCTGTCTATCTATCAGTCTATATGTGTGTCTGTCTATCTATCTGTCTATCTGTGTGTGTGTCTATCTCTATCTAACTGTGTGTTTGTCTATGTCTATCTATCTGTGTGTCTATCTATCTCTTGTCTATCTATCTGTCTATCTATCCATCTATTTAATCCTCTCTTTCATACACACACAATTCCGAGAAAGAAAAGAAGAAATGAAAAAGGGCCCCGATTTTCCTCCTTTTTCTGGATTTACGTTGACAATCAGAACTGTTTCCTTGTATTGGGTAATTCCCCCACGCCTTATTTCCCTGTTGCCCCCCCTTCCCCTACCTTCCCCCACCCCCCTTCCCTCCCCCAACCTCTCCCCCCTTCCCCCCTTCCCTCGCCCCCTTACTTCCCCCCTTTCCTCCCCCTTCCCTCGCCCCCTTACTTCCCCCCTTTCCTCCCCTTCCCGCCCTTACTTCCCTCCTTTCCCTCCCCACTTCCCTCCCTTCCCTCCTCCCTTTCCCCCCCACCCCCCTTCCCTCCCCCAACCCTTCCCCCCTTCCCCCCTTCCCCCCCTTCTTCCTTTATCTATAGGTCGTGGGAAATTTTTGACCTGCCCTTTAAACACAGTCATCATTATTAACGTCATCATCAATTTTACCATTATCGTCATCTTATCATTATCGTTCATCTTTAATCAATGTATTTCTTTATTTCTTTTTTATCTTCTTTACGTGGGTGGAGTCGTTACTGCAATCGGTACTTAAATTGTAATTCGGGACTTTAACTCGGTATTTTTATATCTTATACCTCGTCACTGCCTACTTATGCTTAACTCCTTGAGGCCCAGAACGTAATTTCCACTGTAATTTGGGTACCATTAGACGATTTTTAGTGACTATAAGCAATATTTTATAGCTATGACCTGTTTAGTACCCTTGTCCACTAACTAATTTGGTATATTTAGTTACTTTGCGTAATTTTATGGCTCGACAACATACATTTTTTTATAGCAAAGGAAAAATCGAGGCGTGAACGTATATTGCTTATATTCACTAAAAACCGTCTAATGGTACCCAAATTACAATGGAAATTACGCTATGGGCCTCAAGGGGTTAAGACAGTGGTGTAAAATAGTGCTTTCCACCACCACCACCACCATCACCACCTCACCACCACCACCACCATCACCATCACCATCACCACCACCACCACCATCACCACCTCACCACCACCACCACCATCACCATCACCACCACCACCACCATCACCACCATCACCACCATCACCACCATCACCACCTCACCACCACCACCACCATCACCATCACCATCACCACCACCATCACCACCTCACCACCACCATCACCACCACCACCACCACCACCACCACCATCACCACCTCACCACCACCACCACCATCACCATCACCACCACCACCATCACCACCACCACCACCATCACCACCACCACCACCACCACCATCACCATCACCACCATCACCACCTCACCACCACCACCACCACCATCACCATCACCACCACCACCACCATCACCATCACCACCACCACCATCACCACCATCACCACCTCACCACCACCACCACCACCATCACCATCACCATCACCATCACCACCACCACCACCACCACCATCACCACCTTGGCCCATATGCAAAAAAATTTGTCGACCCGTTGCATCGGGGCGCGGTAAGCAAGGAAAACGCGACGAGTGGAGATATGAGTCAGCTGACTGCCTTCACCATGCAGTGGCTTGCACATCTCACCTTCATCCCGCTGTGCACTTATTCCATTCTATTTCTTCCCAGACCATTACAGGTGAATTTTCAACACAACCGAGAGTAACATGCATACCTTGTGAATGCACACATGTCATAATTAAGGTAAAATCAGGTCCAGGAAGCCTTATATAGGTGTGTGAACTTGTCAGGAAGCAGGGCGGCGGTGGAGGTGGGAGGTCAGCCATTGTGTGGAGGAGTGGTGGCGGGCCGTTCAAATGTACTCGCACGTATCACTCTGGCCCATTTTTTCTACACCAACGCCTCAGACATGTGGCGAACTTGTACTCCTAACTTGCACTAGACACTTGCACTTGTACTCCTAACTAAGCTATTATTTTAATGGCAGAAATGATAAATTACACTAGTAAAATGTATTAGATATGTATAAAACAGTCAAAATACTGATGCCGTCTTGGACTCGCTTGTGTTGGTACGCCTGCCTAATCTCCACCGGCCGGGCATTTCTTGTAGATCCCACCGGTGGAAATACGACTGTGGGGAATCTCCACCTGCCGGGATTTGACGATAATTCTTGCATATAGCCCCTCACCACCACCACCACCATCACCACCTCACCACCACCACCACCATCACCATCACCATCACCACCACCACCACCATCACCATCACCACCACCACCACCACCACCACCACCACCACCCACCATCACCATCACCACCACCACCACCATCACCATCACCATCACCACCACCACCACCACACCACCATCACCACCACCATCACCACCACCACCACCACCACCATCACCACCATCACCACACCCATCACCACCACCATCACCACCACCACCACCACCACCACCACCACCACCACCACCACCACCACCACCACCATCACCACCACCACCACCACCACCATCACCACCATCACCACCACCATCACCACCACCACCACCATCACCACCACCATCACCACCACCACCACCATCACCACCACCACCACCATCACCACCACCACCACCATCACCACCACCACCACCACCACCACCACCACCACCACCACCAGGTCGTGACGGTGTAAATACCAATACCCTGCGTCACATGGTGGTGTTGTGACATGGTGGTGACATTTGGTGGTGGCGACACCTTACCTGTATATACTGTACGTGTATTCCTTTGTTCACATACACACACACACACACACACACACACACACACACACACACACGCATACACACATGCACACATACACACATGCACACAAACACACACAGACACACACACACACCAATTTCTATTTGACTACCTTTTCGGTAGTCAAACTACCGAAAAGTATTCGCATCCAGGTAACTAGATTCAGAACAAGCAACAATAGACTACCAATAAATGTTGGTAGATACACAGGTGTAAATAGAGAAGATCGTCTTTGTAGCAAGTGTATTGCTAATGTTGTAGGAGATGAATTTCATGTCCTTTTCGAATGTACTAACGAGGAAATTGTAAGGCTGCGGGATATGTATATCCAGAAATACTACACAATTAGGCCAACGCATTTTAAGTATGTTGCGTTAATGCAAAGTACCAGTGTGAATGTTTTGAAGAACTTGTCATTATTCATCAGATCAATTTTGAGCATGTTTAGATAAGCTAACAAGTATATCTGGTTATTAGTTATCTTTATTTATATTTTTCTATGTGTCACTTAGTTTTGGAAATTGACAATTGGATTTCTCCTAACTTTCAGTTGACGTAGTAGTTATCTGTATGTTTCTATTAGTATCGTTTAAAATGTCCTGCCAAATGTATTGTATCTTTTAGGAGCTGTGCTCCATACTTTATTTATAAAGTCTGAGCAATAATAAATTATATTCTATTAAATTCTATTCACACACACACACACACACACACACACACACACACACACACACACACACACACACACACACACACACACACATGCACACAAACACACACAATCACTCAAACACACTTGTACAAGCAACACACAACACACACACACACACACACACACACACACACACACACACACACACACACACACACACATATATATATATACACACACACACACACACACACACACACACACACACATGGATAGCCTTTAATATCATGGTTTATGTTAATATATAATTTTCAAATCCCTTTATTGCTATCATTAAGTAGAAAAATTGAACTTTTTTATTGGCTTCTCACGTGCGTCTAAACATCATCATCATCATTATTTCTAAGAAGAGTTGGTCGACCTTCAATAGACTTGTTTGTGGTGTTTGATTCCTTTGTTAATAAGGTGTTTGAATGCTTTAATAATAGGATCAAAATACTATGTTTGGGCCACTTTCGAAGACTTGTTGAAAGCTATGTAGAATTAGTTTTTTTGATGATGTTGAAATATCCTATTGGGAAAGTTTTTTTAATTTTTTTATTCAATGCTGAAATTATCCGGATCCGAAAATATATACAACTTTCTATTATTTTCATCATGTTAATTAAGCCCTCCACGCCCAGATATTTCCATTGTTATAAAAAAATGTCTGTTGTTAGCCCTAAAATTACGAAAAGTAACTGAATATACCAAATTAGTTAGTGGACAAGGTTACTAAACAGGTCATAGCTATAAAATATTGCTTATAGTCACTAAAAATCGTCTAATGGTACCCAAATTACAATGGAAATTACGCTCTGGGCCTCAAGGGGTTAAAAGAAAAGTCATGAATTACATTATATACAAACCTTGGATTACTTTTTATATACCATTGAGATTTCTTGGATCACTATATAATTTTTTTTATTAGTATAAAATAGTAGTATATTTATTATTATTATTATTAGTAGTAGTAGTATTAGTATAGTAGTATTAGTATTAGCAGTATATTAGTATGTGAGTATATTTTTCATTAGTATAGTTTTATTTTATCATAGTCGGATTTTTTTATATTTTACGTTGAAGCTTATAATTATATCCCTTGTAGGCTTCTTATCTTCCTTCCTTATCACTGAAATCACCAAAAAGTAATTAGTATACACTTTATATACACAGATTATTATACACTTTATTATACACATATTAATATACAGTTATACACTCTTGCATAATGCCAATGAATGATAGCTATGAAGCATTATTATACACTTTATT
>JACEEZ010003082.1:27500-35000 GCA_016584305.1 Chionoecetes opilio
ACCAAAACACAAAAACACACACCCCAAAACACACCTTGCAGACCCCACCCACCAAAAACCCTTTCAAAAATTCCTAACAAACACACACACACACACAAAACACACCCCACACCTGCAGACCCCCACCCACCCACACCTTACAACCCTTCTACACACAAAACACACAAACACACACACAAAACAAAACACTGCAGACCCCACCCACCAACCTTACAACCCCTTCATCAACCCCAACACACACCACACACACACCCCCCAAAAAGGGAAGGGCCACACCCACCCCACCCTTTCAACAAAATTCATTAAAACACACACACACAACACACACACACAAAACACAAAAACCGCAGACCACACCCCAAACCCCACATTACAAACCCTTATACACAAACACACAAAACACACCACACACCAACCAAAAACACCTGCAGACCAAAAACCCCCCACCCCTTCCAAACCCTTCATACACACCCCACAAAAACACACAACCCCACCCACACACCTGCAGACCCCACCACCACACCTTAAACCATTCTACACACACACAAAAACACAACCAAAACACCACACACACACCACACCTGCAGAAACCCCACCCAAACCCCAAATTTTCAAAAATTCCCTACACACACACACACACCCACACACACCACACACACACACACACACCTGCAGACCACACCCACCACACCTTACAAACCATTTTATACCCACAACACACACACAAACCACACACACCCCCACCTGCAGCCACACCCACCACACCTTACAAAAAATTCATACCACACACACACAAACCCCAAAACACACCCCACAACCCCAAACCTTGCAGAAACCCCACCCACCACACCTTAAAAACCCTTTAAACACACACACAACACAAAAACCCCACACACACACACAACCCTGCAGAAACCCCAAACCCCCCACACCTTAAAAAACCATTCATCAACACCACACAAAACACACCCCCCCAAACCCGCAGACACACCCACCCAAATTACAACCCCTTTATACACACCCCACACACCACAAACACACACCCCACACCTCAGACCACACCCACCACACCTTACAACCATTCATACACACACACACACACACACACACAACCCGCAGACCACACCCCCCACACCTTTCAACCATTTTTATACACACACAACACCACACACACAAACACACACCAAATGCAACCACAAACCCCCCCACACCTTCAACCATTCATACACACACACAAACCCCACACAACACAACAACCTGCAGAAACCAAAACCCCCCCCACACCTTAAAACCATCATACACACACACCCCCACACAAAACACCCCCAAACACCTGTGACCCCACCCCCCAAACCTTACAAACCCTTTATACACCCCACAAACAACCCCAAAACCTGCAGACCCCACCCACCCCAAAAATTAAAAACCCCTTCATACAAAACACACCACCCCACCCCACACAAAACACACCTGCGACCCCCCCACAACACCCCCCCTTTCAAACCCTTTAACCCCACAAACCACACACACACACCCCACCTGCAGACCAAAACCCCCCACACCTTACAAAAACCCTTCATACACACACACCACAACCCCACACACACAACACTGCAGACCAAAACCCACCACACCTTAAAAATTAAAATTTTAAAAAACCCCAAAACCCCCAAACCCCCACACCACACACACCCCGCAGAAACCCCCCCACCACACCCTTTCAAACCCTTCATACACACAACCCCACACACACAAACCACACACACACACACAACCCGGGAGGGCCAACCCACCACACCTTACAACCATTTAAAACACCACCAAAACACACCCCACACCCCACACACACACACACCCCACAAACAAAACACCAAAAACCACACCCACACCTGCAAAAAACCACACCCAAACCCCCAAAACCCTTTCAAACCCTTCTAAACACACACACAACAACACACACACACCTGCAGACCACACCCACCACACCTTACAACCCTTCATACACCCCACACACACCCACACCACAAAACCCCCTGAAAACCACACCCACCACACCTTTTCCAAACCTTCATACACACAAAACACCCCACCCACACAAAACCTGCAGGGCCCACCCCACCCCAAAACCCTTTCAACCATTCAACACCCCACCCACACCCCCACACACACCCGGGAGACCCCAACCCCCCAAAACCTTTTCAACCATTTATAACAAACACACACACACAAAACACACATCTGCAGGGCCCACCCACCACACCTTACAAAACCCTTCCTACCCACCAAAACAACACAAACAAAACACACCACACACACATCTGCAGACCAAAACCCAAACCCCCAACCCTTTCAACCTTCATACACCCCACAAAAACACACACACACCCGCAAAACCAAAAACCCCCCACAAACCCTTTCAACCATTCATAAAACCCCCCACACACACCCCACACACACACACCCCAACACACACCCTGGGAACCACAAAACCCCCCAAAACTTTCAACCATTCATCCCCAAAAAAACCCCCACCCCACACCCCACACACACACAACACCCGCAGACAAAACCCACCACACCTTTCAAACCCTTCATACACCCCAAAAACACACACACCACACCACAACAAAACACACACCCCCAACCTGCAGACCCCCACCCAAAACACCTTACAAACCCCAAAAACACACACAAAACACACACAAACACACACACCCACACCTGAAAACCCCCACCCACCAACCTTCAAACCCCATACCCACACACACACAAAACACACACACACCCCACACCCGCAGACCCACCCACCACCCCTTACAAAACCCCTCATACACACACACCACCCCCACACACACACACCCCGGGAGACCCAAAAACCCCCCCAACCTTAAAAAACCATTTTTTCAACCACACACACACACACCCCACACCCACACCTGCAGACCACACCCCCCACACCTTTCAACCCTTTACACAAACACACACACCACACACACACACAACCCCCGCGGGCCAACCCCCCACACCCTTTCAACCATTTATACACACACACACACCCCACCACACAAAACCCACACACCTGCAGACCCCACCCACCCCCAAACCCTTTCAACCATTTATACAAAAACAACACCCCACACACACAAAACACACAACACCAACAACACACACACAAAACACACAAACCCCCATTCATTATGTCCAAAAAGGAAAACAGGGTTTGGTCATGGGAAAAAAAAGAAAGGAAAAAAAGAAAGAAAGATATTTGACTGAAAGAACAAACAAACAAAACTAACAAATATGTCTAAGAATAAAAGGAGATATGTAAATAAGGAAGCCAGAATAAGGAGATGAAGAGATAAGATACAAAGAAGGAAGGAAAGGGAGAAGGAGAAGACGTAATAAAGAAAGGAAAAAGAGAGGGAAAAAAAAGGAGAAAAAAAAAAAAAAAAAAAAAAAGGGGAGGAGAGGGGAAAAGAGAGAGGGGAGAAGAGAGAGAGAAGAGAGGGGAGAGAGGGGAGAGGAGAAAAGCCCAGAGGAAAAGAGAGAAGAGAGAGAGAGAGAGAGAGAGAGAGAGAGAGAAAACAAAAATTAGAGAGAGAGAGAAATAAAGAAAAAAAAGAAGAATATATGTATCAAGAAAATTTAATGTGAAATAATAAAAGAAAAAAATTTTGAAATTTAAAATTTAAGGTTTTTTAAGAAAAAGATATTAAGGAATGGGGAAAAGGGAAAGGGGGGAAGGAGGGGAAAGGGGGAGAAGGGGGAAGGGGTGAAGGAAGGGGAAAGGGGGGGGAAGGAGGAAGGGTTGGGAAGGGTGAAAAAAGGGGGGAAGGAGGTGGGGAGAAGGAGGGGAAGGGTGAAAGGAGGAAGGGGGGGGGGGGGGGGGGAAGGAGAAGTAGGATGGAAAAGAGAAGGGGGAAAAAGGGGGGAAGGAGGGAAGGAGGAAAAGGGTGGGGAAAGGGGAGAAGGATGGAAAGGGTGAAAAGGAGGGAAGGAGGGGGGGATTGGGAAGGGGAGAAGGAGAAGGGGAAAAGGAGGGGGAAAGAAAAGGAGGGAAAAAGATATTAAATGGGAGGGCAGTATATGGCCCGTTTTGTGTTTTTGGGGGGGGGGTTTTTGTGTGTTTTGGGGGGGGTGGTACTAAATAACCTTGAATAAGAGAGGCGGGGGTTCCTTTACCCTTTTTCACCCCCCCACAAAAAACCCCTACCCCCCCCCCCCCTCCAATAAAAACCCCAAAAAACCCCCCCCCCTACCCAGCACTCCCCAAACCCCCAAAAGTACACCCCCTTTACCCCCCAACCCCAAAACCCCCAGCCCCCCCTTTCCATACCTAAAAAAAATCCCCTTTTCCCCATACATTTCAACTACATACCATCCCAACATACATAATACATACAAAACAACATACAAAACCTACCCTACATACATACATTTACACAACCCCCCTACCCCTACAATACAACATACATAAAATACAAATACCTCCCTCATACATACCCACAACAAACAAAACCTACCAAAACCCCCTACCTGGCCCATCTAAAAACCCTACAAACCTAAATTTTACCTTAAATACCCAAAATTTACCTTAAATACCCAAAATTTACCTTTTAAAAACCAAATTTTAAACCTTAAAAACCTAAATTTAAACCCTTTAAAAACCCCAAATTGACCTTTTAAAAAACCCCAAATTCACCTTATATATCTAAATTCACCTTAAATACCTAAATTGACCTTAAATACCTAAATTCACCTTAAACATCTAAATTCACCTTAAATACCTAAATTGACCTTAAATACCTAAATTGACCTTAAATACCTAAATTGACCTTAAATACCTAAATTACACACAAAATAATTTACACACATATTTAAGTTGCTATTTTCTACGTTGCTATTTTTGTTTATATTTGTCCATTTTGTCCTTTCTTATTTTTCTGCCTAAGTTACACCCTAAATACACTTAAATACCTAAATTACACCCTAAATGCCTAAATCACACCCTAGATTTAGTATATTTTTCCTCCTTTAATTTTCTTAGACGAAGTTTGTTTTTTTAGTCCCAGGATTCATACGTCTCCTCTAACCTCTCCCTCCTACCTCCTCCTCCTCCTCCTCCTCCCCTCCTCCTCCTCCTCCTCCTCCTCCTCCTCCTCCCGCCCTCCTCCTCCTCCTCCTCCGCCTCCTCCTCCTCCTCCTCCCGCCTCCTCCTCCTCCTCCTCCTCCTCCCTCCTCCTCCTCCTCCTCCCGCCCTCCTCCTCCTCCTCCTCCCGCCCTCCTCCTCCTCCTCCTCCCGCCCTCCTCCTCCTCCTCCTCCGCCTTCCATGACCCCTACCCCGCCCTTCCTTCAGGACCAACCCAACCTCATCTGGAATATCGTCTCGACCTCTTTCAGAATCAGTGTCTCTCTAGCAGTCGAGGTGAGAGGACGCGTCTTCTGCCTCTCCTTGACGCCTCACGTGAACTGTAGCGGAGGTGTGAGTGCCTGTCTGTCTGTCCCGGGCAAGTCCTCGCGACCCCTTGACTGATTGGAGTGGGCGGGACTCGAACTGTGTACCGGTGAGTGGGAGGAGAGGGAGTGGTTTTTGTGTGTATTAGTGTGTATGTTGAGAGGGATTGTTTCTTTTGTTTTGAGTGGGATGAGTGGGAGTGGTTTTTGTGTTTGGAATAGGATGAGAGGGAGTGGTTTTTGTGTGTTTTGAGTGGGATAAGAGGGAATGTTTTGTGTGTTTTGAGTGGGATAAGAGGGAATGTTTTGTGTGTTTGAGTGGGTATTGAAGGAATGTTTGTGTGTTTTGAGTGGGATAGAGGGAATGTTTTTTTTGTGTTTTGGATGGATAAGAGGGAATGTTTTGTGTGTTTTGAGTGGGATAAGAGGGAATGTTTTGTGTGTTTTGAGTGGGATAAGAGGGAATGTTTTGTGTGTTTTGAGTGGGATAAGAGGGAATGTTTTGTGTGTTTTGAGTGGGATAAGAGGGAATGTTTTGTGTGTATTGAGTGGGATTTTTTTTTGGCTGGGTTTTTGTATGGATGGCTGGATTTTTAATTGAGTTTTTTTTGTATGTGTTTTAGTATGGGTGTGTTTGTTAGTGTTGTTTAGTGTATGTGATTTTAAATAGTTTTTTTTATAGTGTGTAGTTTTTAAAGTGTGTGTAGAGTGGTGAGTGGGAGGAGAGGGAGTGGGTTTTGTGTTTTAGTGTGTTTTTTTTTTAAGAGGTGAGATTTTAAGAGTTTTTTTTTCTTGAGAGAGATTGTTTTTTAAGTTTTGAATGGAATGAGAGGGGATATTTTTTTGTGTGTTTTGAGTGGGATGATTGATGTTTTTTGTGTTTTGAGTGGGATGATTGATTGTTTTTCTGTTTTGAGTGGGATGATTGATTGTTTTTTGTGTTTTGAGTGGGATGCATGATTGTTTTTTGTGTTTTGAGTGGGGTGATTGATTGTTTTTGTGTTTTGAGTGGGGTGATTGATTGTTTTTGTGTTTTGAGTGGGATGCATGATTGTTTTTGTGTTTTGAGTGGGATGCATGATTGTTTTTGTGTTTTGAGTGGGATGCATGATTGTTTTTGTGTTTTGAGTGGGATGATTGATTGTTTTTGTGTTTTGAGTGGGATGCATGATTGTTTTTCTGTTTTGAGTGGGATGATTGATTGTTTTTGTGTTTTGAGTGGGATGATTGATTGTTTTTGTGTTTTGAGTGGGATAAGAGTTTTTTTGGTGTATTTTAGGATATGTGTGTGTTTGTTAGTTATACTTCCTTACAAATAGCTGTTATATTCGTATTGTGTAGAGTGATGAGTGGGATGAGAGGGAGTGTTTTAGTGTGTGTTTTAGTGTGTGTGTGTGTGTGTGTGTGTGTGTGTGTGTGTGTGTGTGTGTTTGTTAGTGAATGTTTTAAATCGCTTTTTTTATGTGCAAATTATTTAAGGTTTTTATGTTTGCATTAAAAACTCATTCTCTCGTAACATTGTCAATAATATGAAGGTAAGCAAATGACTTAATTCCTTCGTTAGAATGATAAAACAGTGATAGAAAATATACTACTCGTAGTAAATAGCGAAATATAATGACATAAAGCCTTTGATTTGAAACTATGTCAGTTTTGTTGAAGAAAATTGAATAGAGAGAGAGCGAGAGAGGAAAAAAAGTATTCCGTCTTTCTATCGCCCTCATAATTTTCGCATTATTTCTTACTACCCACTTTTTTCTCCTCTGTTCTACTTTCTTCTGTTTTTCCTCCAATTTTCATTCTTGCATACTTGGCAGAACATTTATTTTATTAGTTTGTGACCCCTCATGATATTTTGGCTAGTTTTTGACCCATCATGATATTTGGGCTAGTTTGAACCCATTAAGATTTTGGGCTAGTTTTGATACATCATATTTTGGGCTAGTTTTCGACCCACCATGATATTTTGGGCTAGTTTTTCGATCCATCATGATATTTGGGCTAGTTATTTCCTTCTACCCACTTATTCACTCACTCACTCACTC
>JACEEZ010003082.1:40000-87500 GCA_016584305.1 Chionoecetes opilio
TGTGTGTGTGTGTGTGTGTGTGTGTGTGTGTGTGTGTGTGTGTGTGTGTACGTGTGTGTGTGTGTGTGTGTGTCTACGTGTTGTGTGTGTTGTGTGGTGTACGTGTGTTGTGTACGTGTGTGTGTACGTGTGTGTGTACGTGTGTGTGTACGTGTGTGTGTGTACGTGTGTGTGTGTACGTGTGTGTGTGTCTACGTGTGTGTGTGTGTGTGTGTGTTGGACATGTCAGTGAATGGAACCTGTTTGGCGAAAGTAGGAGTAATGCTTAGAATGCTTAGTTGTAATGGTAATGCTTAGAATAGGTTTTTTTTTTCATTAACCTAGTTTAGTTTAGTTTTTTTTTACTACCCTAGTCATAACAAATCCCCTACAGCGCCGCCTTCAGGAGACGCTCTCATTCCTTCATTCCTTCCCTCCTTCCTTCCTCCTTCCTTTCTTTGCTCTCCTTCCTTCCCTCCTTCCTTCCCTCCTCTCCTCCTTCCTTCGCTCTCATTCCTTCCTTCCTTCCTTTCCTTCCCTACTCCTTCCCTCTCATTCCTTCCCTTCCTTCCTCAATCCTTCCCATCAGTCCTTCCCTCCCATCATTCCTGCCCTCCTTCCCTTCATTCATTCCCTTCTCCTTCCCCTCCTTCCTTCGCTCTCATTCCTTCCCTTCCTTCCCTCCTCCTTCCCTCCTTCCTTCCCTTCTCATTCCCTTCCTTCCTCCCTCCTGCTTCCCTTCTCTTTCTCTTCCTTCCTTTCCTTCATTCCTTCCCTTCCTTCCTTCCTTCCCTTCTTCCCTCCTTCGTTATATCACTGCTCCACCTATTCTCCACTACTTCCTTCTTCCGTGTCACGCTACTCTCCTCCTCCTCCTCCTCCTCCTCCTCCTCCTCCTCCTCCTCCTCCTTCTGCTCTTCCATCCTTCTTTACTTATGACGACCTTGGTGTGAAAGGTCATCCTCCTCTCTCTCTCTCTCTCTCTCCTCTCTCTCTCTCTCTCTCTCTCTCTCTCTCTCTCTCTCTCTCTCTCTCTCTCTCTCTCTCTCTCTCTCTCTCTCTCTCTCTCTCTCTCTCTGTCTCTCTCCCCTTTAGGTCACAGTAGTGGTCAGTCAAGGTCATTTGGGTGTGGTCGCTCCTCTCATACACCGTCCACTAATTTAGGTCATTTATACTAAATCAGGTCACTCTAGTAGGCTGTCCTTGCTAGTACAGGTCAATAAAATGATGGGTAAAAGTATGTGTTAAGTTTGACCTCGAAAGCGGCGCGGATCAAGGGCATTTAAGTGGATAAATAAGGTCAATAAAGGCAATGTTTACGTTTGGCGGATCAGGTGGTGATGGTGGTGGTCGTCTGGCAGCGGGGACTTTATCAAAACAATGGGAAAAAGTATCGTACGGTGGAAATTAATGAAAATGATAAGTTATAAGGAACAAAAAGTCCATTATAACATCTTTTCAGTCGTTATAGTAAAGAGTATATGTTTGTAATGATGGTGATGGTTGTCTGGCAGCGGGGACTTAAAACAAAACAATGGGAAAAAGTGTCGTACGGCGGAAATTAATGAAAATGATAAGTTATAAGTAAAAAACAGTCCATTATAACATCTTCTTAGTCGTTACAGTAAATAATTAATTAATGTAATGATGGTGGTGGTCGTCTGGCAGCGGGGACTCAAAATCAAAACAATGGGAAAAAGTGTCGTACGGTGGAAATTAATAAAAATAACAAGGTATTATAAAAAACAGGCCATTGTAACATCTTCTTAGGCGTTACAGTAAAGAATAAATGGTTGTAATGATGGTGGTGGTCTGGCAGCGGGGACTCAATCAAAACATTGGGAAAAAGTGTCGTACGATTTAAATTAATACAAGGTATAAAAAATAGTCCATTATAACATCTTCTTAGGCGTTACAGTCAAGAATAAATTGTTGTAATTAGGGCAGAGTGGCGTCTTCATACACAGTTCCTGGAAAGTAGTCATATGTGGAGCACAGGTGGTGGTGGAGGTGGTGGTAGGTGGTAGGTGGTAGTGGGTGGGTGGCGGTAGGTGGTAGTGGGTGGGTGAGTGGGTGGCGGTGGAGGTGGAGGAGCAAGTCTGAATCAAGATGTTTCTTAAGACGATTCGATTTCACAAGAGGAAGTGTGAATTTTGCTAATGAAGGGATGAACTTGTGTGTGTGTGTGTGTGTGTGTGTGTGGTGTGTGTGTGTGTGTGTGTGTGTAGGTGGGTGGAGGTACGCTGTTGGCCTTTTGTTAAGCCTGATGGATATGGCGTGAGGAAGGATGTGTGTGTGTGTGTGTGTGTGTGTGTGTGGTGTGTGTGTGTGTGTGCGATACCTTACACACACTTCAACACTCTCTTTCCGCCCCGTAACTTTATGACCCGCCAAAAAAAAATAACAACACACAAATGATAAATAAAAAAGGGCGGTGAAACGAAAGAGAGAAAAAATTGACAGGAAGGTTTGTTGTTGGTTTAAGTTAGTACCTTTTTTCTTTCTCTCTCTGTTTTGGTTTTTACAGAGGAAGTTACTGAGTGCCTTGAATGTTAAGGTTTAGTGTTGCAGTAATATCTCGAAATAGAAGGAAGGTACTAGTCAGCCTTCTCGTTATTCAGTGTGCGAAAGAACATTGAGGCATCTAATGTTATAGTGCTAAATATTAATGAAATGGACAAATAAAAAAAATAACGCGTGGAAATTCTAATAAGCTAGTCGTATTATATGAAAGCCTTAAGTTTGGGAATGCATTTGAGAAAAATACTTGATAACAGATGTACTCGTAAAGATTTAGAGATACATGAATAGGTTGTATTAGGTTATTGTAGTTTTGTTGAAAAGGCTTAATGTGTTATCAAAAGCCTGAAAGGTTTTTGTTTATTATGAAGACAGACAAGTTTTATCAACACGTTTAAAATCACATCGCATAACAGATAGAAAGTAATGGACGAAAGGTCTAAAATTGCTCTAAATAAAATAAATTGCATGAAACAGAAACACATCACCTTTAGTAGTAAATAGATAAATAAAACATTAATTAAGGTAAAACCAGATCAAAAAGAAAGAGAAAAGAAATAGCAATTAAAAGATGAACAGGTTTAATTTCACGGATGAATCTCGGTTATTTTATTTTTATTTTTTTGGTCTTATTTTCACTCCACTACACGATGGCAAACTTCTGAATCACTATTTTTTGTGATATTTTTTGCATTCATTCATCAGGGCAAGAGAGAGAGAGAGAGAGAGAGAGAGAGAGAGAGAGAGAGAGAGAGAGAGAGAGAGAGAGAGAGAGAGAGAGAGAGAGAGAGAGGAGACAGAGAGGAGAGAGAGAGAGAGAGAGAGAGACAGAGAAGAGAGAGAGAGAGAGAGAGAGAGAGAGAGAGAAGAGAGAGAGAGAGAAGAGAGAGAGAGAGAGAGAGAGAGAGATAATATAGAGTGGGGGGGCGTTGGGTGGGGTGGGCGAAGTGAACGCTCTTAAAAGACTCGTTCCCTTGAAAACCCTCAGAAGGTCACTACCCCCTTTCCCCCCTTCCCCTCCTTCCCCCCTTCCCCCCTTCCCCCTTCCCTCCCCCCCTCCCTGGTGTGTGTGGTGGGCACTGAGCTACATAAATACAACTTGACCCTAAACCCATATTTTTTGTGGGTATTTCTTCTCCCTATCTATCTATCTATTTATCTATCTATCTATCTGTTCCATCTGTCTATTTTATCTCTATATATCTAATTATCTGTCTGTCTGTCTGTTTGTCTGTCTATATTTACTTTTGTTTATCTTTCTATCTGTATTTCTGTTTATCTATTTATTTATGTTTGTCTTGTTCACCTGATTGAGACATTGAGTTTCTCTTTTTTTGTGACAATTCTCTCTCTTCTCCTCTCTCCTCTCTCTCTCTCTCTCTCTCTCTCTCTCTCTCTCTCTCTCTCTCTCTCTCTCTCTCTCTCTCTCTCTCTCTCTCTCTCTCCCTTCACTATGAATACCAATTGAGACCCAGTGAAAGAAAACTCTCTCTCTCTCCTCTCTCTCTCTCTTTTCTCTCTCTCTCTCTCTCTCTCTCTCTCTCTCTCTCTCTCTCTCTCTCTCTCTCTCTCTCTCTCTCCTCTCTCTCTCTCTCTCTCTCTCTCTCTTCTCTCTCTCTCTCTGACACATTTATTTTGTTCACCTGATTAACACATGTATTTTAGTTTCTCTCTTGACGCCCTAGGGACAGACATATACTCTTGCCTAATCCAGCGGTCAAGTTGTCGTAAACAGCCTCTCTCTCTCTTTGACTCCCCCCCCCCCCCTTGACCTCAAGATCAACTGACTCATCTATTATTATTAGATAGATGGTCAGTTAATTTTACTACAAAACTACAAATCTATAACTACCGTAGATAACAGTAAAGTCGCCAGGACAACTTTTGTTTTCTGCTTACAGACGTGTGGTGGCGTTAATACTTACATTTCTACATCCATGATTTCAGGAAAGTTAGAAGGGGCTATCTGGAGAGTCTGTGTCATTTTGTGTCTTCATCTGTGTCATATTATGGCTATAAATGAACAAATTACAAAAATATCTACAAAGTGGCTACCAACAATCAAGTCGCCATCTAGTGTTTATTTACTGAGTGTCGTACCGCTGTCGTCGTCGCCCGAAAAAAAAACGCGTAGTGAAATTTGAAACCGTCTATACTTGGCAGATACAAAGCATAAAACAACGCTGAAACAGGGTAGATTATACAGTCATGATATAAACTACTGTGTATTATCTTCAGTGGCACATAAAAATCAGTAGTGAGGCTATAACTCGTAATATATGGCGCCTGGCGACATCACTGCAGGTGGCGACTTGACTGTTATCTACGGCACCACTACCACTTCTTCATATTCCGAAACCAAATTCCGAAATCCGAGTTCCGAATTATAAAATAGATAAAATACAGTCAAATTACAACCGATTAAACAACAAAATGACGTAGGCCTACCAAGAAAACAGGATAACGTAATAAAAAACTAAAGATAAAATTAAAACAAGAAAACGTAACAAAAATCACTGCAGATTAAGTTTAAACAAAGGGAAGAAAAAAAAATGTTTAGAACTAACTGTGAAAACATGTGTATTGAGTGTACAGTTTAGCGGTTCAGGTGACGCCGCTAATTACCAACAAGTGATTCGTCCTTGAGAGAGAGAGAGAGAGAGAGAGAGAGAGAGAGAGAGAGAGAAGAGAGAGAGGAGAGAGAGAGGAGAGAGAAGAGGAGGAGAGGAGAGAGAGAGGTTCTCAGGGAATTGAATGCTAGAAGAGAGAGAGAGAGCCAGAGAGAGGAGGAGCGTTTTCTTTCACTGGGTCTCAATTGATATTCCTAGTAGAGAGAGAGAGAGCCAGAGAGAGAGAGAGAGTTATTTCATGGTCTCATTGATATCCAGTAGAGAGAGAGAGAGAGAGAGAGAGAGGAGAAGAGAAGAGAAGAGAGAGAGAGAGGAGAGAGAGAGAGACGAGAGAGAGAGAGTTTTTGATAAGCTTGATTTGTGTATTCATGTTAGGTCCTAAATTACCGTTTGTTTGCGGCGTGGTTGTCGTGTTTGCTATTTAGGACAATCTTTATCTATGGCAATCTTTTACATTACATAAAAAATACATAATGTCATTTGAACACCTTTAGAACACACACACACACACACACGCGCACACACACACACACATACACCACACAACACACACACACACACACACACACCACACAACACACACACACACACACACACACACACACACACATACTGCAAGAAGTATTCAGGACTTCAAAGGTCAGTTGGATAATAGTAGATTTGGAGACGGGACAGTACGAGCATAACTCTTTTCCTGTATGTTACAACTAGGTAAATACAACTAGGTAAATACACACACACACACACACACACACACACACACACACACACACACACACACACACACACACACACACACACAACACACACACACACAACACACACACACACACACAACACACACACACACACACACACACACACACACACACACACACACACACACACACACACACACACACACAAGGCTAAAATCAAATCAAATCATAACAAATCAAAATGAAATTACATTGAGTTTCGTATCAAAGGTCATTTCTAATAAAAAAAAATACTTGCCGTCCCTCTACGAAATCTAGGAAAACGACGAAGAAAGACAACATCAGAAATAGAAAAATAAAATCGAGACTGTTCTTCTCCTCTTCCTCCTCCTTGATATCCCCTTCTTCTTCCTCCTCCTTGATATCCCCTTCTTCTTCCTCCTCCTTGATATCCCCTTCTTCTTCCTCCTCCTTGATATCCCCTTCTTCTTCCTCCTCCTTGATATCCCCTTCTTCTTCCTCCTCCTTGATATCCCCTTCTTCCTCCTCCTCCTTGATATCCCCTTCTTCCTCCTCCTCCTTGATATCCCCTTCTTCTTCCTCCTCCTTGATATCCCTTCTTCTTCCTCCTCCTTGATATCCCCTTCTTCTTCCTCCTCCTTGATATCCCCTTCTTCCTCCTCCTGATATCCCTCTTCTCCTCCTCCTTGATATCCCTTCTTCTTCCTCCTCCTTGATATCCCTTCTTCTTCCTCCTCCTTGATATCCCCTTTCTTTTTCCTCCTCCTTGATATCCCCCTTCTTCCTCCTCCTTGATATCCCCTTCTTCCTCCTCCTTGATATCCCCTTCTTCCTCCTCCTTGATATCCCTTCTCTTCCTCCTCCTTGATATCCCCTTCTTCCTCCTCCTTGATATCCCCTTCTTCTCCTCCTCCTTGATATCCCCCTTTTTCTCCTCCTTGATATCCCCTTCTTCCTCCTCCTCCTTGATATCCCCTTCTTCCTCCTCCTTGATATCCCCTTCTTCTTCCTCCTCCTTGATATACCCTTCTTTCCTCCTCCTTGATATCCCCTTCTTCCTCTCCTCCTTGATATCCCCTTCTTCCTCCTCCTTGATATCCCTTTCCTCCTCCTCCTTGATATCCCCTTCTTCCTCCTCCTGATATCCCCTTCTCCTCTCCTTGATATCCCCTTCTTCTCCTCCTCCTTGATATCCCCTTCTCCTCCTCCTTGATATCCCCTTCTTCCTCCTCCTTGATATCCCCTTCTTCTTCCTCCTCCTTGATATCCCCTTCTTCCTCCTCCTTGATATCCCCTTTCTTCTTCCTCCTCCTTGATATCCCCTCTTCTCCTCCTTGATACCCTTCTTCCTCCTCCTTGATATCCCCTTCTTTCCTCCTCCTGATATCCCCTTCTTCTTCCTCCTCCTTGATATCCCCTTCTTCCTCCTCCTTGATATCCCCTTCTTCTTCCTCCTCCTTGATATCCCCTTCTCTCCTCCTTGATATCCCCTTCTTCTTCCTCCTCCTTGATATCCCCTTCCTCTTCCTCCTTGATATCCCCTTCTTCTTCCTCCTCCTTGATATCCCCTTCTTCCTCCTCCTTGATATCCCCTTCTTCTTCTCCTCCTTGATATCCCCTTCTTCCTCCTCCTCCTTGATATCCCCTTCTTCCTCCTCCTCCTTGATATCCCCTTCTTCCTCCTCCTTGATATCCCCTTCTTCTTCCTCCTCCTTGATATCCCCTCTTCCTCCTCCTTGATATCCCTTCTTCTTCCTCCTCCTTGATATCCCCTTCTCCTCCCAACTTGATATCCCCATTCTTCCTCCACTCCTTGATATACCCTTTTCCTCCTCCTTGATATCCCTTCTGCCTCCTCTTGATATCCCTCTCCTCCTCCTCCTTGAATCCCTTCTTCCTCTCCTCCTTGAATCCCCTTCTTCTTCCTCCTCCTTGATACCCTTCTTCCTCTCCTTGATATCCCCTCTTATCATCTCCTTGATATCCCCTTCTCCCCTCCTGGATATCCACTTCTCTTCTCCTACATGATATCCCCTTCTTCTTCCTCCTCCTCCTCTCCTCTTCCTCCTCCTCCTCCTCCTCTCCTCCTCCTCCTCTCCTCTCCTCTCCTCCTTTCTTTCGTATCACATTACCCCAAAAAACTGTGGACACAAAGGTGATGGAGAAAAAAGTGTCAAGAAAAAGAATATTAGAAAATGAAAAGTGAAATCAAGCTAGCCTATATCCTCCTCCTCCTCCTCCTCCTCCTCCTCTTCCTCCCTCTCCTCCTCCTCCTCCTCTTCTTTCGTATCACCATTACCCCCAAAAAACTGTGGACACAAAGGTGATGGAGAAAAATTTGTCAAGAAACAAGAATATTAGAAAATGAAAAGTGAAATCAAGCTAGCCTATATCCTCCTCCTCCTCCTCCTCTTCCTCCTCCTCTTCCTTCTTCTCTTATCCATCATCATTACCCTCATAAAACACTGAACACAAAGGTAGGCTAATACTAGAGGAAACTGTGATAGGAAGGGAGGAAAGGGAAGGGAAGGGCGATTTATGAAGGTGGTAAAAGCGAGGAATGTTTGCTAGGTTAGCTTCCTCTTCCTCCTCCTCCTCCTCTTCCTTGTTCCTCCTTCCTCATTCCTTTGTATTCCTTTGTATTCCTTGTCATTACTCCCAGAAAACAGTGCACACAAAGGTGATGGAGTAAAAGTGAGTACAGAAACAAGAAAAACACAGAAAGAATTATGAAACCAAGACTAGATCCTCCTCTTCTTCTTCTTTCTTCTCTTCCTTCTTCTCTTTTCCATCATCATTACCCTAAAAGTCACTGAACACAAAGCTAATAGAGTAAAAGTGCGAGAAAAAATAAATAAATAAATAAATAAAGCCTAGTATATCCTCCTCCTCCTCCTCCTCCTCCTCCTCCTCCTCCTCCTTCTCCTCTACCTTCTCCTCTTCTTCCGTATCATCATTACCCACAAAAGGGAACAGCACACAAAGATAATGGGGGAAAGTGTGTGAGGAAGGACGATTTATGACAGTGGTAGAAACGAGGCGTGTTTGTGCTTGAAAGGGAAGGTGAATGGAGCCGAGGTGACGCGAGGGTTGTGTCATCACGGCGGGTTGTGGGAAGCTGTTCTGGGTCCTTGATGAGGGGTGTGTCTGTCATTCTGTTTCTCTCTCTAAGATATTTTTAAAGTAAATTTTTCGATTGTTTCAGATCATAAATACACTTGATTTTACTTTTCCATTCGTTAACATTTTTGCTTTAAATCAATATGAATATTTTTCTCAGGAATATACTTTTAGAAAACTCTTAAAGAATTCTAACTTTCCTATAGTTTTTAGTATTTTTTTCATATACAGTACATTATTTCTTCGTTTTCGTTTTAGTTTTTTTCATGTATTCTTTTATTTAGTTATTCTTATTAAGTATATACTTTTTTTTTGGTTTTACTCATACATATTTCTGTGGCCAAACTTTCTGCACCACAACAAACATGAACACCTGACCTTAAATTACAAATATGACGCATACTGTGACCTTACCTGATCTTTTGACCTGTTCTGGAGACTGACCTTCCCCCTTCCCCCCTCCCCCCTCCCCCCTAATTTTTAAACAGGAGACTCAAAAACTCAACAAAACTATAAAAAAAACTTGAAATATAACAACGTGAGACTTGACCAGCTCTGAGGGCGACGCAAGGACCAATCAGAGAAGGCATTGACTGACTGACCGGCCAATCACAACGCAGGACTGACTCACGCCCACCAATAGCAGCCATGGTGGTTCTGCCGTCTGGACATGGAGGTGGGTGACTCAAGGACTTAAAGATTATAGGTGGTGGTGACTGAATGACTTAAGGACTATAGTTAGGTGGTGACTGAATGACTTAAGACTATAGTGTGGTGGTGACTCAATGACTTAAGATTATAGGTGGTGGTGACTGAATGACTTAAGGCTATAGTGTGGTGGTGACTGAATGACTTAAGACTATAGTGTGGTGGTGACTGAATGACTTAAGACTATAGTGTGGTGGTGACTGAATGACTTAAGACTATAGGTGGTGGTGACTCAAGGACTTAAGACTATAGTGTGGTGGTGACTCAAGGGCTTAAGACTATAGTGTGGTGGTGACTCAAGGACTTAAGACTATAGTGTGGTGGTGACTCAAGGACTTAAGACTATAGTGTGGTGGTGACTCAAGGACTTAAGACTATAGTGTGGTGGTGACTGAATGACTTAAGACTATAGTGTGGTGGTGACTGAATGACTTAAGACTATAGTGTGGTGGTGACTGAATGACTTAAGACTATAGTGTGGTGGTGACTGAATGACTTAAGACTATAGTGTGGTGGTGACTGAATGACTTAAGACTATAGTGTGGTGGTGACTGAATGACTTAAG
Source organism: Chionoecetes opilio (assembly GCA_016584305.1). Lineage (NCBI taxonomy): Eukaryota > Metazoa > Arthropoda > Malacostraca > Decapoda > Majidae > Chionoecetes > Chionoecetes opilio. The sequence goes on from JACEEZ010003082.1 coordinate 50,242, forward strand.
ACTATAGTGTGGTGGTGGTGATGGTGGTGTTTTTTTTTTTTTTTTTTTTTTTTTTTTTCTTTTTCTTTATCTTATTTTACGTCCTCTTTTTTCCCCCTCTTTCGCTTTCTCGTTTGCTTCTTCTTTTTCTTCCTCTTTCGTTTTTCTTTCCTCTTTTTCTTCTTCTTTTTCGTCTTTTTCATATTCTTCCTTTCATCTTTATTCTTATATTTTCTCTTTTTTTTTGCTTTCTTTCCTCATCCGCCTCAACCACCACCATCACTGCCAGCTCTTTCACCACCACCACTCTTTTCATCATCACTGTCATCACACCACTAAACCATCAAACACCTTTTCCTCAACTACATTCCTTTCCCAACAACCTTCTTTCCTTTCTCTTTCTTTTTTTTCTTCAGCCCCTTCCTTCAACCTCTTTTACAACCCCTTCACACCCTTCTTCAGCCCCTTCTTCAGCCCCTTCCTTCAAGCTCTTTTACAACCCCTTCACACCCTTCTACAGCCCTTCTTCAGCCCCTTCTCAACCTCTTTTACAACCCTCACCCCTTCTTCAGCCTTCCTTCAAGCTCTTTTACAACCCCTTCACACCCTTCTTCAGCCCCTTCTTCAGCCCCTTCCTTCAACCTCTTTTACAACCCCTTCACACCCTTCTTCAGCCCCTTCTTCAGCCCCTTCCTTCAACCTCTTTTACAACCCCTTCACATCCTTCTTCAGCCCCTTCTTCAGCCCCTTCCTTCAACCTCTTTTACAACCCCTTCATACCCTTCTACAGCCCCTTCTTCAGCCCCTTCCTTCAACCTCTTTTACAACCCCTTCATACCCTTCTACAGCCCCTTCTCAGCCCCTTCCTTCAACTCTTTTACAACCCCTTCATACCCTTCTACAGCCCCTTCTTCACCCTTCTCCCCTTATTCAACCCTTCTTCAGCCCCTTTATCCCCTTTTCAACCCTTCTTCACCCTCTTCTTCATCCCCTTCTTCAACTTTCCCTTCACCGTTCCTTTCAGCCCCTTCTTCAACGCCCCCTTAAGCCTCTCCTTCACTCCCCTCCCTTAACGGTGTCATCCCTCCTCCCGCAGACTACATCCCGTTCAACCCCTCCTTCACCCCTTCTTCAGCCCCTCTTTCACCCCCTTCTTCAACCCCTCCTTCAGTCCCTCCTTCAGCCCCTCCTTCAGCCCCTCCTTCACCCCCTTCTTCAACCCCTCCTTCAGTCCCTCCTTCAGCCCCTCCTTCAGCCCCTCCTTCACCCCTTCTTCAACCCCTCCTTCAGTCCCCTTCGCCCCTCCTTCAGCCCCTCCTTCACCCCTTCTTCAACCCCTCCTTCAGCCCCTCCTTCACCCCCTCTTCACCCCTCTTCACCCCTCCTTCACCCCTCCTTCAACCCCTCCTTCACCCCCTCCTTCAGCCCCTCCTTCACCCCTCCTTCAACCCCTCCTTCACCCCCTCCTTCAGCCCCTCCTTCAGCCCTCCTTCACCCCCTTCTTCAACCCCTCCTTCACCCCTCCTTCACCCCCTCCTTCAACCCCTTCTTCAACCCCTCTTCACCCCCTCCTTCAACCCCTCCTTCACCCCCTCCTTCAACCCCTCCTTCAGCCCTCCTTCAGCCCCTCCTTCAACCCCTCCTTCACCCCCTCCTTCATCACCTCCTTTAACGTGGTCTTTCCTCCTTCTCCTTCTTCTCCTTCTTCTAATTCTTCAGCCCCCCTTTCACTCGCCTCCCTTAACGGCGTCATCCCTCCGCCCGCAGGCTATATCCCCTTCATCGAGGTGCCGTGTGAGAGGTTCCTGGGAGAGCTGATACAGTGGATTGTCACTACCAGTCTCACGCCCCTCGCCTGCCCGCTCGTACCCTGGCTCTGCTGCCCCTATGTGGTACGTGTGTGTGTGTGTGTGTGTGTGTGTGTGTGTGTGTGTGTGTGACATGTCAGGTTATTTCACGTTTTTAACTGATTCAAAGCTTAAAAGAAAGAAAGAAATGAAATAAAAAAAACCATTCATTTCCACAGTTTTGGTTATGAAAAAAATTTCTTCCATGCGTTATTTTTTTGTTGCGTTTTGTTTTATGCGATTTTACTTTTCTTATCAGTCTTTACTCCAAATTCATTAAATTCTATCTATAAAAAAAATCATTTCTGTGCTTGATTTCTGGCCTACGCTCCTTTTTTTACTCGTTTGATCCTTAATTTTCTTCGGTAAAAACAAAACTAAAGGAAACTAAAAGAAAAGAAAAGAAACTAAAGGCAACTAAAAAGAAAAGAAGAAACTAAAGACAACTAAAAAGAAAAGAAGAAACTAAAGGCAACTAAAAGAAACGGGATTAGTAAATTATTAGAAGAACCTAAAGAAAACAAAAAAAATTTCATTGCGTAAACGGATTACGCTTTATTATATTCTTATATTCTTCGTCATTTCTACAAAAAAAAAAAAAAAAAAAAATGGAAACGGATTCAGCCGACTTTATTATCAACTCACTTTACCATCATTACTGAATCATCATTTCTAAATCACTACTTTAATTTCATCCATACATATAATAATTTTCACTTACCCTCCCCTTCCCTCCCCTTCCTCTCGTCTACAACCCGGATGAACTAACTCAAATACTTTATGGCACTAAAAGGTTAATTAATATCTATGTTGACTTTACGTTAAATAAGATGTCAGTAGTAGCAGCAGGAGGGACCGCAAGAAAGACAGGGAGGAGGAGGAGGAGGAGGAGGAGGGATACATAGGAATACATAGGAAGAACAGATACCAGGCTAGCTATTGGTCTATAACGAGGGTATCTGCTGAACTACATACTACTAACTATCAAACTACATGTTAGAGAACAGTTAGAAAAGGATACCATGTCCCTAAAGAAGATAGGAACATGGAAGTTTCAGAGTAAAGATTGAGAGGATATGAAGTATGCTAACTAACACTACCACTATGGAGGAGGAGGAGGAGGAGGAGGAGGAGGAGGCAAGGAGGAGGAGGAGGAGGAGGAGGAGGAGGAGGGGAAAAAAGAACACACCGTCCTTAACATAAATATCACAGCAGAGGTTAGCAAGTAGCAAGGAGGTATGGAGGCAAGAACTACAAAGTCGACTCCAGGTATTTACAAACAACAACAAGATGCTGGAAATTTATCATAGTCCCCCTGAGATAAATATAGTTTTCTCGAAATATTAAGACGCAGATTTATAGAGTAGAAAATCCTGAATGTCTTTGTGAAACTGTATCTAACAAACAATAACAATATGCTGGAAATTTATCATAGTCCCCTGAGATAAATACAGTTTTCTAGAAATAATAAGACGCAGATTTATATAGTAGGAATCCTGAATAATATTGTGTGACTGTATCAAAAAAAGAAGTTTATAGTTAGTGTTATTGTATAGTTAGAGAGTAAAATAAAATAGATTCTGGGTTTTAAACAACAGTATAAATAGCTAATTTAGGACAGAAGACGTTATAGTTACTCTAAATTGTTCCGATAAAAAAGGGAGAATATGTCAATGATGCAGCTAATTATATAAATCAATCTCAATACTGTTCATAATCACGACTCTCTCATATGCATTATAGAGGCAAGACAATTACAAAGAAAAATTATTTAGATGAGACAATGAATTACAGTTATGAGAGAGAGAGAGAGAGAGAGAGAGAGAGAGAGTCTAGCCAAGTATAGTCAGAACCATTAGTAGATAAGAGAAATCAAAAGAACAACAACAAAAAAGCTGAATAATATATCGTCCAGCGGCACTACCATGGTATTTACTGAATGACCTTGGGACACACACACACACACACACACACACACACACACACACACACACACACACACACAGGGATAGAAAAAAAAGCAAGGCCCTGACCGATGGCATTATAGGAAGCAGGCAGCCCCCTAATAAGCAGTACAGCACACACACACACACACACACACACACACACACACACACACACACACACGAAGACAGGACACACTACTATAGCTCAGGCCATGTACACTATAACTAGGTAAATACACACACACACACACACACACACACACACACCACGAAGACAGGACACACTAGTATGATCAGGCCATGTACACTATAAAACTAGGTAAATACACACACACACACACACACACACACACACACACACACCAACACACGAAGACAGGACACACTAGTATAGATCAGGCCATGTACACTATAACTAGGTAAATACAACCAGGTAAACACACACACACACACACACACACACACACACACACACACACATTCCTTCAGTGCCCCCTGCTGTCCGCGGCCATATAGAAAACGGGATGCCATTCTTGTGTTTATAGTTGAGAGAGAGAGAGAGAGAGAGAGAGAGAGAGAGAATCAAAACCTTATTTTTTTTTTGTGTGGAATGCGATAGATTCTGTTTAGCGATGCGGATTTTTGGTTTAGTTCTATTTTTTGTTGATTTATGAAGGTCTTAGTTTATTTATTTATTTATTCTTCTGTTTTTCTGTTCACTTTTGGATTTTAACTTTGAGTGTTTGTAGCAGATTGGACTTTATTAACTTTTTGGCTAGTTTTATATATTTTGATAGGAATAGTGGAAAAGTAGTTGATCGTATAGCTAGATAATGGACATAATAGAAATGCCTGCTAAAGTCTCATTGAAAGAATAGATAGCAATATATCAATGGTGTTAACTTGCAGTATTACACTGGGCCTGTCTCCCGTCTCCACATTCTCCTTCTGGACAGTCTCGACTTTCATCATATTCATGGTTCTCACTCTCTGTCCTCCTCTCTCTCTCTCTCTCTCTCTCTCCCTCTCTCTCTCTCTCTCTCTCTCTCTCTCTCTCTTCTCTCTCTCTCTCTCTCTCTCTCTCTCTCTCTCTCTCTCTCTCTCTCTCTCTCTCTCTCTCTCTCTCTCTCTCTCTCTCTCTCTCTCTCTCTCTCTCTCTCTCTCTCTAAGGATGAAATAACATGAGTTTCTTTATTTTCCTTTCTTATGGTTATTGCCACAGCGTTCATCTCCATCTCCTTAACTGAGTCATCGCACCTGTGGACACTTTAGAGGTGATTGCGTCATTCAGAATTTACCTTGTCCGCGCGTTTCAGGTGTTCACTGATTGCGTAATTGTAGGGAAGATAGAAGAAGGGCTGAATGAACGGTGTGCTTCCTGCTTCCTCCTCCTCCTCCTCCTCCTCCTCCTCCTCCTCCTCCTCCTCCTCCTCCTCCTCTCTCCTCCTCCTCCTCCTCCTCCTCCTCTCTCCTCCTCCTCCTGCTTCCTCCTCCTCCTCCTCCTCCTCCTTCTCTCCTCCTCCTCTTCTCCTCCTCTCCTCCTCTCCTCCTCCTCCTCTCCTCCTTCTCCTCCTCCTCCTCCTCCTCTCCTCCTCTCTCCTGCTTCCTCCTCCTCCTCCTCGTCATTTTCTTATTATTTCTCCTCCTCTATTTCTTCGTTTTTTCTTCTTTCTCCGCCTCCATCTCGTCTTTTTCCTCCTCCTCCTCCTCCTCCTCCTCCTCCTCCTCCTCCTCCTCCTCCCCCTCTTGATAGAAACCTTTAAGATCCTAAAAGGTTTTGATGTCATTAATCAAGAGAACCTATTCGAGCTTTCAACTCAAGTGACAACAAGAAATAATGGTTTAAAACTAAACGGTCAACGTTGCATCACCGATCTCCGTAAAAATTATTTCAATGTTAGAGTCGTTGATCGATGGAACAAGTTACCAGCAAATGTTGTCGGAGCCAACACAATAACTACATTCAAAAACAGACTTGACGCGCACTGTAAAGTAAATGGGTATTGATAGTGCGAATTCGTATCTAGTCCCCCGTATCGATTAGTTGTAGTGGTAGTGGTAGTTGTAGTTAGTATTTTTCATATCCTATCATTCTGCACTATGAAACTTCCATGTTCCTATCCTCTTTAGGGACATGGTATCATTTTCCAACTGTTTTCTTACAAGTAGTTGATAGTTAGTAGTATGTAGTTCAGCAGATACCCTCGCTATGGACCAATAGGTCTCCTGGTGTCTGTTACTCCTATGTAATCCTATGTAATCCTCCTCCTCCTCCTCCCTCCTCTTTATCTTCTTTTTCTTCGTCTTTTTCTTCTCTCTGCCTCCATCTCCTGCTTTTGTATTTTTTTCACATGCTATTTGGTTGCGTTAAATTAGTTAGGTTAGATATGATAGTTATCACTAGATTATGTTAGTTAGCAATCAAATATACTTAGTTAGCAATCAAATATATAGTTTTTTTGGAAAGATATAACACCGCGAAAACAAAGACATAGGTTGAAAGTATCGTTAGTTTTATTGAATACTATGGAGCTACATAAATGTGTGTGTGTGTGTGTGTGTGTGTGTGTGTGTGTGTTCGTGTATAAGTCATATAATATCCTGTCCCGTATGAGTATTATGTGATCCCTGTGACATTTACTGCTTGATTAGAACGACCTCTGACATTCACCACATAGAGGGGGGATGGGGGGAGGGTTGGGGGAAGGGTAGGGGAGGGGGGGAGGGAGGGAGGGAAGGAAAAGGGAGTGGGTTGGAGGAGGAGGGGGGGGAAGGTTAGGAGAGGAAGGGGAAGGGTAGGGGGAGGTAAAGGGGGGGAGGGGGGAAGGAGGGGGGGAGGGAGGCGAAGGAGGGGGAGGTAGTGTAGGAGGGTGAAGGTAGGACGGGAAGGGTAGGGAAAAGAGTGAGGTAGGGAGGGGGTAAGGGTAGTGGGAGGGAGGGGAAGGAGGGGGAGGAGGGAGGGGAAGTGTGTAAGGGGGTAGGTAGTGGGGGAGGGAGGTGAAGGAAGGGTAGGGAGGTAGGGGGAGGGGAAAGGAGGGGGGGGAGAAGGAGGGGGGGGAGGAAGGGGGAAAAAGAGTAGTGTAGGGAGGGGGTAAGGGGTAGGGGGAGGCAGGGGAAGGGTAGGGGAAGGAGGGGGGAGGGAGGGAGGGGAAGGAAAGGGAGTGGGTTGATATTAAGACTAAACTATTTGGGCGGAGAAACTGCCCATTCATCTTACACGTAATGGCTATGCTTACCCGCCTCTCCTCCTCCTCCTCCTCCTCCTCCTCCTCCTCCTCCTCCTCCTCCTCCTCCTCTAAACCCGTACTATTTTTGGTCAATATTCAAGTTCTACAAATATTCTTGTTATATATTTATTTTCTTGTCTCTCATTGTTTCTTGTTGCTGTATTTCTTGTTTTTGTTGCTTCTTCCTTCCTCCTCCTCCTCCTCCTCCTCCTCCTCCTCCTCCTCCTCCTCCTCTCTCCTCCTCTCCTCCTCCTCCTCCTCCCCCTCCCTCCCTCCTCTCCCCCTCCTCCTCCTCCCCTCTCCCCCTCCTCCTCCCTCCCCCCTCCTCCTCCTCCTCCTCCTCCTCTCTCCTCCTCGACACCGTTCACTCCTACTACTCTCTTCCTCCTCCTCATATCCTTTCTCCTCCCTCCTTCCTCCTCCTCCTTTCCCCCTCCTCTTCTATCCTTCTTTATGTCTGCACGCATATTTCACTCTGCTATCATATTGCTATCCGTTATCTTCTCACACTAATCCTTATGTACCTATTCCATGCTCTCTTCTCCTCTCCCATCCTTATCTCTCTCTCCATTTCTCACTCCTATCGCTGCTATCTTACTTCTCTCCTTCTCATATATCATGTACCTTGCACGGATTTTGCAATTTATTTTTCCTTACTCTCCTTCTGCATTCCTTATTATTATTGTATTCTTTCATGCTTCATTTACTACTGTTCCTTATCCATTTTACACATATTTCTAATTTGGCACTTTATTTTGCTTATCCATTAAAACTTCTCATTGAAACCCATTTTTCATATAATAACCCATTTGTTTCACCATTGACCGTTCAGTATTTTGCATTTTATTTGTGTTTCCATACTTCCTCCTGCATTCCTTTGTATATATGTGCATTATTTTCTCTTTTTACTACTGAGTTTTATTTTGCATTAAATTTCAGTTTTTACGTATTATTTTGCATTTAATTTCTTTTCTTTTTCATTATTATATTTTGCATTTAATTTCTATTTTTACGTATTATTTTGCATTTAATTTCTGCTTTTACGTATTATTTTGCATTTAATTTTATTTTACGTATTAATTTGCATTTAATTTCTATTTTTACGTATTATTTTGCATTTAATTTCTGCTTTTACGTATTATTTTGCATTTAATTTCTTGAGATTTTTACGTTATTTGAGCATTCTAGGCATCTTCATGTCTCAAGTTTTACCCCCCAAGTACATCATTGCATAATCCTACACCACGTATCACCACCAAACCCACGTACTAGCATAACGCAACACGCCTATATTTCCATCTAACAACCTACATGACCATGCATTCTATCATTCTGGCCACCTTTGCATGTATACTCCGAGCGACAACCCTTCACCCCCACCTCCCACCCCCCCAACCCACCCCACCACCCCCCCCACCCCCCCCACGCCCTCACCTCCCCTACCAGCACGAGCCCACGAGCATCACGATAAACAACGAGCTATCCTGTGCTTGTTACTTTACTTTGTTTCCTCATCATTTGTTTACTTTGCCCTCACCACACACACACACCTTTCTCTCTCTCTCCCACACCCACCCACGCCCTCACCACACTCTCCCCCCCCCCCCTACAGTACGAGCCCACGAGCATCACGATAAGCAACGAGCTGTCCTGCAACGAGGCGGGCGCGGTTTACGGCTCGGCCACCTTTTGGACCATGAAGGTGGTGTCTCTGATCGGCATCATCCTGGCCATCGTGTCCCTAGGGAAATGCACGGCCCAGGTGGTGACGGACAATGCAGACGTGAGTATTAGTTGTAGTTGTGTTGTTATAGTGATGGTAGTGGTGGTGGTGGTCTTGGGGAGTGTAAGTTATAGTTGTATAGTTATAGTGAGTATAAGTTAAAGTGGTGTAGTTATAGTGAGTGTAGCTTATAGTGGTGGTGGTAGTAGTGAGTATAAGTTATAGTGGTGGTGGTGGTAGTGAGTATTAGTTATAGTTGTGTTGTTATAGTGAGTGTAAGTTATAGTAGGTGGTGACTGACAATGCTGACGTGAGTATTAGTTGTAGTTGTAGTTATAGTGAGTGTAAGTTATAGTGGTGGTGACTGACAATGCTGACGTGAGTATAAGTTATAGTTGTGTTGTTATAGTGAGTGTAAGTTATAGTAGGTGGTGACTGACAATGCTGACGTGAGTATTAGTTATAGTTGTAGTTATAGTGAGTGTAAGTTATAGTGGTGGTGGTGCTGACGTGAGTATTAGTTATAGTTGTAGTTATAGTGAGTGTAAGTTATAGTGGTGGTGGTGGTGGTCTGTGTGTGTAGGCTTATATTAGATTTTTTTTGCCTTTACTCTTTTTTTTTTTTTTTTTTTTTTTTTTTTTTTTTGCGATATTTTTTGGTTTGCTTTTTGTATTTCATTGTTCGTTTAATTATATTCTTTGTTTTCATTTTGTTGGTTTGTCTGTTTTTTTTTTTTTTCTTTTTGGGTTGACTGTTTTTATTGTTTTTATTTTCCTTTCTTCCTGTTTAAAATTTTCTTTTCTCATGGATGTTCTTCTTTTATGTATTATTTTTACATTCATAATTTTTCTATCTTATGGATCTCAATTTTTTTCCTACATCCTAATTTTTTGTACTTACTTAATTTTATTCTCTCTTCAGTTATTCATCTATCTATCTATCTACACATCCATCTATTTATCTATCTATCTATCTATCTATCTATCTATCTATCTATCTATCTATCTATCTACCTACCTAATCATCTACTACTAACGAATTTTCTGCAGACATTCGACTTCGCGGACCTCACGGCACAAATCCTCACGAGCCTCGATGACCAGAGCACCCGGCAGGCTTCCCACGCACCGGACAGCGTGGTGAACTTGTGCAGGCCGCAGGGGGCAGGACAAGGAGGGAGGCAGGCTGAATGAAGGAGGAGCAGGACAGATGGCAGGGCAAGACACGAGCCGGGATGGTGTTTCATAATGAGACAGAGGTACATCGGTCGAGTAGAAGACGAAGACAGGTGGTTAGCGTGAGGATACCGACGCTACTGGGACATGTGACAGGTGAGTGACAGGTGGTTGTGGATGTGGATGTGGATGCAAGGAAGGTGGATCTGGATGTGTGGATGTAATGTTATCTTGGCGGGTTAAGACTTTAGGTGGATATGATAATTGGGTTTGAGCGGTGGATTTTAGAGTATGACGTTGTTTGAAAAGATGTGGATTATTAATTAAGAAGTGGATACCAAGGGCAGATGAGTGGATGTCAGTGGATGTGGATGTAATGGAAGTGAATTTGAGTGGATGTGAGTTGATATGGATGCAAGGAAGGTGGATTTGGATGTCTTTGAGTGGGTTTGAACGGTAGAGTATGAGGTTGTGTAAGGGATGTGGATTTGAGTGACAGGTGTGATGGGTGGATAGGGATTTGGATGTGTTTGAGTGGTGATAGCTGGCGATCGCGAGTTCAGGCGTGATCAAGACCTTTGTGAATAATACCACTTTCGTGGTCTGCTTGGCCTTTGGAGTGAGTTATTTTTAGTTGGCCTGAAGAAAAAAAAATTGTCCCTGGGATCACGTCTGGAAAAACCCTGTGTGTGTGTGTGTGTGTGTGTGTGTGTGTGTGTGTGTGTGTGTGTGTGTGTGTGTGTCCTGAGGGGAGAGATGGCTCAAGTACAGCTTAAAAAAACCAAATAAGCACAATGGACACGCCTGCAGCTCTCTCAGTTTCAAGAAGTAGTCGAACAAGGACAGTGGTCGGTCAGGCAAAAACTAGTTGAGTCACTCCTTAACTGTGAGTGTTGTCCGTTTTTTAGTTAGCAGAAGTAGGCAACCTCTTCCTCTAAGCCCTGTTCTTTTGTAGATTACTGGATGAATTAAATACCGTTATAGATGTGTGTGTGTGTATGTGTGTGTGTGTGTGTGTGTGTGTGTGTGCATTCTATTGTGTTTAGAAAATGTATTCATCTTTTTTTCCCGCTAAGTCTGTCATTTAAAAGTCATGCAAGCTTACGAGAGAGAGAGAGAGAGAGAGAGAGAGAGAGAGAGAGATCTTTTTTTGGGCGTGTGTATGTGTGTGTGTGTGTTCTAGCAGGCTTAGAAAATGTAATAGTTTTTTTTTCATAAGTCTGAAATTTAAAAGTCATGTAAATTTACGAGAGGACATTGATTTTTGTACTTTTTTTTTAGATATCTTTTATTCACCAATCTTGCATTCCAAGGGTTTTTTTTCATACTAATATTCACGTAATTCAGCTTCTCACTCTCTCCATCTTTTTTTCTTTCTCACTCTTTCTCGCTTTTTTTTTTTTTTTTTTTTTCTCTCTTACTCATCTCTCTCGTTTATCTCTCATACTCATCTCATGCTCATTTCTCTTCATCACCGCTATCTCATCATCTCACTCATTGCTTTATTCTAATTTATCATATCACTTTATTTATCACTTCTTTTTTTTGTCACTAGGGAACGACGAGGCCCCGGGGATTTTTGCCCCCGTGCTGAGGTGCTGTTGGACGAGGAGTGCCACCAGGTGCTGACCCAGGCCCTGCGGGACGAGGGTGGTGCTGTCACCACAGAGAGAGTAAGCACAGGCGTGGGGGTGAGGTAACCCCAGTAGTGGGAAGTCGTGATGGGGGTGGTTTTCCAAATTGATACGTGTTGGTTATACTTTCTATCTAGTTTGTATTATATTTCACATAACGTTACTACTATACTACTTTATGCTACTATACTATACTACTATACTCATATATACTACTACTACTACTGCTACTACTACTACTACTATTACTACTACTACTACTACTACTACTACTACTACTACTACTACTACTACTACTACTACTACTTTTTCCTAATTTGAACGTCTGTGTGTGTACGTTTTCCATTTTCAGTTTTCAAATTATATTTTTTCATAATTTCTGGTTCTACTACTACTGTTCTAACTTCTACTACTATTACTACTACTGCTACTACTACTTTTCTTACTACTATTAATACTACCACTACTACTACCACAACTATTCTTTCAGGCGTTCTGTGGTACCCGTCTGTGCCCGTTCGATAAGGTGTTTGACTTCGGCGATCAGATGTGTCACGACCCTTTGGAGTACGGCCTATGTCCACGTGAGTACCGAAGGGGCTAACCACCTTCACTTATTTTCACCACTATATACTCAATACCCATCTACCCATCCTCCCCCTCACCTCTCCCTCTCCTAATATCTCTATTAGTACAGTACTATAGATTTGTTTTTATTAGAACAATTTAAATAAACCTATATGTATATTTTACATTTCTATATAAAATGTGCGATACTCAAGTCCACGACACGACTGTTGTAATTCAAAAATCTAAGGCATCAGGTCCATAAAAGAGTCTCGGCTCAATGGACCGCGGCTTGTATATAAGTAATGTATGATTAACTTTATGTATGTTATAGTAAGCCTAATAAAACAATCAATCAATCAATCAATCAATTCTTACCCACTCAACTTTTTTTTGCCACTTTGTTAAGTCTAATAAAATCAATCAATCAATCAATCAATCAATCCAATTCCTACCCACTTAACTTTTTTTTGCCACTTTACACTCAATACCCATCCTCTTTACTCTTACTGCCTTCCTTTTATAACACTTAAAACACTCCCTCCCTCTCTCTCACCCCTCTCTCCCTCTCCCTACACAGCGGGTCGTCAGCTCTTCTCCAGCAGCTTCGGGACGCCAGTGTGTGTGTGCCCCGACGGGACCTACGAGGAAGATGATGACCTGGACGAGGACGTGTGTGAACCCGTGCTGGGTCACAACGACTGCCCCCGAGGCTTTGTGAGTGCGGGGGCGGGGGTGGAGGGGGTGGTAGGGGTGGATACATTGAAGGGTAAATGGGTGGATAGATGGAGGGGTTGATGGTGGAGGGTGGGGTGGGGTGGAGGGGGTGGAGTGATATTGGGGTGGATACATGGAAGGGTAAATTGATGGATAGATGGAGAGGTAGAAGGGGTGGACAAGTAGAGGGATAAAGGGGTGGATAGGTGGTAGGGTGGAGTTGTAAAGGGGTTGAGGGGTATAAGGGGGGTGGGGTGGAGTGGTTAAGGGGGGGACAGGTGGAGGGTAGAAGGGTTAAAGGGTGGAACAAAATGACAGTCACATGATAATTTAGTCAGTTGCTCAGTCTCAGTCAGTCAGTCATTCATTCAGTAAGGCATTTATTCATTCATTCATTCGGTCAGTCAGTCAGGCAGGCATCAGTCAACAAATTAAACAGTCAGTAAAGAAACCAATCAATCAATCACTCATAATAACTCTTTACTTTATACAAATATAAAAAATAATAATGTACCTGTATAAAACGAATCCTCACCTTACCTTTACCTGACCTTTCCTAACCTTACCTCACCTATTGACCTTCCCTTTACCTTACCTCACCTCACCTTACCTCACCTATTGACCTTACCTCACCTCACTGAGGTGAGGTGAGGTAAGGTCAATAGGTGAGGTAAGGTGGTGAGGTGAGGTGAGGTGAGAGTTCAAATCCAATCTGAGCATATAAATATCATGACTTATTTTACCTTATATCAATCCCCACCTTACCTTTACCTTACCTTACCTAACCTTACCTCACCTATTGACCTTCCCTTTACCTAACCTTCACCTTACCTCACCTATTACCTACTTACCTCACCTACCTCACTTTACCTTCTTACCTAACCTTCACCTACCTTCACCTCACCTATTGACCTTCCCTTTACCTTACCTTACCTAACTTTACCTAATCTTACCTAACCTTACCTCACCTATTGACCTTCCCTTCACCTAACCTTCACCTTACCTTTACCTTACCTTACCTCACCTCACCTCACCTCACCTCCCTTAACCTAACCTCACCTTACCTTAACCTTACCTCACCTCACCTCACCTCACCTCACCTCACCTGCTAACCCACCCTTCCTTCCTTCCCCTCCCTCAAGTGTTTTGGTTCAGCTCTTAAACTAAACTAAATACTAACCTACCCTTATGTTGCTGACCTATGACCTAAATGCTGACCTGCCCTTCCTTCCCCTCCTTCAGGTGTTTTGGTTCAGCTCCTTCAAGAACCCCGTGAGCTGCCAGCCGGACCCGTGCAAGGGCCTCAACTTGAAGAGAGGATATAGCGACCTGCCTTACGTGCCCGCCGTGTTTGATGGCAAGTGTTACCAGATCGGCAAGGTGAGTGACGATGATGATGGGTTATGGGTGGGGTAGTGGGAGGGTGATGGGAGGGTAGTGGGAAAGGTAATGGGAGAGTTTTGGGAGAGGGAGTGGGTGGATGATGGGAGGGTGATGGGAGTGGGAAGGTGATGGGAGAGGGAGTGGGTGAGTAATGAGGGGGGTGATGGGAGAGGGAGTAGGAGATTGATGGGATGGTAGTGGGGGTAGGAGATTGATGGGATAGGGAGTGGGAGGGTGATGGGAGAGGGAGTGGGAGGGTGATGGGATAGGGAGTGGGAGGGTGATGGGATAGGGAGTGGGACAGTGATGGAAGAGGGAGGGTGAAGATAGGAAGGGAGGGAGAAAGAGATTAGGAGTAGGAGGATGATTTTGGATAGGAGGAGGTGATGGGAAGGGATAGGTGATAGGAGAGGATGGAGGTGATTGGTAAGTACAGAAGGAGGTGTGGTAGAGTGGACAGAAGGATAGGGTTGGAATAGTACAGAAGATAGTGTTGAATAAGTACAGTAGGAAGGTGTTTGAAAGTAAAGTAAATCAGAATGGAAATAGTACAGAAGGATAGGTGTTTGTAATAGTACAGAAGGATAGGTGTTTGTGATAGTACAGAAGGATAGGTGTTTGTAATAGTACAGAAGGATAGGTGTTTGTAATAGTACAGAAGGATAGGTGTTTGTGATAGTACAGAAGGATAGGTGTTTGTAATAGTACAGAAGGATAGGTGTTTGTGATAGTACAGAAGGATAGGTGTTTGTGATAGTACAGAAGGATAGGTGTTTGTGTGTTCTTAAATGAAAAAGAGAAGAAAAAGTACTTTGCTGTTTTTTCATAAGAACCTTTTACCATTACAATTTTCTTGAGGAGATTTACGCAAGAGCCATTTGTTCACATTTATATCAAGATTAATAGACATACTACCATTATGACATTACCCACCATACATTAAAAGTCTGTAGATCTTGATTATAGCATAGACCTTTAAGAAACGACTAATTTGTCTTTTCTTTAGTCTTTTCTTTCACGAACTTAGCGGGCATTCAAATTGTTAAGTTTATAATCATTTACATAACTTTACCTTTTCCCTTCTATCTATTTGATGAAGGACATGAAAATAGAAAGAAAGGAGGTATTATAACTTAGCAGGAACTACCACTGCCTCTTGTAGCTTCCTTATTTTCTTATGTTCTTATGTTTTTATGTACAGGAAAACCAACAAGACCCATAAACCAAAGCTAACCCCAGCAAGTACGACCTTGTTAATGCTATGAAGAAGAAGAAAAAAAGAAACATCCTTAACCTTCTCTTTTTTCCTCCCACATCACAGCAACCATTCTTCTGCAAATATGACGAGCTCTACTCCATCAGCTTCGAACAGCTCAAGGGCGTCTGTACTACCCTGGAGGACGCTGGCTTCAAGGTCCTCGACTCAGACGTCCTCACCCTCCTAGACACTACCTTCGGCACCTCCTCCAACACCGCCTCCTACAGGTAGATTGGTGGATGTAGGTAGTGTTAGGTGGTGGATGTAGGTAGTGTTAGGTGGTGGATGTAGGTAGTGTTAGGTGGTGGATGTAGGTAGTGTTAGGTGGTGGATGTAGGTAGTGTTAGGTGGTGGATGTAGGTAGTGTTAGGTGGTGGATGTAGGTAGTGTTAGGTGGTGGATGTAGGTAGACGTTCTTGAATCTTTTGCATGGGTGAGTATGTGTGTGTGTGGGGGGGGTATGTGTGTGTGTGTGTGTGTGTGTGAGAGAGAGAGAGAGAGAGAGAGAGAGAGAGAGAGAGAGAGGAGAGAGAGAGAGAGAGAGAGAGAGAGAGAGAGAGAGAGAGAGAGAGAAGATGAGAGAGGAGAGAGAGAGAGAGAGAAGAGAGAGAGAGAGAGAGAGAAAGGATACGTGAGGGGAAGGAAGAAGGACATGAAAATAGGAGGAAAGGAGGTATCATCACTATTTTCCTCCTTTTCCCTTCTAAAAATAAGAAGAAAGGAAGTATTATAACTGTTTTCCTTCTTTTCCCTTCTATCTGATTGATGAAGGACATGAAAATAGAAAGAAAAGAGATATTATCACTATTTTCCTCCTTTTCCCTTCTATCTATTTGATGAAGGACATGAAAATAGAAAGAAAGGAGGTATTATAACTTAACAGGAACTACCACTGCCTCTTGTAGCTTCCTTATTTTCTTATGCTCTTATGTTTTTATGTACAGGAAAACCCACAAGACCCATAAACCAAAGCTAACCCCAGCAAGTACGACAATATTAAGAAGACCTGAGGTTGGTGAAGCGGTGATGCACGCTGAGGACGATGACGAAGACCCTCCCCGTAAGCTCTCAATTGGTCAGTCCGCCGTCCCAAGTCGCTACCGGCACCCCCCTGCGTCAGATAATGAGGTGGAGGATGATTTGACGCCACTACACACACATCTTAATGCTTATTCCCCCTCCTATATTACTGTGGGAGGGAAGACGGTGACGTTCTTGAATCTTTTGCATGGGTGAGTATGTGTGTGTGTGTGTGTGTGTGTGTGTGTGTGTGTGTGTGTGTGAGAGAGAGAGAGAGAGAGAGAGAGAGAGAGAGAGAGAGAGAGAGAGAGAGAGAGAGAGAGAGAGAGAGAGAGAGAGCCCATATACCACTCATCCTCTTCCCTTCCTCCCCAAAGTCACCCCTCCCACCCTTTCAACTCTTCACCCCTTCACCCCTTCACTCCACCCCTTCCTCTTACGCCCTTCCTCCTCCTACAGACTGCCACGCCCACACAGCCGCCAGCGCCGCGCCCCTCTGCCCTTCGTGTCCCCAGGGAACGTCTTCGAACCGGGACTGTCCGCTTGCAGGGCTGGCGCGAGGCGGGACGGGAACGCCAAGTGCAGAGAAACGTAAGTTTTTTTTTTCTTTCTTTTTTAATAGTAATGCTGATCCTTGTATTGAAGTAATGATTAGTCTAGCAATGCCTATCATATTTTTATGTCTTGTAGTAAGTTTTGTCTTAATTTGTGGTTTTTAAAGTAATCGTCCAAACCCATTTTTTCTTTGCATAATTATGTTGAATTCAAAATACCTAATCCACAAAAAATCATTCATTTCCACGCCTTATTTCCCTAAAAACATGACTTCTGTAAAAAGCGCGGGAAAAACAACAGCCCCATTCCAGCCGTGGTGGGAAACATGCTGGTGACGTCACAGCAGGCAGCCTCCCAGCCCAGCCCTATAAAAATACACGTAGACTCAGAGAAAATTATAGTACTTGAAGAATTTTGGGTGTTTCTGATATTTTTTTTTTGCGATATGGCATATACTTACATCCTGTATGGGTGCAGCAAAAAAGCTGTGCCTTTCCAGAGAGCTTAGCACCCATTTCCAACCTATACGCGACGATATATGTGTGCAGACGTGTGGAGCTCCGGGGAGTAGCGGGCGGTGTGCTCAGATTGTCTCGCTGAGGGAGACAATCTGCCACACACCGCCCGCTACTCCACGGCGCTCCACACGTCTGCACACATAACCTGGCCAAATAGGTTGGAAATGGGTGCTAAGCTCTCTGGAAAGGCACAGCTTTCTTGCTTCACCCATACAGGATGCAAGTATATGCCATATCGCAAAAAATATATATCAGAAACACCCAAAATTCTTCAAGTACTATATTTTTCTCTGAGTTTACGTGTATTTGTATTAGGGCCGGACTGGGAGGCTTCCTGCCGTGACGTCACCGAGCCGTGGTCCGTCGTCTGCTGGTCGTCAGTTGTGTTTTGAGAGCTCGGAGAATTTACAGATTTTAAATGCGGATCATTTAAAAACGGGTGACTGGATGCAAAAAGTGACAACATAATGTTGATATACTCGATAATGGCTATATTTTGACTGCATTAAATCAAGAATGGTGAAATGGTCTGGACGATTACTTTAAGATATATCTGGAAGTATCATGTCATTGTGAATTGGTTGAAATAGGGACTTCTAATCCTTGTAACTGAAAACTGACTCCAGATTCGTGTTCAGCATGCCCGAAAACTGCTAGGAGCAAATTTTCAGGCAAATTTATTTGTCAAAATATAGTGCAACTTTTGCAAGGGATCAAGGCATACATGCCTTGATTTTTTTGGAAAATCACGTTTTTTTCAATAACTAAAAAACTTAGTATTTCATAGTTTTCTTAGGTTTGATGAGTACAAGTAATGCAATCTGTGCTGTTTTGGCGTATTTGAGTGACATATTATTGTGTGGAGGGGCTAGAGATGATTCGGACTTTCGGCTAATTCGACCCAGGTCTCCCCCCAATTAGTTCGAATTAGAGAGGGTTTACTGTAGATTAGAGTCGCTTGCTGCCCCGACTGAGATGAGGTTGGGGTAATAACATGTAGGGGTGCATAGCATTACCTTATACCTCCGTGTGGCGAGGTGGCTAAGACTATATATGTCCACGGGTTCGAATCCAACCTGGTACTGTTATACAATTTGTCTTAATTGATTATAATTATTGATTATGTTATCATTACATTGTTGTCATTATCATCATTATTATTGCTATTATAATTATTTCTGTCATTTATCATTGCCATTATCATGACATTAACCTTTGACCTCCTTCAGGGTCCTGCCATCGCACAACCCACCGTCCAGGTCCCGCCGCTCCGTGCCCCCCGTGCCCGCAAACCCCCCATGCCCAAGGGTGCGTAGAGAGGGATTATAGTAGTAGTTATTAGTAGTATATATAGTAGTAGTTATTAGTAGTATATATAGTAGTAGTTATTAGTAGTATATATAGTAGTAGTTATTAGTAGTATATATAGTAGTAGTTATTTGTAGTATATATAGTAGTAGTTATTAGTAGTATAGTAGTAGTTATTAGTAGTATATATAGTAGTAGTTATTAGTAGTATATATAGTAGTAGTTATTAGTAGTATATATAGAAGTAGTTATTAGTAGTATATATAGTAGGTTATTAGAGTATGTATAGTAGTAGTTATTAGTAGTATATATAGTAGTAGTTATTAGTAGTATATATAGTAGTAGTTATTAGTAGTATATATAGTAGTAGTTATTAGTAGTATATATAGTAGTAGTTATTAGTAGTATATATAGTAGTAGTTATTAGTAGTATATATAGTAGTAGTTATTAGTAGTATATATAGTAGTAGTTATTAGTAGTATATATAGTAGTAGTTAGTAGTAGTATATATAGTAGTAGTTATTAGTAGTATATATAGTAGTAGTTATTAGTAGTATATATAGTAGTAGTTATTAGTAGTATATATAGTAGTAGTTATTAGTAGTATATATAGTAGTAGTTAGTAGTAGTATATATAGTAGTAGTTATTAGTAGTATATATAGTAGTAGTTATTAGTAGTATATATAGTAGTAGTTATTAGTAGTATAGTAGTAGTTATTAGTAGTATATATAGTAGTAGTTATTAGTAGTATATATAGTAGTAGTTATTAGTAGTATATATAGTAGTAGTTATTAGTAGTATATATAGTAGTAGTTATTAGTAGTATATATAGTAGTAGTTAGTAGTAGTATATATATTAGTAGTTATTAGTAGTATAGTATAGTAGTAGTTATTAGTAGTATAGTAGTAGTTATTAGTAGTATATATAGTAGTAGTTATTAGTAGTATATATAGTAGTAGTTATTAGTAGTATAGTAGTAGTTATTAGTAGTATAGTAGTAGTAGTTATTAGTAGTATAGTAGTAGTAGTTATTAGTAGTATAGTAGTAGTAGTTATTAGTAGTATAGTAGTAGTAGTTATTAGTAGTATAGTAGTAGTTATTAGTAGTATATATAGTAGTAGTTATTAGTAGTATAGTAGTAGTAGTTATTAGTAGTATAGTAGTAGTAGTTATTAGTAGTATAGTAGTAGTAGTTATTAGTAGTATAGTAGTAGTAGTTATTAGTAGTATAGTAGTAGTAGTTATTAGTAGTATAGTAGTAGTAGTTATTAGTAGTATAGTAGTAGTAGTTATTAGTAATATAGTAGTAGTAGTTATTAGTAGTATAGTAGTAGTAGTTATTAGTAGTATAGTAGTAGTAGTTATTAGTAGCATAGTAGTAGTAGTTATTAGTAGTATAGTAGTAGTAGTTATTAGTAGTATAGTAGTAGTAGTTATTAGTAGTATAGTAGTAGTAGTTATTAGTAGTATAGTAGTAGTAGTTATTAGTAGTATAGTAGTAGCAGTTATTAGTAGTATAGTAGTAGTAGTTATTAGTAGTATAGTAGTAGTAGTTATTAGTAGTATAGTAGTAGTAGGGATTAGTAGTATAGTAGTAGTAGTTATTATTAGTATAGTAGTAGTAGTTATTAGTAGTATAGTAGTAGTAGTTATTAGTAGTATAGTAGTAGTAGTTATTAGTAGTATAGTAGTAGTATTTATTAGTAGTATAGTAGTAGTAGTTATTAATATAGTAGTAGTAGTTATTAGTAGTATAGTAGTAGTAGTTATAGTAGTATAGTAGTAGTAGTTATTAGTAGTATAGTAGTAGTAGTTATTAGTAGTATAGTAGTAGTAGTTATTAGTAGTATAGTAGTAGTAGTTATTAGTAGTATAGTAGTAGTAGTTATTAGTAGTATAGTAGTAGTAGTTATTAGTAGTATAGTAGTAGTTATTAGTAGTATAGTAGTAGTAGTTATTAGTAGTATAGTAGTAGTAGGGATTATGGTAGTAGATCGATTTCTTTTCCTCTCCTTTCCTTTTTTTTCCTTTTTTTTTTCCTTTCATTATTTTTCTTTCCATATTCCATTTCCATATTTTAATTTCCATGTTATTTTCTTCCCAAGTGTTCTACATATACAACAATTTTAATACAAACATACAAATACAATACATACAAATACAAATACAAGTACAAGTAAATACATAATACAAATACAATACATACAAATACAATACATACAAATACAAATGCATACAAATACAAATACATACAAATACAATACATACAAATACAAATACATACAAATACAATGCATACAAATACAAATACATACAAATACAATACATACAAATACAAATACATACAAATACAATGCATACAAATACAATACATACAAATACAAATACATACAAATACAATACATACAAATACAATACATACAAATACAAATACATACAAATACAATACATACAAATACAAATACATACAAATACAATGCATACAAATACAACTACAAATACAATACATACAAATACAAATACATACAAATACAAATACATACAAATACAATACATACAAATACAAATACATACAAATACAAATACATACAAATACAATACATACAAATACAATACATACAAATACAATACATACAAATACAATACATACAAATACAATACAATACAAATACAATACATACAAATACAATACATACAAATACAAATACATACAAATACAATACATACAAGTACAATACATACAAATACAATACATACAAATACAAATACATACAAATACAATGCATACAAATACAAATACATACAAATACAATACATACAAATACAAATACATACAAATACAAATACATACAAATACAAATACATACAAATACAATACATACAAATACAAATACATACAAATACAATACATACAAGTACAAGCATACAAATACAAATACATACAAATACAAATACATACAAATACAATACATACAAATACAATACATACAAGTACAAGCATACAAATACAATACATACAAATACAAATACATACAAATACAATACATACAAGTACAAGCATACAAATACAAATACATACAAATACAAATACATACAAATACAAATACATAAATACAATACATACAAATACAATACATACAAATACAAATACATACAAATACAATACATACAAATACAAAAAACATACAAATACAATACATACAATAATACAAAACAATACAATACATACAAAATACAAATACAAAAACAAATACAATACATACAAATACAATACATACAAGTACAATACATACAAATACAATACATACAAATACAAGCATACAAATACAATACATACAAATACAAATACATACAAATACAAATACATACAAATACAATACATACACATACAATACATACAAATACAAATACATACAAATACAATACATACAAATACAATACATACAAATACAAATACATACAAATACAATACATACAAGTACAATACATACAAATACAATACATACAAATACAATACATACAAATACAAATACATACAAATACAATACATACAAGTACAAATACATACAAATACAAATACATACAAATACAATACATACAAGTACAATACATACAAATACAATACATACAAATACAATACATACAAATACAATACATACAAATACAATACATACAAATACAAATACATACAAATACAATACATACAAATACAAATACATACAAATACAATACATACAAATACAATACATACACATACAATACATACAAATACAAATACATACAAATACAATACATACAAGTACAAGCATACAAATACAAATACATACAAATACAATACATACAAGTACAAGCATACAAATACAAATACATACAAATACAATACATACACATACAATACATACAAATACAAATACATACAAATACAAATACATACAAATACAATACATACAAATACAATACATACAAATACAAATACATACAAATACAAATACATACAAATACAATACATACACATACAATACATACAAATACAAATACATACAAATACAATACATACAAATACAAATACATACAAATACAATACATACAAATACAAATACATACAAATACAAATACATACAAATACAATACATACAAATACAATACATACAAATACAATACATACAAATACAAATACATACACATACAATACATACAAATACAAATACATACAAATACAATACATACAAATACAATACATACAAATACAATACATACAAATACAAATACATACACATACAATACATACAAATACAATACATACAAATACAATACATACAAATACAAATACATACAAATACAATACATACAAATACAAATACATACAAATACAATACATACAAATACAAATACATACAAATACAAATACATACAAATACAATACATACAAATACAAATACATACAAATACAATACATACAAGTACAAGCATACAAATACAAATACATACAAATACAATACATACAAGTACAAGCATACAAATACAAATACATACAAATACAATGCATACAAATACATACAAATACAATACATACAAATACAATACATACAAGTACAAGCATACAAATACAAATACATACAAATACAAATACATACAAATACAATGCATACAAATACATACAAATACAATACATACAAATACAATACATACAAGTACAAGCATACAAATACAAATACATACAAATACAATGCATACAAATACATACAAATACAAATGCATACAAATACAAATACATACAAATACAAATACATACAAATACAATGCATACAAATACAACTACAAATACAAATACATACAAATACAAATACATACAAATACAAATACATACAAGTACAAGCATACAAACAATACATACAAATACAATACATACAAATACAATACATACAAATACAAATACATACAAATACAATGCATACAAATACATACAAATACAAATGCATACAAATACAAATACATACAAATACAAATACATACAAATACAATGCATACAAATACAACTACAAATACAAATACATACAAATACAAATACATACAAATACAAATACATACAAGTACAAGCATACAAATACAATACATACAAATACAATACATACAAATACAATACATACAAATACAAATACATACAAATACAATACATACAAATACAATACATACAAATACAAATACATACAAACATACACAAATACAAATACAATACAAAACAAAAACAATACATACAAATACAATACATACAAATACAAATACATACAAAATACAAATACATACAATTTCAATACATACAAATACAAATACATACAAATACAAGCATACAAATACAATGTCAATACATACATACAAATACAATACATACAAAAACAATACATACAAATACTACCAAATACAATCTACAAATACAATACATACAAATACAAATAAACAAGTACAAATACATAAATACAATACATACAATAAATACAGTACAATACAATGTACTAAAATACAAAATATCATACAAATACAATACATACAAATACAATACTACAAATACAAATACATACAAATACAATACATACAAATACAATACATACAAATACAATACTACAAATACAATAATACAAATACATACTACAAATACAATACATACAATACAAATACATACAAATACAATAATACAAATACAATACTACAATACAATATACAAATACATACATAAATACAATACAACATACAATCGTACAAATAATACTACAATACAATACATACAAATACAATACATACAAATACAATCATACAAATACAAATACTACAAATACAAATACATACAAATACATACATACAAATACAATACATACAAGTACAAATACATACAAATACAATACATACAAATACAATACATACAAATACAAATACATACAAATACAAATACATACAAATACAAGCATACAAATACAATACATACAAATACAATACATACAAATACAATACATACAAATACAATACATACAAATACAAATACATACAATATACAAATACATACAAAATACAAATACATACAAATACAATACATACAAATACAATACATACAAATACAATACATACAAATACAATACATACAAATACAATACATACAAATACAATACATACAAATACAATACATACAAATACATACAAATACAATACATACAAATACAATACATACAAATACAATACATACAAATACAATACATACAAAAGTACAAATACTACAAATACAAATACATACAAATACAATCATACAATACAAATACAACATTAATACAAATACAAAATACAATACATACAATACAACATACAATACATACAAATACAATACATACAAATACAAATACATACAAATACAATCATACAAATACATACTACAAATACAATACATACAATACAAATACATACAAATACAAATACATACAAAGTAAATGCATACAAATACAAATACATACAAATACAAATACATACAAATACAATACATACAAATACAATACATACAAATACAATACATACAAATACAAATACATACAAATACATACATACAAATACAATACATACAAATACAAATACATACAATACAATAATACATACAATACAATAACATTACTAAAAATACAAATACATACAAATACAATAATACATACAGTAATACAAATACATACAAATACAATACATACAAATACAATACATACAAATACAATACATACAAATACAAATACATACAAATACAATACATACAAATACAAATACATACAAATACAATACATACAAATACAAATACAAGTACAATACACATTTTCTTCCCATGTTAGTTTTTTCAAAAGAGTGAGTGGCTACATTTTTTTTTCTATTTTTTTATATAGACGTCATAAGAGATTTGGCAAGGGCAAAAAAAAAAAAAAAAAAAAGCATAACCAAAAGCCCTCTAGCTGCCAACCTCTATAATACTGATAGATAGCAAATGAATAGACGGTATTATTATTGAATGAAATAGTAGAAGTAATGGTAGTAGCAGTAGTAGTAGTAGTAGTAGTAGTAGTAGTAGTAGTAGTAGTAGTAGTAGTAGTAGTAGTAGTAGTAGTGGTGGTAGTGGTGGTAGGGGTATAGTGTTAATAATAGTAGTGGTAGTAGTAGTAGTAGTAGTAGTAGTAGTAGTAGTAGTAGTAGTAGTAGTAGTAGTAGTAGTGGTAGTGGTAGTGGTGGTAGGGGTATAGTGTTAATAATAGTAGTGTAGTAGTAGTAGTAGTAGTAGTAGTAGTAGTAGTAGTAGTAGTAGTGGTAGTGGTAGTGGTAGTGGTGGTAGGGGTATAGTGTTAATAATAGTAGTGGTAGTAGTAGTAGTAGTAGTAGTAGTAGTGGTAGTGGTGGTAGGGGTATAGTGTTAATAATAGTAGTGGTAGTAGTAGTAGTAGTAGCAGTAGTAGTGGTAGTGGTAGTGGTGGTAGGGGTATAGTGTTAATAATAGTAGTGGTAGTAGTAGTAGTAGTAGTAGTAGTAGTAGTAGTAGTAGTGGTAGTGGTAGTGGTGGTAGGGGTATAGTGTTAATAATAGTAGTGGTGGTAGTCGAACTAGTGGTAGTGTTGCTAGTAATAGAAGGAGTCAGTATGTCAGCAGTAGAAGCAACAGTAGAAATGATAACAATCGAAGCAGTAGTTCTGGGATTAACATTAGTAGGAGTGTTGCAGTAGTCGCAGCAACAGCAGAAGCAATAGTATCAGTATTAGTAGTACTGTAGTTGTATTAGCAGTAGTAGTAGAGATAGTAGTAGTAGCAGCAGTAGTAGTAGAGATAGTAGTAGCAGCAGCAGTAGTAGTAGAGATAGTAGTAGTAGCAGCAGTAGTAGTAGAGATAGTAGTAGTAGCAGCAGTAGTAGTAGAGATAGTAGTAGCAGCAGCAGTAGTAGTAGAGATAGTAGTAGTAGCAGCAGTAGTAGTAGAGATAGTAGTAGTAGCAGCAGTAGTAGTAGAGATAGTAGTAGTAGCAGCAGTAGTAGTAGAGATAGTAGTAGTAGCAGCAGTAGTAGTAGAGATAGTAGTAGTAGCAGCAGTAGTAGTAGAGATAGTAGTAGTAGCAGTAGTAGTAGAGATAGTAGTAGTAGCAGCAGTAGTAGTAGAGATAGTAGTAGCAGCAGCAGTAGTAGTAGAGATAGTAGTAGTAGCAGCAGTAGTAGTAGAGATAGTAGTAGTAGCAGCAGTAGTAGTAGAGATAGTAGTAGCAGCAGCAGTAGTAGTAGAGATAATAGTAGTAGCAGCAGTAGTAGTAGAGATAGTAGTAGTAGTAGCAGCAGCAGCAGTAATAGTAGTAGCAGCAGTAGTAGTAGAGATAGTAGTAGTAGCAGCAGTAATAGTAGAGATAGTAGTAGTAGTAGCAGCAGCAGCAGTAATAGTAGTAGCAGCAGTAGTAGTAGAGATAGTAGTAGTAGCAGCAGCAGCAGTAGTAGCAGCAGCAGCAGTAGTAGTAGTAGCAGCAGTAGTAGTAGAGATAGTAGTAGTAGCAGCAGCAGCAGTAGTAGTAGTAGCAGCAGTAGTAGTAGAGATAGTAGTAGTAGTAGCAGCAGCAGCAGTAGTAGTAGTAGCAGCAGTAGTAGTAGAGATAGTAGTAGTAGCAGCAGCAGCAGTAGTAGTAGTAGCAGCAGTAGTACCAACACTAACACCCTCCTTCCTCACTCAGGGCACCTTCCGAGACATCAACCGCAAGTGTGTGGGCAGCAAAAACAGCATTGCATCCTCCATCAACGCCCTGGGACTCGGCTAAGACACTGTGAGCGTGAGAGGGCGTGGGCGTGAGGGTGTGGGCGTGGACGTAGCAGAGAGGGCATGAGCGTGAGGCAGTGTGGGCGTAAGGGCGTGAGGCGATACAGGTAGTCTCCAGCCTCTTACGTGTGTCCTTTTTGTAGTGTTGGTATTTCGTTTTGCTCTTCATTCCTTCACGCCCTTCGTCTCTTCCTTCCTTCCCTTATTCTCTTCTTCCTTCCTTCCTCCTCCTTCAGCTCTTTATTCCTTCAAGTGCTTCCTCCTCCTCCTCCTCCTCCTCCTCCTCTCCTCCTCCTCTCCTCCTCCTCCTCCTCCTCCTCCTCCTCCTCCTTCAGCTCTTCATTCCTTCAAGTTCTTTCTCCTCCTCCTCTTCTTCCTCCTCCTCCTTCAGCCATTCATTCCTTCAAGCCCTTCGTCTTTACCTTCCCTCCTTCTCTCCTTCTCTTCTTCCTCCTTCCTCTCTTTCTCCTTCCTCATAATAAGGGAGTGAATTCCACCAAGCACTCCACCCAACTCCACTTTAATAGACGGAATATCAAAAAAGGAAAAATATTAAAAAGGAAAAAACAGTTTAAAGGAAAGGAAAGAAAGGAAAGGAAAGGAAGGAAAGGAAAGAAAGGAAAGGAAAATCGAAAGGAACAATGATTAAAAAGATAGATAGAGAGAGAAAGAAATAGAAAGAAGGGAAGAAAAACGCTTTTATATATCAACTCACTTAAACTTTGGGGGTATATATTTTTTATTTATTTTATATATTTTTTTTTTTTTTTTAAATATTTTGTGGAGATGAATTCAGGTTAATGTTGTATTGATGGTGGTGATGATGCTTCTGTTCTTACCTCTAGTGATGATGATGATGATGATGGTGATGGTGATGATGGTGGTAATAATGAGGTATTGAGAGTAATGATAATGAGGTAATGAGAGTAGTGTTTATAATGATAATGATAATGAAGATTTTGTGAGTATAATGATATAGAATGATAATGAGAAGTAATGATGATAACAATAGTGAAGATAATGAAGGAATTTGTGATAATAATGATACAATATAGTGATGATGATGATAATGATGACAATAATGAAGATAATGATGAAGGAATTTGTGATAATAATGATATAATAATGATGATAATGATAATGATGAAGGAATTTGTGATAATAATGATAATCGGTTGATAGCCTAATAATGATGACGATAATGAAGGAATTTGCGATGATAATGATAAAATAATGATGATAGCCTAATTATAATGACAATAATGAACAAAATGATGAAGGAGTGATGATAATAGTATGCATTGATGATGATGATGATGATCCTTATTAATGTGGAGTTGATGGAGTCTTCTTTTTGTTAGTCTTTCTTCTTTCTTTACATCTTTTCTTTCTTTTTCTTCTGTGACTTGAAGGAAAAAAAGTGTTTACTATTTGAGGTGATATGCGCCCTTTGTACTTGTTAAGGCCAGGATTAATTAAGTAGTATTAGTAAACTGTGTGTGTGTGTGTGTGTGTGTGTGTGTGTGTGTGTGTGTGTGTGTGTGTGTGTGTGTGTGTGTGTGTGTGTGTGTGTGTGTGTGTGTGTGTGTGTGTGTAGAATTATATTTTTATGTGCAACAGGAAAAATTATCGTAACTTTTGATGCGATAAAGTTATTAGTGAAAAAAATTAGTGATGAAAGCAAAGCAAATTATTTTTTTAGAATATTTTAAAGCAAATCGAATACTAAAAAATGAATATAAAGTTCCGTTAAATAATGATAAAGAAAAAAAACCATAATTATCGTCCGTATTACCGTCTGAAAAAACGAATATAAGTCATTAAGAAACTGAAACGAAAAATTAAACGTATATTGACTTTTGAAAGGTTGAAGAAAAAAAAAAAATTGCCGAATTAAACATACACGCTGCCTAAATTAATATCACCGTTTCTTTTGCATTTAACTGACATTTTGGCTTTTGTAAATAATAAAGGAATGATTCTATTATTGCCTTTATAATAGAAGTGAGAGGCTGTTAAGAATATGAGGAATCGCTTCGTATTAATTTGTGTTATATTTGGCGTCAAAAGAGGAACAGAAGAGTCGTCAAGAGATCAATTTAGGGTCTTCCATTTTTTAGCTGATACTTAAAGACTTCAAAAAACATCAAGAAATCGAATCACTTATAATCATCTCATAAAACAATATCAAAACGAACCTAAGATTTAATAATATCTGTCTTTAAGCAATCGCATTAACAGCATTCCATCAATTCCTTAACAAAACAGACATTAAGAAAAGTTTCATATTCTAAAATCAAGGTTCCAATACTGTATAACGCCAGCCGAGAGCCACTGTTGTTTAGTATCTCACTGGCTGTCGAGGAGGAAGGTTGTCGCTAGTGCTCCCGGAACTCAAGTCACGTGGAACCTTGCAGATACAAACATTTACTTCAGCTAGACAGTGAGTGTGTGTGTATGTGTGTGTGTGTGTGTGTGTGTGTGTAGGGGGGAGGGCATTTTCCTTTGTGTTTTATATGTAATGTAAACGTAGAGAGTGTGTGTGTGTGTGTGTGTATGTGTGTGTGTGTGTGTGGGTGGGTGTAGTTATAAGATCTCTAGTTCATATGATGCCGAATCGTATTAAAACTTAAGTATATTTTAATGTGAATAAAAAAGTAGTAAAGCTACGTGTCTATGTGATGTAATTATTTGCTTTTGTTTCTCCTTTGTAAATTTAGACCTTTATTTTCTTACTCCTTTGTAAATTTAGACCTTTCTTTTCTTACTCCTTGAAAATTAGACTTTTTTTTTGTTTGTTGTAATTTAGACCTTCTTTTCTTATCCTTGTAATTTAGACCTTATTTTATTCTTTTGTAAATCTAGACCTTTCTTTTCTTACTCCTTTGTAAATTTAGACCTTTCTTTTCTTATTCCTATGTAAATTTAGACCTTTCTTTTCTTATTCTTTTGTAAATTTAGACCTTTCTTTTCTTACTCCTTTGTAAATTTAGACCTTTCTTTTCTTATTCCTATGTAAATTTAGACCTTTCTTTTCTTACTCCTTTGTAAATTTAGACCTTTTGTTACTCCTTTGTAAATTTAGACCTTTCTCTTTCTCCTTTGTAAATTTAGACCTTTTTTCTCTTACTCCTTTGTAAATTTAGGCCTTTTTTCTCTTACTCTTTGTAAATTTAGACCTTTTTTCTCTTACTCCTTTGTAAATTTAGGCCTTTCTTTTTTTTCTCTCTTTTTTCCAGTTGCATATGAATGAGTAAATGATTAAAACACACACAAATTACGAAAACATCTTATAAAGTATTCATAGTTTTTTCAATGTTTTTTTTTTGTCATAATTATATTCTATGCTAAGAACGCCGTACAAGGTAAAATCATAATACAGGTAAATGTCTTTTTTTTTTTTTTTTAATCATATAATTCTCTTTATTTCTAGACGTAAGCTATTTTTATGTACACAAACTCATAAAATAGCTCAATAGAAAAACTATAGGTAAACATTATAATATAGGGAACACACACACACACACACACACACACACACACACACACACACACACACACACACACACACACACACACACAACGCACACGCACACACACATCACACACACACCTGAACTTTTAATACACACCTGCTTACATCCTGATTAACTACTGCTTAACACCTTCACGTCCAGATCTTTCCTTTGCTATAAAAAAATGTATGTTGTCGAGCCATAAAATTACGAAAAGTAACTAAATAAACCAAATTAGTTAGTGGACAAGGATACTAAACAGGTCATATCTATAGATTATTGCTTATATTCACTCAAAATTGTCTAATGGTGGTCAAATTACAATGGAAATTACGTTCTGGGCCTCAAAGGGTTAAGGTATAAAAAATGGAGGGAGAATAAGGCAGATTGGAGGGAGGGAGGAACTGTGGGCTAAGGTAACATCTGAACTACGTACTCCTTATCTATATATATAAATTTCAAAATTTGTCTGTCTGTCTGTCTGTCTGTCTGTGTGTCTGTTCGTTATAGACTCGGCTACAGATGGCCAAAACCCCACATGCCGCACATATTTGGAATCCTCATGACCCAGCGGAGAACATAGGCTATGTTTCAATGGGCGTGGCCGACCCTGGTGGGCGTGGCCAGCAAAAACAACCTAAAAACGGCTGTGGCTCGGCTACAGATGGCCAAAACCCCACATGCCGCACATATTTGGAATCCTCATGACCCAGCGGAGAACATAGGATATGTTTCGATGGGCGTGGTCGACCCTGGTGGGCGTGGCCAGCAAAAACAACCTAAAAACGGCTGTGGCTGCTATAGTCTCTGCTGAAACATTTTCTCTAAAATTCATACTAGAGAGAATGAACATTTTATGGGGATACTATTATTAATCTTAGTATATCAAATTATTTTATTTATCAGACTTGACACTATTTTTCTTACTTCCTTCACTAATTTCGACTCAAAACCGAAACAAAACTGTGGGCCTGCGGCCCAATGCGGGGGCCGCAGACCCCCCATTGGGCCACAGGCCCACAGCCCTTCGCAGGAGCTAGGAGAAAGGTGGCCGGAGGGCACCCTTTCTGCTAGTTCCACATAAGACACAAAACGTCCGTATAAACTTTACTTCAACTCAACTATAACTCTTTTTCTTTCCCCCACCCTAACGACCTCACCTGACCTACTCACTACTCTTCACTACCCCCCCTCTCGCCCCCCCCTTCACTCCCCCCTCCTCAAAAGAAAGTACGTAAGAATGCTTTGGATACAATAACTTAAATGTGATCCCGTTGGTAATACTAAATGATTATAAACAACGATGGGTAAAAAGAATTGAAGCATCGGATAGGAAATTGAACTAGGATAAGAAAAATTATAGAAACAGAAGAAAAAGATAAAAAAGAAAACGCAAACAACGGAAGTAAAAACCAAGGATAGTTTTAAACGATGACAATAAAAAATAAAAAAAATCTAATAACGAGGGTAAAAAGAATGGAAAAATAGACAAAATGGCAATGGTGATAAAAAACAAATTCCGGAAATTGTAGAAATAGAGAATAGTAAAAACGTAAAAAAAAAAAATTGGAGAAAATGTAAATAAAGGAGCAACATAAATAAAAAAAATAATTAGGAATAGGATAGTAAGGATAGGAAAGCGGCAGCAGGAGTGGGAGTTCCAAGATGGCGTCCGGGCAGCCTCACTTGCCCAGGTTGTAAGCGTTGATGGAGTTGACGGATTCGTTGAGGGGGGCACAGCGACGCCTTCTGTCGTACGCCTGGCCCTGGGAACCATTGATGGGAAAATAGAGGGTTAGAAAATAATATAACCGGAAAATAAAGGTTCCAAATATAATTAAAATGGAAAGAAATGGAGAGTTAGAAGGTAATAGATAGTTAATAAATAGTTAGAAGAAAATATAACTGGAAAAAAAGGGTTTGTTGACATATTGCAAATAAAAAGACTAGGACTTAAATGAAATGAGGAAAAAAAGATAATATTATGTTTAGGTTGGAAAAAATAGTTCATAGTGAATAATAAATAATAGCATTTTAATTACGGAAACCTATGAAGAAAAAAGTATATATTAGCATACAATGAAAAGTGTCATTGAAGGAAATAGGGGAGAGCGGGGCAGGTTGCATCGAGGGTAGGTTGCATCATTGCCTCTAACTCGCATTAACTTTTTTTATTATTATTATCGTTGTAGTTGTAGTAGTAGTAGTTTATTGTAGTAGTAGTAGTAGTAGTAGTAGTATTGAGACGATGTACGTGTGATAACATGCGAGTTAGAGGCAATGATGCAACCTACCCTCGATGCAACCTGCCCCGCTCTCCCCTATACGTAAAACACACAAAAAACGTGAAAATGCTTGGTAAGAAAAAAATAATGATGTGGTGAGAAAATAGAGAATGCTAAATATCTAATAAATATCTAATAAATAAATATCTAATAAACAAAAATGAAAATGTGAATGGTTTAAGGGTCTCACCGTGGGGCACCCTGGGCGGGGAGGCACGGGGGGCACGGCGCGAAGGTTCCTCTTGTTCGGGACCGACGAGGGAAGGATTCTGTGGGACGCAGGAGACAAATTAATACAAAGAAAAAAACATGAGGATGTGAAATAAGAAAAAAGAAAACTGCTCAGGAAGGCGGAACTCGCGATCATGAGCTCCAACGTCAAAAATATATATATATAAAAAGAGGAAACAGGCGATGAATAGATGGATGGATAGTTTGACAGAAAATTAAACACGTAAATTAAACTAACTAAGTAACTAAAGACAACAAATTTAACTAAACAAAACAAAACTTACAAAAAATTTAACTGCTGAAAAAGGCGGAACTCGTGATCATGGAAACAGGCGATGAATATATAAATGCATAGTTAAACAGAAAAGTAAACACGTAAACTAAACGAACTAAGTAACTAAAAACTACAAAATTAACTTAACTAACCAAGCAAATAAACGTAAAAAACTACAAAATAAACTAGACTAACCAAACAAACGGACAAATAAACGTTAAAAAGAATACAAATTTAACTAAACTAATCAAATCAATTTACAAAACTACAAAATTAACTAAACTAACCAAACAAAAAGACAAATAAACTCACGTATTTCTGCACTTAGCGTTAATGTCTCTCTGGGCCCCCGCGCGACAGCCCACCAAACGCGTCTCAAACACGTTCCCGGGGGCGGAGTGGGGCAGGGAGGAGCGGCGTGCCCTGGGGTGGCTGTACAGATGTTGTTGTTGTTGTTGTTGTTGTTGTTGTTGTTGTTGCTGTTGCTGTTGTTGTTGTGGGTTCGCGGGATCCTCCAGTACTCCGGCCATAAGGGTTTTCACTCTGTCACACGCCGGAGGGAAGGAGTTAATGTTTATAATTTTATAGAAGTGTAGGTACAGGAAAGAAAGGAAGAAAGAGAGAAGGAAAAAAGAGTGAAAAAAAGAGTGACTGGCGAGATAGAAAGATAGAAGGAAAGGGAAGAAAGCGAGAAGGAAAAGATAATTGTAAAAGACTGGCTGGCAAGATAGGAAGAAAGAGAGAAGGATGAAAGAAAGAAAACAGACTGGCTTGCAAGATAGAAAGATGGAAGGAAAGGAAAAAAGAGAGGATAAAAGAAAAAAAAAGACTGGCTTGCAAGATAGAAAGATAGAAGGGAAGGGAAGGAAAGGAAGAAAAGAAAGAAAGGAAAGGGAAGAAAGAGAGAATGAAAAAAGAGTGGCTGGCAAGATATTTACAGTTAACAGAGAGAACAAAAATGAATAATAAGAACAAAAATGAATAATAAGAACAAAAATGAATAATAAGAACAAAAATGAATAATAAGAACAAAAATGAATAATAAGAACAAAAATGAATAATAAGAACAAAAATGAATAATAAGAACAAAAATGAATAATAATAACAAAAATGAATAATAAGAACAAAAATGAATAATAACAAAAATGAATAATAAGAACAAAAATGAATAATAAATGTAGGGCACAGAAAAGTCAAGGATCAAAGGAAGGAAATAAATAAATAAGAATTACCAAATGGGCGATTATGGAATTGATGAAAATAATATAACAATCAGCAAGGGCAAGGAAGTAAACGGGCTTTTTGTTACCGCTATTTTTTTTTGTCCTTGGCCAATTCTTTGTAATGTAAAAAACGAATAAAAAAAGAGTTATTGTATAGGGATAAACGGCCTATAGAAGACAATATAGTGACAATAACAATCAGCAAAGGCAAGAAAGTTAGTGTTAGTGTATAGGCTGAATAATATATAAATAAGCCTGATAAATCAATATATAAATAGCCTAAAACTATAGGGATCAGCGGCCTATATAGCGACTCACCCGTTGAAGAATCCGTGATGTGGATGTGTCTGCGACGTCTGCAGGAAACTAAGGTCGGCGTTCCTACTGAGTCCCCTTCTCTGCGCCACTAGCTGCCCCATCACCACATTGAGGTCAGCCTGGGTCATGTGGTTGGGCGAGAAGCTGGAGTGGGAACTCATGGACCTGCCCAGCTGTGGGTATATATTCTCGAGGGACTCATGACTCAGGTAGAAGCCGGGCATGAAAGCGCCGTAAGGGGACATGGCGGCGTGTGGGCCCATAGGCATGCGAGGACTGAGCACCGGCGACGCTTGACCCATGTTAGGGCTGTAGAAGGCTGGGCGGCTGTGGGCTGTGGGCTGTGAGTGGAAGCCCGGGAAGGTTTGTGTAGAAGGCATTTGTTGGTGGAAGGGTTGTATCTGCGTGACTGAGGAGGGTGGGGCGACGAAGGAGTG
The DNA here is from genome assembly GCA_016584305.1 of Chionoecetes opilio. Classification (NCBI taxonomy): domain Eukaryota; kingdom Metazoa; phylum Arthropoda; class Malacostraca; order Decapoda; family Majidae; genus Chionoecetes; species Chionoecetes opilio. Next base: position 86,183 of record JACEEZ010003082.1, read on the forward strand.
CTGGTGGCGGCCTCTGGAGGTTACGTGGGGTGGGTGTCCTCTGTGAGAGCCGCCCCTGGGTGCCCCTGGTCCCTGCTGTGCCCCTGTGGGTGTCCTTCCACCTTGGCCCAGCATGGTGGACGTGGTCTGACCGTGGACGTTGGTCGTGGTGGTGCTGGTTTGGCTTGTGGTAGTCGTTCCTACTTGCCCCGTAAACACTTGGCCAGTGGATCCCATCTGGCTATGAGGTGACTGGAAGGTGGAGTTTGTTATTTTCTGGCCGAACACATTCTGACCTGGAAACCCTTGGGCGGGGAATGACTGTCCGGGGAATCCTTGTCCGGCGAAGGTTTGCCCGGGGAATGGCTGACCTGCAAAGCCCTGCCCATCGAACCCTTGTCCAGCGAGACCTTGACCGTTGGATCCTTGGCCAGCAAACCCTTGAGGAGTAAACTTCTGTGGAGTAAAACCTTGGGTCGTCCCAATAGATCCTTGGACAGCAGTCATGGTTCCGGGCGGGCCAGTCGAGGTGGTTCCAAACTGTCCTCTGAACCCTTGGCCAGGCGTCCTAGTCTGGCCAACAGTGGTCGTAGTGGTGTGGTCCCCGAACCCTTGGCCATTGGTTCCAGCCTGGCCCATGAACCCTTGGCCATTGGTTCCAGCCTGGCCCATGAACCCTTGGCCATTGGTTCCAGCCTGGCCCATGAACCCTTGGCCATTGGTTCCAGCCTGGCCCATGAACCCTTGGCCATTGGTTCCAGCCTGGCCCATGAACCCTTGGCCATTGTTTCCAGCCTGGCCCATGAACCCTTGGCCATTGGTTCCAGGCTGGCCCATGAACCCTTGGCCATTGGTTCCAGGCTGGCCCATGAACCCTTGGCCATTGGTTCCAGGCTGGCCCATGAACCCTTGGCCATTGGTTCCAGACTGGCCCATGAACCCTTGGCCATTGTTTCCAGGCTGACCCATGAACCCTTGGCCACTAGTTCCAGGCTGGCCTATGAACCCTTGGCCATTGGTTCCAGGCTGGCCCATGAACCCTTGGCCATTGGTTCCAGGCTGGCCCATGAACCCTTGGCCATTGGTTCCAGGCTGGCCCATGAACCCTTGGCCAGTAGTTCCACCCTGTCCAAACATAGTAGTAGTCTGGCCAGGAATCCCCGGTTGACCAGGGAAGCCAGGACTACCGGCACCAACTTGACCTTGCCCACCAACTTGACCTTGCCCAACGCCCGTCCCTTGACCTTGCCCGAACCCTTGCCCCACCCCAGCAGCCGTCCCTGGGGCCTGGCCGGGGGGTATGGGTGCTGTCTCTCGGGGTATTGATGCACCGTACGTT
>JACEEZ010003082.1:90000-122500 GCA_016584305.1 Chionoecetes opilio
ACAGGCATACACACATTACCAGGCAGACAGACACACAAACAGACAGACAGATACATATAGACAGGCATACACACATTACCAGACAGACAGACACACAAACAGACAGACAGATACATATAGACAGGCATACACACATTACCAGACAGACAGACACACAAACAGACAGACAGATACATATAGACAGGCATACACACATTACCAGACAGACAGACACAAAACAGACAGACAGATACATATAGACAGGCATACACACATTACAGACAGACAGACACACGAACAGACAGACAGACAGATACATATAGACAGGCATACACACATTACCAGACAGACAGACACACAAACAGACAGACAGATACATATAGACAGGCATACACACATTATCAGACAGACAGACAACATACAACAGACAGACAGATACATATAGACAGGCATACACACATTATCAGACAGACAGACACATAAACAGACAGACAGATACATATAGACAGGCATACACACATTACCAGACAGACAGACACATAAACAGACAGACAGATACATATAGACAGGCATACACACATTATCAGACAGACAGACACACAAACAGACAGACAGATACATATAGACAGGCATACACACATTATCAGACAGACAGACACACAAACAGACAGACAGATACATATAGACAGGCATACACACATTACCAGACAGACAGACACATAAACAGACAGACAGATACATATAGACAGGCATACACACATTATCAGACAGACAGACACATAAACAGACAGACAGATACATATAGACAGGCATACACACATTATCAGACAGACAGACACACAAACAGACAGACAGATACATATAGACAGGCATACACACATTATCAGACAGACAGACACATAAACAGACAGACAGATACATATAGACAGGCATACACACATTATCAGACAGACAGACACATAAACAGACAGACAGATACATATAGACAGGCATACACACATTACCAGGCAGACAGACACACAAACAGACAGACAGATACATATAGACAGGCATACACACATTACCAGACAGACAGACACACAAACAGACAGACAGATACATATAGACAGGCATACACACATTACCAGACAGACAGACACACAAACAGACAGACAGATACATATAGACAGGCATACACACATTACCAGACAGACAGACACACAAACAGACAGACAGATACATATGAAAAGGCATACACACATTACCAGACAGACAGACACACAAACAGACAGACAGATACATATAGACAGGCATACACACATTACCAGACAGACAGACACATAAACAGACAGACAGATACATATAGACAGGCATACACACATTATCAGACAGACAGACACACGAACAGACAGACAGACAGATACATATAGACAGGCATACACACATTACCAGACAGACAGACACACAAACAGACAGACAGATACATATAGACAGGCATACACACATTATCAGACAGACAGACACATAAACAGACAGACAGATACATATAGACAGGCATACACACATTATCAGACAGACAGACACACAAACAGACAGACAGATACATATAGACAGGCATACACACATTATCAGACAGACAGACACACAAACAGACAGACAGATACATATAGACAGGCATACACACATTATCAGACAGACAGACACATAAACAGACAGACAGATACATATAGACAGGCATACACACATTATCAGACAGACAGACACACAAACAGACAGACAGATACATATAGACAGGCATACAACATTATCACAGGACAGACACAAACGACGACAGATACAATAGACAGATACACACATATCAACGACAGACACATAACAAAGACAGATACAATGAGCATACAACATTACAGACAGACAGACACACAAACAGACAGACAGACAGATACATATAGACAGGCATACACACATTATCAGACAGACAGACACATAAACAGACAGACAGATACATATAGACAGGCATACACACATTATCAGACAGACAGACACACAAACAGACAGACAGATACATATAGACAGGCATACACACATTACCAGACAGACAGACACACAAACAGACAGACAGATACATATAAACAGGCATACACACATTATCAGACAGACAGACACAAACAAACAGACAGACAGATACATATAGACAGGCATACACACATTATCAGACAGACACACACAAACAGACAGACAGATACATATAGACAGGCATACACACATTACCAGACAGACAACAACACAAACAGACAGACAGATACATATAGACAGGCATACACACATTACCAGACAGACAGACACATAAACAGACAGACAGATACATATAGACAGGCATACACACATTACCAGACAGACAGACACACAAACACAAACAGACAGACAGATACATATAGACAGGCATACACACATTACCAGACAGACAGACACACAAACAGACAGACAGATACATATAGACAGGCATACACACCTTACCAGACAGACAGACACATAAACAGACAGACAGATACATATAGACAGGCATACACACATTATCAGACAGACAGACACACAAACAGACAGACAGATACATATAGACAGGCATACACACATTACCAGACAGACAGACACATAAACAGACAGACAGATACATATAGACAGGCATACACACATTATCAGACAGACAAACACACAAACAGACAGACAGATACATATAGACAGGCATACACACATTATCAGACAGACAGACACACAAACAGACAGACAGATACATATAGACAGGCATACACACATTACCAGGCAGACAGACACACAAACAGACAGACAGATACATATAGACAGGCATACACACATTACCAGACAGACAGACACACGAACATACTGTTTCTTACGTTCTTATGTTCTAAAATACTTGACGATTTATCTCACCTGTGCATCTCGCCTCCCTACACCTGTAACACCTGTCCTCTCACCTGTTGGGGCGGGCAGGAGAGTGTTCTGCCGAGCAGCGGGTCACACACATCATCGTCTAAGTCATCGTCGCCCTCGTAAGTGCCGTCGGGACACTGGCAGACCGGGGTGCCGTAAGCCGTCTGGTACAGCTGACGACCCGCTGTGTGAGGAGGAGGGTTAGCAGGAGGAGGAGGAGGAGAAGGAGGAGGAGGAGGAGGAGGAGGAGAAACAGGAGGAGCAGGAGGAGGAGAAGGAGAAGGAGGAAGAGTGTGGTGGTGGTGGTAAGGAGTTTTAGTGGTAGTGAAACAGGAGGAGCAGAAGAAGGAGGAGGAGGAGCAGGAATAGGAGGAGGAGGAGGAAGTGTGTGCTGGTGAGGACGACAAGTTTCAAGTGGTAAAAAAGGAGGAGGAGGAGGAGGAGGAGGAGGAGAAGGAGGAGGAGGATATCAACGCAAGTTACAAACAGAAAAGAAATCATCACTACCACCACCACCACCACCACCACCACCACCAGTAATCACCACACACACACACACACACACACACACCACCACAACAACAACACCAACACTCACGCGGGCACAGACGGGAGTTGCGAGGGTCATGACACATCTGGTCGCTGAAGACGAAGATCCTGTCGGGCCCGCAGAGTCGTTGGGCGCAGAAACCCTTTTGGTCCGCTGGGTCCATCAAAATATACTCGTCCTGGGCACACGGGCCGCGAGTGAGCAGGCGGTGACACCCTCCCAACACTAATACTTCGTCCCTCACGCAGGCGTCTACTGCTTGGTCCTGGCCTGAAGAAGTAGCAGAAGGGGTTGTATTAGTGGTAGTAGGCTAGTAGTAGTAGTAATAGTACTGAAGACACGAAATGACACAGACTCTCCAGATAGCTCCTTCTAACTTTCCTGAAATCATGGATGTAAAAATGCAAGTATTAACGCCACCAGACGTCTGTAAATAGAAAAAAACGTTGTCCTGGCGACTTTAGTGTTATCTACGGTAGTAAGAACATCAGAACATAAGAAAGTAAGGAAGCTACAAGAGGCTGTGAGACCTACACGTAGTAGTTCCTGTTACTGAATACTTCCTACATCCATGATCCACCTTTCATCCCCATCCGTAGTAGTAGTGGTAGTAGTAGTAGTAGTAGTAAAAATAGCAGAAGAAGTAATAGTAGTAGTAAGAGTAGGGAATGATAGTGACAAAAGAGAAGGGTCAGCAATAGAGAAATATTATGAAGTAAAAAGTTATTGTGATGGTAGTAGTAGAAGTAGTAGTAGTATTAATAATAATAGTAGTAGGTAGTAGAACAAGCCAAACCATACATATCATACCAGAAAAAAGAGGGGAAATGACTGCTTCATTACCATAATCAAAGCACATCAATATACTGATACTATCATATCAGAAAACTCAAAATATCATACAAAATATAAAAACGACAAAAATACAGAAGTTACCCTTAAAATTATTACTTAGTTTGTACATTTTCTTTGAGTTGCATTAGAGAACGGGCAACACATGGCGTCAATCAGGGCTGATTAATTGTTTATCGTGATATAATCGGTGTTTTTGCGTTTCCTAGTGCCTGTCAGACTCTGGTACGCTGTCAAGAGGATGTCAGGAGCCTCAAGAACAGCGTCAGAGGCATAAAAGGTACGTCAATTACTTAATATAACCACAAATAAGGCGAAGAGTCAAGATGGCTTAGTTAGGTTAGAATTAATCCAGTGTGTTTATCATCATTTATCATCAATTAATTTTAACATCCCACTTCAAGGACATCAATTACTCGTCCAGGATGTTGAATTGATGTTTTGTGAACCTGTTGTGCATGTTTGTGAGTGGATGTTAACGGATGTGAGGGAATGAGGAGGAGAAATGAGATGTTTTTCAATTAGTTTTTATTTTTTTTTTTTCTTCACGTCCGGGTTAGTGTTGGGACGAGATTGTTTACCAGTGATTCTATTGTTTGTATTTTGCATTGTTTGTTTATAAGGAAGGAAAGGAAGGTTATAAGGAAGGAAGGGAAGGTTATAAGGAAGGAAGGGGAGGTTATAAGGAAGGAAGGGAAGGTTATAAGGAAGGAAGGGGAGGTTATAAGGAAGGAAGGGGAGGTTATAAGGAAGGAAGGGGAGGTTATAAGGAAGGAAAGGAAGGTTATAAGGAAGGAAGGGAAGGTTATAAGGAAGGAAGGGAAGGTTATAAGGAAGGAAGGGGAGGTTATAAGGAAGGAAGGGGAGGTTATAAGGAAGGAAGGGGAGGTTATAAGGAAGGAAGGGAGGTTATAAGGAAGGAAGGGGAGGTTTATAAGGAAGGAAGGGGAGGTTATAAGGAAGGAAGGGGAGGTTATAAGGAAGGAAGGGGAGGTTATAAGGAAGGAAGGGGAGGTTATAAGGAAGGAAGGGGAGGTTATAAGGAAGGAAGGGGAGGTTATAAGGAAGGAAGAAGGAGAGGGAGGTTATAAGGAAGGAAGGGGAGGTTATAAGGAAGGAAGGGAAGGTTATAAGGAAGGAAGGGAAGGTTATAAGGAAGGAAGGGGAGGTTATAAGGAAGGAAGGGAGGTTATAAGGAAGGAAGGGAGGTTATAAGGAAGGAAGGGAAGGTTATAAGGAAGGAAGGGAAGGTTATAAGGAAGGAAGGGAAGGTTATAAGGAAGGAAGGAGGTAAAGAAGAAGGGGAGGTTATAAGGAAGGAAGGGAAGGTTATAAGGAAGGAAGGGGAGGTTATAAGGAAGGAAGGGAAGGTTATAAGGAAGGAAGGGGAGGTTATAAGGAAGGAAGGGGAGGTTATAAGGAAGGAAGGGAGGTTATAAGGAAGGAAGGGAGGTTATAAGGAAGGAAGGGAAGGTTATAAGGAAGGAAGGGGAGGTTATAAGGAAGGAAGGGAGGTTATAAGGAAGGAAGGGAGGTTATAAGAAGGAAGGGGAGGTTATAAGGAAGGAAGGGAGGTTATAAGGAAGGAAGGGGAGGTTATAAGGAAGGAAGGGAAGGTTATAAGGAAGGAAGGGAGGTTATAAAGGAAGGAAGGGAAGGTTATAAGGAAGGAAGGAGGTTATAAGGTAAGGGAAGGTTAAGGAAGGGGAGGTTATAAGGAAGGAAGGGGAGGTTATAAGGAAGGAAGGGAGGTTATAAGGAAGGAAGGGGAGGTTATAAGGAAGGAAGGGGAGGTTATAAGGAAGGAAGGGGAGGTTATAAGGAAGGAAGGGGAGGTTATAAGGAAGGAAGGGGAAGAGGAGGGAGGTTATAAGGAAGGAAGGGAGGTTATAAGGAAGGAAGGGGAGGTTATAAGGAAGGAAGGGGAGGTTATAAGGAAGGAAGGGGAGGTTATAAGGAAGGAAGGGGAGGTTATAAGGAAGGAAGGGGAGGTTATAAGGAAGGAAGGGAAGGTTATAAGGAAGGAAGGGAAGGTTATAAGGAAGGAAGGGAAGGTTATAAGGAAGGAAGGGGAGGTTATAAGGAAGGAAGGGAAGGTTATAAGGAAGGAAGGGGAGGTTATAAGGAAGGAAGGGAAGGTTATAAGGAAGGAAGGGGAGGTTATAAGGAAGGAAGGGGAGGTTATAAGGAAGGAAGGGAGGTTATAAGGAAGGAAGGGAGGTTATAAGGAAGGAAGGGAAGGTTATAAGGAAGGAAGGGAAGGTTATAAGGAAGGAAGGGAAGGTTATAAGGAAGGAAGGGAAGGTTATAAGGAAGGAAGGGGAGGTTATAAGGAAGGAAGGGGAGGTTATAAGGAAGGAAGGGAGGTTATAAGGAAGGAAGGGAAGGTTATAAGGAAGGAAGGGAAGGTTATAAGGAAGGAAGGGAAGGTATAAGGAGGAAGGGGAGGTTATAAGGAAGGAAGGGAAGGTTATAAGGAAGGAAGGGAGTTTAAGAGGGAGAAGGAAGGGAAGAAGGAGAAGGAGTTTAAGGAGAGGGATGAAAGAGTTGATTATTATTATTATTATTATTATTATTATTATTATTATTATTATTGTTATTGATATTCTTATGAAGAGAAAAAACTTAACATGGAAAGAAAAAACGAGAAAACGTGGAAGAACCCAAAATCTATAGACTTTTAAATAGTATGATAGTATGATAGTATATGATAGTATGTCGTTTAACCCTTCACGCCCAGATTTTTCCTTTGCTATAAAAAATCGTCTGTTGTTAGCCATAAAAGTACGAAAAGTAACTTAATATACCAAATTTTTTAGTCGACAAGGATACTTAACAGGTCATATCTATTGAATGTTGCTTATAATCCCTAAAAAACGTATAATGGTAGTCAAATTACAATGGAAATTACGTTCTGGGTCTCAAGGCGTATTAATCTTGGAAGTATCTTAGGGTGACGCGCTCAAAATATAACAATGTGTCTCCATCAGAACAAAACACTAATACTTGACCAGGAAAAAAATAGTTAGTGTCTCAGAAAACAGGGAATGACGGAAGTGTACCCAAACAAGCGTGCCCCGCCCCGCATTTCCCCGCCCGCCCGCCCCCCCTTCCCCCCCCCCCCCCCCCCCCCCCCCCCTGCTCCCCCCCCCCCCACCCCTAACCCCCGCCATCTGTCGCGCGCCACTTTTCAACCCCGCCGCCCGCCAGCCTCTCCACTCAACGGGAGGATTATTACCCTACCATACCCTAACTTAACCTAACCTTAACTTAACCTTACCCTACCCTACCCTACCTTTACCTAACCTTAACTTAATCTTACCCTACCCTACCTTAACTTAACCTAACCTTAAATTAACCTTACCCTACCCTAACTTACCTTAACTTAACCTAACCTTAACTTAACCTTACCCTACCCTACCTTTCCCTAACTTAACCTAACCTTAACTTAACCTTACCCTACCCTACCTTTCCCTAACTTAACCTAACCTTAACTTAACTTTACCCTACCCACCTTGTAGGAGGGTATTACTCCGTAAGGTGTTAAGCAGGGTGAATTAAAACGGTAAACTGCTTGTGTAGTTTATTTAATACAAGGATAACTGGTATCGCGTGGACGGGACGGCCGAGATAAACGTCCACTTGCCTTAGGTGCCTCAGGTTGATCTGGTGGGCACGCCGCTGTGGGATGGCACTGTGCGCGCGCGGTTGGTCCCGTTACTCTGGATCTGGCGGGAACCTTAGGCCTCTCTATGTTACCAAGAGGCATCCTTGTCTGGGGGTACCTGGAACTGTCGCCGATCGGAACTCTCGCCGCCGTGTCATCAGTGTTCCAATTTCTTGATTCAGGACCCAATATATACTTTTAATCAGTGTTACCCGTGTTTCTGCATTCAGGGATGAAATACTATCGTTAGCTTGATCAGTTAGGTTAGATTAGGTGCCATTGTCCAGGTTAGGTTAAAATGTTCACGTCGACGAGAGTTCTAGTTTGTTGTTTCGGCGAGAATTCCCATCGGCGACAGTTCCATAAACCTGTCTGGGTATCGCGGGAAGCTTAGGCCTATATCAACGGTTTATAATAATCATAATAATATCCTACATAGGCTCGGTCTCGCTACCTGAGATGCCCTCATCTCGACAAAAGGAACAGAACAATGGAGATGGGATCAACCGAGGGGACACAAATAAATGGGCACATACCCTCCTACAACCTTAACTTAACCTAACCTTAACTTAACCTTACCCTACCCTACCTTACCCACCTTAACTTAACCTAACTTTAACTTAACCTAACCTTAACTTAACCTAACCTTAACTTAACCTAACCTTAACTTAACCTATACCTTAACTTAACCTAACCTTAACTTAACCTAACCTTAACTTAACCTTACCCTACCCTACCTTACCCACCTTAACTTAACCTAACCTTAACTTAACCTTACCCTACCCTACCTTACCCACCTTAACTTAACTTAACCTTAACTTAACCTTACCCTACCCTACCTTACCCTAACCTAACCTTAACTTAACCTTACCCTACCCTACCTTACCCTAACCTAACCTACCCTAACCTAACCTTAACTTAACCTTATCCTACCCTACCTTACCCACCTTAACTTAACCTAACCTTAACTTAACCTTACCCTACCCTACCTTACCTAACCTAACCTTAACTTAACCTTACCCTACCCTACCTTACCCACCTTAACTTAACCTAACCTTAACTTAACCTAACCTTAACTTAACCTACCTTAACTTAACCTAACTTTAACTTAACCTTACCCTACCCTACCTTACCCTCAGCGAACTTTAACTTAACCTCCTAACGGGTGGGATGGACTTCTTCCCTTGACCCCCCGGCGAGAGTGTATCTGTATGCGCTATTAGGCAACTATATAATTTCTTCAGTATGTTTTAAAGGTTACGGGAAAGTGGATTAGTATTACACAATATACTGAGAAAAATAATATATAGAACACGTAAGTGGTACGGCATTAGCGAGCGCGCATTTCTCGTCCATTATATCCATATATCACTGGCAAGAAAAGGCATGGGTATAAAATGTGTATATACATATGTGTGTGTAGGTACTACATATGTATGGGATATGTTAGTGTATTTATGTACTATAGGTGGGCATCCGGGCACGTCTACGTATACATAGCGGGAAAGTTAGGAAATAATATATGTGTGGAAACGTAGGTTAGGGATAAATTATAATAACAAAATAGGGTTGTAGGGTGAACTAGGGTCTCTTGATAAACATATATATAACTAAAGGAAACGATCTATATAAAGGTACTCTAGGGTGAACGTGTGGGAAAGGAGAATGACTGTGTACAAATATAATAGACGATTAGTACATTTTTTCGATGTGTGTAAAATTTGTGTCCCATTGTAGATTGTGAAGAAAAAAATTTAGGTTTACAAATTGTTTTAAATAATTTCGAGGAAGCTGAAGAATATTAGTATCATTATTATTAATTTTGTTGATATTATTATTGACCTGTTAAAAGTAGGCAATTAAGTGAAGGAGGAAGACTTACCCATATAGTGGCCGACGGAGGTAGGGATGGGGGGGTTGAGGATGGGTTGCATCGGGGGTTCCTGCTGGATTTGTCTCCTTATCCTGCCGAGGGACACCTGTAGGAGAGAAGGAGGAGGTGGTTAAAATGATGCTTAAATGGGGGTGTTAATTCTATTGTTATTTGTTGTCTTTTGATGTTTTGTTTGTTATGGTGATGCAATAGGGTAAGTAGGGTAGGAGAGGAGGGGAGGGAGGGGTGTAGGGACAGTAGGATGGTGTGTCGGGGTTGGGGGGGATAGGAGGGAGGGGTGTAGGGACAGTAGGATGGTGTGTCGGGGTTGGGGGGATAGGAGAGGAGGGAGGAAGGGTGTGTAGGATGGTGTGTGGGGTTGGGGGGGATAGGAGAGGAGGGGAGGAAGGGTGTAGGATGGTGTGGGGGGTTGTGGGGGGATAGGAGAGGAGGGGAGGAAGGGGTGTAGGATGGTGTGTGGGGGGAGGGGGGGATAGGAGAGGAGGGGAGGAAGGGGTGTAGGATGGTGTGGGGGGGTTGGGGGGGATAGGAGAGGAGGGGAGGAAGGGGTGTAGGATGGTGTGGGGGGGGAGGGGGGGAGGATATAGTTTGTAGGTTGTTTGGGTTAACTTGCTTCTTCAGATGTTAGTAATTGATCTCTCTCTCTCTCTCTCTCTCTCTCTCTCTCTCTCTCTCTCTCTCTCTCTCTCTCTCTCTCTCTCTCTCTCTCTCTCTCTCTCTCTCTCTCTCTCTCTCTCTCTCTCTCTCTCTCCACCTCTTACACACACACACACACACAGTACTCACATTTATGTCCTCGAGGAGCTCATGATCGTGGACCGCAGGGAACGAGGCCACGAGGACGAGAAGAATCACTTTATCCATACTGGCGAGGACGACCTTGAAGAGACCAACTCAGCCTCCAGGGCCACGCAGACCCTCGAGGACGACGTTGAGTCTCGTCCTCGAGGTGGATGAAGGGCACGAGGACAAGTGGACTGTTACGCGAGACCACTAAGCAGAGTGTCCTCGAAAGTCCGATTGCTTGGGACGAGTTTACCCTAAATATCTCCTGTTTTTATGCGGATGTGAAGAGAAGCTGCAAAAAGGTGTCCCGTTATTGCAGTGTAGACGTGTGTGTGTGTGTGTGTGTGTGGGTACCGATGTGTGTGTGTGGGTACTGATGTCTGTATTTGTGGATGTACAGTGTATGTATGTGTGTGTATGTAAGATATCCGCCTGCGTGTACTCGGCGACTGTCTGCGAATCAATGCGTGCGGTCTGCGTCCTTCGGTTGAGAAGGCGAAGGAAGACGAGGAGGAGGAGGAGCAGGAGAAGAAACCAGGACGTATCTCTTTGCTTGATAGCAGCTCACTGATTTCTGAAGGCTTCTTATTTAGCCTAACACACTACACCTCTCTCTCTCTTCTCTCTCTCTCTTCTCTTTTTCTCCTGGCGGGAAACCTGTAAAGCAAGTTCGGTGTTAGTCAAGGTTAGGTTTTTGGGCTACCTCTATTCCTGCTCCGGGTGTTTGGGTGTTGGACGTCACAAGGTAACTGGGTACTTCCCTCTTCCACCAATGCTATTTTCTTACTGGTGGTGATGGTGGTGGTGGTGGTGGTGTTGGTAGTGGTGGTGGTGGTGTTGGTAGTGGTGGTGGTGGTGGTGGTGGTGGTGGTGGTGAGTAGGAGGAGGAGGAGGAGGAGGAGGAGGAGGAGGAGGAGGAGGAGAAGACAAAAAAAGAAGGAAATCAGAAGTAAAAACAAGACAACATAATGATGAAAATAGCAACACCACCAACCACAACAACAATAGCAATAGTAATGATAATAATAATAATGTTAGTAATGATTACAATGATGATAATGATGATGGTCTACAGTAACAAATCCTCAAAAATGTTCCCCCATTTCTTCGTAAAGCTCAAAGGGAAGAAATGGGGATTTTTTTTTGAGGATCATGCAGCCCAAACAACTAGCTACATTTTTTTTCCTTTGGTCCCCCCTTCCCCTGCCTGCCCCAGCGCCCATTCTTCCCTCCCCCCTGCCCCCTGCTCCTTTCCCCATGCCCTTCAGCCCCCCTGCCTACCCCTCCTCCCTGCTTGCTCTTCCCTGCCCCCTCCTCCCCGCCACGTACCCTTCCCCCAGTCACCTTCTAAAGCAAAGTATGTGTCGCTCGCCATCAACAGAGTAACAAAAATAATAATAAATCAAGTTTGTATAATGTCAAGTGCTGGAGTACTTAGAGTATCTCTCTCTCTCTCTCTCTCTCTCTCTCTCTCTCTCTCTCTCTCTCTCTCTCTCTCTCTCTCTCTCTCTCTCTCTCTCTCTCTCTCTCTCTCTCTCTCTTCTCTCTCTCTCTCTCTCTCTCTCTCTCTCCTCTCTCTCTCTCTCTCTCTCTCTCTCCTCTCTCTCTCTCTCTCTCTCTCTCTCTCTCTCTCTCTCTCTTCCTCCTTTCCTCCCTCCTTCTTTCTTTTAAGAAAGTTATCACAGCGATCATAGGTCTACTTGCACTTGAAAACGGTTTTGTTACTAATAATGAAATCGAGATGGCTGAAGTATTTAATGATTACTTTGCTTCTGTTTTTACATTTGAAGATATAAATGGACTGGAAGAAGTGGGCTGCGATCAAAGTAACGTAACTCCATTGATCAATTGCGAATTCCTTGAGGACACAATAATAAAAGCAATAGATAAACTTAAAGCTAACAAATCCCCCGGGCCAGACTGTATTGCACCGCGAATTTTAAAGGAAGCGAAGGACCAGATTTGCAAACCTCTCAATACTTTTTAACAAATCCCTAAATTCCGGTAAAGTCCCTAGCGATTGGAAACTTGCAAATGTTACTCCAATACAGAAAAAAGGTGATTTGACACAACCGAGCAACTACAGACCGATCAGCCTCACATCCGTAGTCTGTAAATTAATGGAAACAGTAATACGAGACAATGTGATAAAATTCTTAGAAGAAAATAATCTGATCAAAAACTCCCAGCACGGCTTTCGTAATAAACGTTCTTGCCTCACAAATCTGCTAGACTTTTTTAATGAGTATACAGCACGTTCGATCAGACGAAAGCAGTAGATGTGATTTATCTTGACTTTCAAAAAGCGTTTGACAAAGTCCCCCATAAGCGTTTACTTAAGAAATTAAAGTCGCACGGCATAACTGGAAATATCTTAAATTGGCTTGAAGACTGGCTTTCTGAGAGAAAGCAGCGCGTCGTAATTAATGGAAAAGCATCTAGCTGGCAAGATGTTTTAAGTGGTGTACCGCAGGGTCTGTACTAGGTCCTGTACTTTTCTTAATCTATGTAAACGATATTGACGAAGGCCTCACCTGTAAGATATCAAAGTTTGCGGACGATACTAAAATAACGAATAAAGTAATCACAACTGCCGATAAGATGCAATTGCAATCTGACCTTGATCGCTTAGTTAGTTGGGCAAAGAAGTGGCAGATGAAATCTAATACCGATAAGTGTAAGGTTTTGCATATAGGAAGTAATAACGATCAAATTAACTACTCAATGGACGGACATCAACTTTCCAATGTTACCGAAGAAAAAGACTTGAGGATTATTATAAGCCACGACCTCAAGCCCAGTAAACATTGTTCAGAAGTTGTTAAGAGGGCTAACAAATGAACTGGTTTCATAGGAAGAACTTTCGAATATAAGTCTGAAAAAGTCATTCATACACTTTTCAATGCGATCGTGCGTCCTCATCTTGAATATTGCGTTCAGTTCTGGTCACCCTACTATAGAAAAGATATATCAAACTGGAGAGAGTACAAAGAAAAGTTACTAAAATGATTCCGCGCTTGCGAAACAATACGAAGAGCGATTGAAGGAACTTAACTTGTTCAGTTTGTCAAAACGTAGATTGCGAGGAGACTTAATAGAATTGTTTAAAATGTTCCATGGCTTCGATAATGTTAACATAAACGACTATTTGAATATTGATTGGACAAGCACTACTCGTAGTAATGGATACAAAATTATTGGTAAGCGATGTCGGTCACATGAAGCGAAGCACTTTTTCATTAATAGAATTGTTAATATATGGAACTCTCTTCCAGCACAAGTAGTTAATAGTAACACGGTTGAGGCGTTTAAGAACAAACTAGATAAATACTTAGCATCAACTGCCACACTCGATTACTTCGGCCCTACGTAAACTTTGTTTTTTGTAGCGTTAGCTTTAGTTTAGAGTCTGTCTCTCCTTCAATCTTTCCTATAAAATTCCATGGCAGTTTTTCTATACTGTAAGGTGTTTTTTTTCTCACTTTTTTCTGCCGGCCTCGGCCGGAGGGAGAGGAGGGTGGGGAGCCTTCAACTTTACTATTCTTTTACCTCTAGCACGTAGAAACTATAGTGGTAGAAAGTAGTCACACAGACAGCCTCGTTTGGCCCAGTAGAGCTGTTGCTGTCTGTTCTTCCTTTGTATTCCTTTGTATTCCTCCCCTCCTCCTCCTCCTCCACCTCCTTCTTCTCCAGGGCATAACAGAAATATAAATTTATCTACATTATTCAAGTCATTTCTTCATAACATTCAACTTCAAGTATAGAGGTAAAAACGTTGTACTTTTCTTCAGTCATTCGCCCAGGAAATGCCATTGACAATATACACTTAATCCCTACATTATTTTACACCACAATATCACTTCATCAAAAAACCTCCAAAGCCACATTCTATAATAATTGTTCTCTTATTGACGTCACCAGACACACTTTTTATTTATGAGGGGGATATCAAATATTCCCTTTTCGTCATAGTTTCTTTGTATATTAGTTATCAAATGAAGGAAGAAATCATTTATATAATCAAAGTCATTATTAACACCACCACATATTTTTGACGTTCACAGGACACAATTTATCATTATCATTATTTTTTGTTGGTATCATAAATATTTCCCTTTTTTAATCATAGTTTATTCGTATATGATCAAATGAAGGAAGAAGTCATTTATGTCATCAAAGTCATTATTATCACCACCACTTCCTCAACCTTGCATCGCGTAGCAACACAATCATACTATCAACTTCCTACTACATACGCTACTTCGATTTCTAGTCCCAGTCTCCGTTTACTATTACCTGCCACTCACACTAGGGGAGGCGATGGACAGAGTGGTTAGCATCTCAGAGTGGCGTTTTCGGTGACCCGAGTTCGACCCCCGATGAGGGCGAAAATCCACTTAAAATCTTTCTGCACCGTCGAGTGGCCTAAGAACACCTACATGCTGCCCATTAACTCTGCCTTCGATTGTGAGTGCATCGGAGGACACAGGGGGGCGGCATGAACCTCTAATCACAGACGTCACTATAACAATCCTGCCTGCGCCACCACGGGCGAGGGCCAACCATCACAGTCCCTCAAGTGAACCTCCAGGGCCTGCCATCCCAGCCCTGGAGCTCACGGCCTACACGCGCTATAGGCACAAATGTATAAAAAAATAAAAATAAAACACCAGTAAGAGATAGGATACAAATTCTAATTCTTCAAACTCTAAGGATATTAAAAAAAATCAGTATTTCGACTTTTTTTTTTCTCTCTCTACCAGATTGTTGTTCCCCATTTCCCTCCCCCCCCTTCCTGAAACCCTGAAATCTCCCCCCCCCTCCCGCAGTGTTCCTCCCCTGATTCGTTACAAGGTCGCTGCCAAAATAATGGAATTAATTTTGTATCATGCCCTGCCTTCCCTCCCTTCCCTCCCTCGCTAACTATGAATACATTTCCTGGGCGTTGCTTCCTTCTCTTTGCCTGGCGACCTCGACGGCAGGGAAGTGAAATGGGAGAGAAAAAAAATGAAAAAAATGGAGGGATATGATAAAAGAAAAAGTGGATGAAATTAGAGGAATAATGATATAATTAGAGGAATTAGAGGAATAATGTTAGAAATGTAGAAACAAAGGAGGGATAGGAGAAAAGAAATTAATGAAAATAGAGGAATCTGAGGAAAAATTAAAGTTAGAAATGTAAGAAAAAAGGAAAAGGAAAGTGAGAAAAAATTGGATGAAAATAAATGAGAGAGAGAGAGAGAGAGAGAGAGAGAGAGAGAGAGAGAGAGAGAGAGAGAGAGAGAGAGAGAGAGAGAGAGAGAGAGAGAGAGAGAGAGAGAGAGAGAGAGAGAGAGAATCATAGAAAAAAAGATAATAAATATAGAAGTAAAAGGAGGTAAAGGGTGTATAGAAGAAGAAAATTAAGGCATTAATAGAAAGAGGAAGTAAAATGGAAGGCATGAGAAAGAAAGGGAGAGAAAAAGTGGGAACTAGTAAATGAGAATAAAATAATGAAAAAGGAATGAAAGGAAGTAAAAAAAATGATAAAATGGAGTGATATTGGAGAACAGGATGTTATATGAAGGAAAAGAAGAGGAAAAGAGGAGGAAAAGAGGAGGAAAAAGAGGAGGAAAAGAGGAGGAAAAATGGAAAAAAGAGAGAGGAGAAAAGAGGAGAAAGAAGAGGAAAAGGGAGGAAATAGGAGGAAAAGGAGAAAAAGAAGAAAAGAAGAGGTAAAGAAAAAAGAGGAGTAAAAAAGAGGAAAAGAGGAGTGAGACAAAAAAAAAAAAAAAGAAAAGGAAAAGAAGAAGGAGACAGAGGGGAAAAAAGGGAAAAAACCCCGGAAAAGAAGAGAAAGAGGGAAAAAAAACATGAGAAAGGAAAAAAAAAAGAGGGAAAAAAAGGGAGAAAAGAAAAAATAAGTTTAGAAGAAGGAAAAGAAAAGAAAAAGGAGGAAAAAAAACAGGAAAAATAAGAGAAATTAGAAAGAAAAAGAGGAAAAGAAAATAAGAGAAAAAAAAGAAAAGACGAGGAAAAAAAGAGGAACAAGAGGAGGAAAAGAAGAGAAAAGAGGAGGAAAAGAAGAGGAAAGAGGAGGCTAAAGAAGAGGAAAAGAGGAGGAAAAGAAGAGGAAAAGAGGAGGAAAAGAGGAGGAAAAGAGGAGGAAAAGAGGAGGAAAAGAAGAGGAAAAGAGGAGGAAAAGAGGAGGAAAAGAGGAGGAAAAGAAGAGGAAAAGAAGAGGAAAAGAGGAGAAAAAGGAGGAAAGAGGAGGAAAAAAGGAGGAAAAGAGGAGGAAAAAAAAAAGAGGAAAAGAGGAAGGAAAAAAAGAGGGAAAAAAGGGGAAAAGAGGAAGAAAAGAGGAGAAAAGAGGGGGAAAAGAGGAGGAAAAGAGGAGGAAAAGAAGAGGAAAAGAGGGGGAAAAAGAGGAGGAAAAGAGGAGGAAAATGGAGAAGAAAGGAGGAAAAGAGGAGGAAAAGAAGAGGAAAAGAGGAGGAAAAGAGGAGGAGAATGGAGAAAAGAGGGAGATAAAAGGATATAAATGGAATAGGAGAGGATAATGAGGACAAAAAGTGGAAATAAGAAGAAAAGTAAGTGGTAAATAAACAAGTTAATAGTAAATAAAGTAGTAAATAATAAGTGAGACAAAAAATAAAAAAAAATAATAATAAGTAAGAAGGAAGGAGACAGTAGAGAAAAAAGAAGAAATCCTCGCGCGATAAGAAGAAAATAGAAGAAAAACATTGTAGCAAAGAAAAAAAAAAGAAAAAAAAGGGATGAAAGAAAAAATAAGTTTGAGTAAGTTTTAAGTAAAATTTGAGATAAACAAAGGGAGGAAAGAACACACAATAAGAAATTGAATAACTTTACGAAGACAGAAAAAAGGGAATAAGAAAATAAGAAGAAAAAAAATCGAATACAGGAAAACGAGGAAAAAAATTTATGAGGAACAAGAAAGGGAAGATAAGGGGATAGAAATTGGGGTAAAAGGACAAGAGAGAGAGAGGAGAGAGAGAGAGAGAGAGAGAGAGAGAGAGAGAGAGAGAGAGAGAGAGAGAGAGAGCAACCAACACTAATTACATCAACATTTACGTGTCTATATTGAATCCTAACACCACCAGGGCAAGGCGAGGTCCTGGCTGCCCCGTACACATGTTTAAGACGTGTTCTATACCTGTTCCGAGGCTGTTGTAACCTGTAGTATGGAGTGCAGGCCACGTGAGGCAGGGGAGGTGGAGGCAGGGAGAGAGAGAGGCAGGGTGGATGAGTGGAAGGGAGGCAGGGAGAAACAGAGAAGGGAGGGAGGCAGGGAGGAGGAGAGGAAGGGAGGCAGGGAGAAACAGAGAAGGGAATACAAAGGTATACAAAGGAAGAACAGACAGCAACAGCCCTACTGGGCCAAACGAGGCTGTCTGTGTGACTACTTTCTACCACTATAGTTTCTACGTGTTAGAGGTAAAAAAATAGTAAAGTTGAAGGCTCCCCACCCACCTCTCCCTCCGGCCGAGGCCGGCAGAAAAAAGTGAGAAAAAAACCACCATACAGTATAGAAAAACTGCCATGGCATTTTATAGGAAAGCTTGAAGGAGAGACAGACTCTAAACTAAAGCTAACGCTACAAAAAAAAGAGTTTACGTAGGGGCGAAGTAATCGAGTGTGGCAGTTGATGCTAAGTATTTATCTACTTTGTTCTTAAACCCCTCAACCGTGTTACTATTAACTACTTGTGCTGGAAGAGAGTTCCATATATTAACAATTCTATTAATGAAAAAGTGCTTCGCTTCATGTGACCGACATCGCTTACCAATGATCTTGATCTAAGCACTACGAGTAGTGCTTGTCCAATCAATATTCAAATAGTAGTTTATGTTAACATTATCGAAGCCATGGAACATTTTAAACAATTCTATTAAGTCTCTTCGCAATCTACGTTTTGACAAACTGAACAAGTTAAGTTCCTTCAATCGCTCTTCGTATTGTTTCGCAAGCGGGGAATCATTTTAGTAACTTTTCTTTGTACTCTCTCCAGTTTGATTATATCTTTTCTATAGTAGGGTGACCAGAACTGAACGCAATATTCAAGATGATGACGTACGATCGCATTGAAAAGTGTAAGAATGACTTTTTCAGACTTATATTCGAAAGTTCTTCCTATGAAACCAGTTAATTTGTTGGCCCTCTTAACAACTTCTGAACAATGTTTACTGGGCTTGAGGTTGAGGTTATTAAATTTCATCTGCCACTTCTTTGCCCAACTAACTAAGCGATCAAGGTCAGATTGCAATTGCATCTTATCGGCAGTTGTGATTACTTTATTCGTTATTTTAGTATTGTCCGCAAACTTTGATATCTTACAGGTGAGGCCTAGAAAAAGAGGAAGAGGAGGAAGAAAAAATGACACACAAAGAAAACAAATAGATAAATAAGTAAAATAGAAGAAAGATAAGAAGATAAGAAAAATCTAAAAATAGAATATGTAAAGATGAAGTGAAGTGAAATATAATAAAGGAGGAGAAAAAAACACTTATCAAACAAACAGACAGACAGACAGACAGATAGGCACGAAAAAATAACAAAAGAACCATACATTACCAATCATTACCAATCAAAAAAAAAAAAAAAAAAAAAAAAAAAAAAAAATTAAAGAAGAAAAACAGGAATGCATAAAGAAATAAAAACGAAAATAAATAAAAAAAAAAGAAAAAAATGGAACAGGAAGTAATAAGAAAGTGACTTAATGGAGACGAGGAAACATAAAAAATAAATAAAAAGTGTAAAAANGGTTTTTTTTTTGAAATCGAATAAACTTTTAATGGCAAAATTAAAATTTTGGGGAGGAAAGGGTTAAAGGGGGCCCCCCCCCCCCCCCCAAAAAGGTTTTTTTAAAAGGGGTGAGGTAGCAGCACGTGTTAACACACAGTTCCATATCCTCGAAAATAAAATATACATCCTTAGTAAAAAAAAAAATCTATAGTATCCTTGGGAAAGACCGTCCTGGGGTATAAAGAGTGAAGGGAAGGACAGTACTGAAGGGATATGGGCTTGTTATAAAGGGATAAGGTTAGCAGGAAACAGGGCGAGACTAATTGAGAATAGGCCATGGATAATTGGGAAATAGGCGTGGGCAGGTACTAATGAAGGGAAGGTAGGAGGGAGGCATTGCAGATCGGTCATGACATGTTATAGTGTGAGGGGCAAAGAAGAGTAGTATTAGAGGGAAATGGAGTGTAGTATTAGAGGGGCAAAGGAATGTAGTGTTAGAGAGACAAAGGAATGTAGTGTTAGAGAGACAAAGGAGAGTAGTGTTAGAGAGACAAAGGAGAGTAGTGTTAGAGAGACAAAGGAATGTAGTATTAGAGGGGAAAAGGAATATAGTGTTAGAGAGACAAAGGAATGTAGTATTAGAGGGGAAAGGAAATATTTAAGGCTAAAGGTATCAGTGTATGGAACGGGTTGTGTATTAAATATATATGATTAAGACAAATGTCAAGGCAACAAAACTGAAGATAAAGTACAAAATTCAACAGTATGATTAATGTGTTCTCTGACTCTGAGAGATTGACACAGCAATGAGAGGCTGTGCAAACATATGGGTGGGATGATGCTTTCTTTTCTATATTATGTCTGTGCTAAAACAAGAGTGAATATTCGATATAAAACTGTATGAGTTCATAAAAGGGATGAAATTGTGTAAGGGTGATTTTTTTTTGGTTTGTCTGGATGAAAAGTTATTAGAATGTTAGAGAGAGAGAGAGAGAGAGAGAGAGAGAGAGAGAGAGAGAGAGAGAGAGAGAGAGAGAGAGAGAGAGAGAGAGAGAGAGAGAGAGAGAGAGAGAGAGAGAGAGAGAGAGAGAGAGAGAGAGGAAGAGAGAGAGAGAGAGAGAGAGAGAGAGAGAGAGATTGTGATTGTGTGTGTGTGTGTGTGTCAGTGTGCACCACCCACCTCATACTCCTCCCGTGTGCAGGTGGAGGGGATGCAGGTGCCGTACAAACTCAGGGGAAGCACAACCCCCATGTAGCCCGCCACCCCCGCCATCCTCACGCTGGGTTTCACCGTGGGTTCCATCGTGGGTTTCATCGTCGTCGTCTGCTGTGCCTCGCTCTCTATCGCCCTGACGGATAGAATTTTGCATACAGAGAGGGAAGAAGGTTAAAGGGATACAGTAAAGGTGATGATGTACGTATAGGAAAAGTTCTTACGGCTAGTAATCAGGGTAGAACAAGAAGTAACGGATTCAAACTGGAAAAACGTAATTTAAAAAAGAAATAGGGAGAAACTGGTTCGCAAATAGGGTGGTAAATGATTGGAATGGACTCAGTCGTCAGGTAGTTAGTGCGGAGTCAATAGGGAGTTTTAAAAAGAGGCTAGACAATTTCATGGATGGGGATGAAAGGTGGATGTAGGTAGTGTTAAGTAACAGGAACTACCACGTGTAGGTATCACGGCCTCTTGTAGCTTCCTTATTTTCTTATGTTCTTATTGAAAAAAAAGGAAGGTGTCTAACATTCACAACACAAAACATGCAACTCCTGGAGATTTTAAGACCATTTGCCACTTAAAATTCTTACTTGAGCTCCAGGCACCTGTGTATATGTATATGGCTATCTAGGACGCTTACTACTCAGAACACTTGGAACACAGGACATTTAGCACTCGCAACACTGAGTACGAGGTGTTTCGGTGTCTGGGTGTACCAAATGTCTTGTTCTAATAGCCGGTCGTGCAGCGGTTTTACATACAAATTGCGACGGTCATCACGAGACTCGCGCGGAGGTCGGGAACAAAAACTGTACCTGCCCAAATTTCCATTCCTTCCCCACCTACAGGAAACTGGAAATTAAGCCTCATGAATATATAATCTAACCAAATCGCCGTAACTACATCCCGAGCGGAGAAGAAAAGAGGAATTATTGTCTCCTTTCACCCTTAACCCTTCTTGTCTTCCTTCCTTTCTATCCTAACCTTCACCCTATACTAGTCTTCCTTCCTTTCCCTCCTTCACCCTATACTTGTCTTCCTTCCTTTCCCTCCTTCACACTCTTCTTGTCTTCCTTCCTTCCTCTCTCACCCTTATACTTGTCTTCCTTCCTTTCCCTCCTTCACACTCTCCTTGTCTTCCTTCCTTTCTCTCTCACCCTTCACCCTACTTGTCTTCCTTCCTTTCTCTCTCACCCTTCACCCTGTCTTCCTTTCTTTCTCTCTCATCCTTCACCCTGTCTTCCTTCCTTTCTCTCTCACCCTTCTACTTGTCTTCCTTCCTTTCTCTCGCACCCTTCTACTTGTCTTCCTTCCTTTCTCTCTCACCCTTCACCCTGTCTTCCTTCCTTTCTCTCTCACCCTTCACCCTGTCTTCCTTCCTTTCTCTCTCACCCTTCACCCTGTCTTCCTTATTTTCTGTCTCACCCTTATACTTGTCTTCCTTCCTTTCTCTCTCACCCTTCACCCTGTCTTCCTTACTTTCTGTCTCACCCTTCACCCGACTTGTCTTCCTTACTTTCTCTCCTTCACCCTGTCCTTTTTTTCTTTTCATTTTTATGTTGAAGCCTATAGCGCCTGTAGGCTATTA
This sequence comes from Chionoecetes opilio, assembly GCA_016584305.1. NCBI lineage: Eukaryota > Metazoa > Arthropoda > Malacostraca > Decapoda > Majidae > Chionoecetes > Chionoecetes opilio. Next base: position 112,203 of record JACEEZ010003082.1, read on the forward strand.
TGTTTTCCTTGAGGGCTCAGATGGTTGGCCCTGCACATTCTGGAGGGCTGTGCTGGTTGGCCCTCGCCCGTTGGTGGCGCAGGCTGGATTTTTATAGTGACACCTGTGATCTATAGGTGAAGGTCCGTTTTCTGTGATGGTCAACCCTCAGTTTAGGTAGGCTCACTTTGTCACCACTTACTTATAGCTCATGGCGCAGTATTGTCCCTTGAAGTGCGCCTGAGGTAGTTCCTGGTCTGCGGTGATCGCCAGGCACTCGTCCAAGAGCCCCGCCACCCAGGTATTGCCCCCGCGCAGGCCGTCTGGAAACTTGCCCCACGAGTCCACCACTGCAAGGACAATCCACCTCGTAAACATATCATCATAAGAACATAAGAAAATAAGGAAGCTACAAGAGGCCGTGAGACCTACACGAGGTAGTTCCTGTTACTTAACACTACCTACATCCACCTTTCATCCCCATCCATGAATTTATCTAGCCTCCCTTTAAAGCTCTCTAATGACTCCGCACTAACTACCTGTCTACTGAGTCCATTCCAATCATTTACCTTCCTATTTGTGAACCAGTTTTTCCCTATTTCTTTTTTAAATCTACGCTTTTCCAGCTTGAATCCGTACAGCTCCGAATCCATATCATACCGTGGTGTTATAACTTTGTGCATATTTTACCTGCTATTTATTATTTTGAGGTTAGCGAAGCGACGGTTGGGTGGTTGGGTACTCCTCGCTGGCTGATTACGACGCCGCCCTCGCTAGTTCGAATCCCACTAGCGGCTCTTTATAAAATTTGCTTTATGATCAGTAATAGTAATGATGATGATAATTGTAATGGGAATACGTATGATGATAATAATGATAATAGTAATAATCATAGTAACAATAATAATAATAATAATAATAACGATGATTATGATGGCGTGAAAATAGGGAAGTGGAATGAATGTATGCCATCACTGCAGAATATTGCTGGTGTCATTCCCAGATAATTTGTATTGATAAAAGAGAGAGAGAGAGAGAGAGAGAGAGAGAGAGAGAGAGAGAGAGAGAGGAGAACGAGAGAGAGAGAGAGAGAGAGAGAGAGAGAGAGAGAGAGAGAGAGAGAGAGAGAGAGAGAGAGAGAGAGATAAGGCAATAGTAATAATCTTACATCTAATGCGACTGGTCAGTTCTTACGAAATCTCCTCCACCTGCATCTCCTCCTCCTCCACCTCTTTATCTTTTTCCTCTTAACCCTACAGTTTTATCTTTTCCTTCATAATAATAAGATAAGATTAGTGTTGTGGAATCAATCATCATGGTTCTGCTGCTGTAATTATTATTTTTTAATCCTTTGTGATCCTCCTCCAAATCCTACTAATCCAGAAGCTATACTGGTAGAAAGTAGTCACACAGGCAGCCTCGTTTGTTTCCAGTAGGGCTGTTGCTGTCTGTTCTCCTTTGTATTCCTTTGTATCCTCATCCCATTGTAAGCACTAAGTAGAGAGTTCAAATGCACACTATTCAATAAAGTGACTAGTAAATCATCACTTTAAATCGACCTTCTATACAAGGACGATAAGGCTTTCATCACTCACTTCCTATAGTAATAATCTCCCTGTGTTTTTTCCCCTTCAAATTTTTGTTTTTTTATCAATAACTAGTTTTGATCCCAGGCACACCCTTTTTTTATCACCTACATCCTCCATGTAGCCTTCATTCAAACTTTTTTTTCTCTCTTCTCTCTCTCTCTCTCTCTCTCTCTCTCTCTCTCTCTCTCTCCTCTCTCTCTCTCTCTCTCTCTCTCTCTCTCTCTCTCTCTCTCTCTCTCTTCTCTCTCTCTCTCTCTCTCCCCTCTCTCTTCTCTCTCTCTCTCTCTCTCTCTCTCTCTCTCTCTCTCTCTCTCTCTTCTCTCTCTCTCTCTCTCTCTCTCTCTCTCTCTCTCTCTCACACCTTCACCAAGTCAGTTATATTTTTTTCCCTTTGTTTTCTTCCTCACGCATTCCCTTTCCTGTAATATTGACTTTTCTTCATAAGGTTCTATTTTTTTTCGCTAAACCACAAACTGTCACACTTATGATCAAAAACCTCCACCATGTCAGTTATATATTTTTTCCCTATGTTTTCTCCCTCTATAATTCCTTCACCTGATCAAGGCCGAGAGAGAGAGAGAGAGAGAGAGAGAGAGAGAGAGAGAGAGAGAGAGAGAGAGAGAGAGAGAGAGAGAGAGAGAGAGAGAGAGAGAGAGAGAGAGAGAGAGAGAGAGAGAGAGCCTCCCTGTGGAGAGAGCCTCCCTGTGGCGTCTACCTATGCTGACGACTGCACCGTGTCCCACTCCTACACCAGAGAGGAGACTGCGAACGTGATAGATGCCGCCAACCGTCAACTTGGTGACATCACGGCCTGGGGAAGACGGTGGCAAGTCCAGTTTGCTGCCGAGAAGACCCAGGCCATGGTTATATCACGTTCGAGGGAGGACTCCAGGTTTCTCGAGGGGAAGCTGAAGTTTGGGGACGATACCCTTGCCATCAAGGACTCCATCAACATCCTGGGGTGGAGGTTGACTCCAGGCTCAGCTTTGACCGCCACCTGGAGACAGTGGCGCGTCGAGCCTCACTGAGGGTGACTCTCCTGCGCCGAGTAAGGCACCTGCTCGACGCTGATGGCCTCATGCGGCTGTACAAGGCCCAAGTGAGGCCCGTCATGGAGTATAGTCCTCTCACCTGGATGAGTAGTGCCCAGTGCCACCTGTCACTGCTGGACAAAGTGCAGAGACGTGCTGAGCGCCTCATACACCAAACCGCCGACCAACATCACATGGAATGTCGCCCGAGGCAACAGTGGCGGCAGCAGCAGCGACGACTACAACAACAACATCAGCTGCAGCTCCAACAACACCAGCAACAACAACAACAACGACTACAGCAGGAGCAGTGGCGGGATGATCCCCGCTCCCAGCTTGATAGTCTGGGGCACCGGAGGAGAGTCGGTGCCCTCACAGTGTTGCACAAGGCCCAGGTGCAACACTCTTCCCACCTTGTAGGACTTCGGGTCCCGTGGAGGAGGTCTGTGCGCGCTACAAGGACGGTAGTGTCAGGAGATCTTCTCCTCGAGGCCCCGAAGACCCACACCGTTGATGGGCCAGCGAGCCTTTACTTGGGCCACGGCGACACTGTGGAACGCCTTCACGGTTGAGGTGGATGTCGTGGCCATGAACACCAAGCAGGTGAAGGTGGCGGCCCACAGATGGTGCCGCTTACATCCGCCTTAGTGACCGTAAGGCGTGATACAGTGTCGTGTCATTAGTGACACACAGTGACACAGTGACATACACATAGTGACACACATTGACATTTAGTAGACACAGTGACATACAGTGTACGTATCAATAGTGCGCCTGACAAGTGCCTGTGACGGATAGTGTCCCTCAGCCTGTAATACTGTGTACTTACTTACTACTTAGTTATTATCTTACAAGGCATAGCTTTCGGATAGATGTCCCCGGGACAGGGGACTTCTTTAGCTTCTGCCACTTAATGCCTTCATCAACCTCCTTATCAATTTGTAGCCCCATGTCAACCATGATGTAAGTTGTTTAAATAAAAAAAAAAAAAAGAGAGAGAGAGAGAGAGTCTTATGGAAAATGACAAGAGAGAGAGAGAGTCGTATGGAAAATGACAAGAGAGAGAGAGAGAGAGTCGTATGGAAAATGACAAGAGAGAGAGAGAGTCGTATGGAAAATGACAAGAGAGAGAGAGAGAGTCGTATGGAAAATGACAAGAGAGAGAGAGAGTCGTATGGAAAATGACAAGAGAGAGAGAGAGAGAGTCGTATGGAAAATGACGAGAGAGAGAGAGAGAGAGTCGTATGGAAAATGACAAGAGAGAGAGAGAGGTCGTATGGAAAATGACAAGAGAGAGAGAGAGAGAGTCGTATGGAAAATGACAATAATAGACAGCGTACCGGAGCAATTCATTTAACATCACTTTTGTATATCTAAATTCCCTTGACCTTGCTTGCTCCTGCTACTCACTGTCCACCGCCCAGTCAGTGCCGCGGAACACCTCATAGTAGAAGGTCTCCAGGTCCGTCTTGCAGGCCCAGGACACGTTGGTGGTGTCAGGGAGGTAGAAGCTGAACACCGGCCACAGCTGCTTCTTGACGGCCGCCTGGGAAACACACAATCACAGTTTAGTTCATAGTCACTGATTTTGTCGTGATTTTCGTGATTTTCGTATTTTTTTTTTTTTTTTTACATCACCTAAGGTAAAATAAAAGTAACAAAAAGCCCGCTCAGTTGCCAGTCCTTATAAAGAACACAGTAAGAGAATATTTAATTTTATTCAAACGACCCAGGCGTAGATATATGCAGTACTATTTTTTGTCCATATATCTCATATGCAAAAACCTCGAGTGCTGCGAGTCAAAACGTAACTCATCTCAAGGGTAACAATGGGACACGTTAGGCCACAACACAACTATTATAATTTTTTTTTTTTTACATCACAAAGGACTGGCCAAGGTAAAAAATAAAAGTAATAAAAAGTCCGCTCAGTTTCCAGTCCCTATAAAGAAGACAGTAAGAGAATATAGAAAGGAGGGATGGGTTAATTTTGTTCGGGAGGTGTCTTGTCACTTCTCTCTTGAAGAAATTTGAGTCGTAGGAAGGTGGAACAATAGAAACAGGAAGAGAGTTTCAGATTTTACCAGTGAAGGGGATGAAAGAGTGAATAGTTTAGTAGTTGATCGTCACTAATGTAGTCGTGATTTTCATGATGACGTCAACTGAGTCACGAACGCTTGTAAACTCAAACGTAAAATTAATGCAAGCTTGATGCAAGATTATTTTTTTCATTATTGCCTTTGATAATGTTAATATGTAAAATAAGCAGCCCTAGATTAGAAAAATCATACAATGAGAATGATTAACTAATCTTGTCTCGCCTGTTAGTGTTGCATAAACAGCCTGAACTATTTGACGACATCCAGTTGGTATTACTTGTTATGAAACTACTCCGTGATACTGAGACACCCGTGATGCAGTGACACCCGTGATACAGTGGCCTTTTCATGGTTGATAATGTTATATGTAAATCATGTGTGTGTGTGTGTGTGTGTGTGTGTGTGTGTGTGTGTGTATGGGTGTATGGGTGTGGGTGTGGGTGTGTGTGTGTGTGTGGGTGTGGGTGTGGGTGTGGGTGTGGGTGTGTGTGTGTTGTGTGTGTGTGTGTGTGTGTGTGGGGGTGGGGGTGGGGGTGTGTGTGTGTGTGTGTGTGTGTGTGTGTATGTGTATGTGTGTGTGTATACCAGGAAACAAAAATCTGTTTGTTTACAGTTTTACGCAGGATATGTTTGTTATGTGCATGGGGTAGTGAATGCAGGTATTGAACAACGAGGAAATATTCTGTCACATTATTACAGTGACACATATACATATATCTACGAGAAGCTATTTTGTAACTAAGAATATTCGTTCATGCTTCCATAAAACACTGAATCTATATTGGAGTTAACAACATTTCATTTATCTGCATTCGTGTTTATGATTTACTTCACAGTTGAATGTTTGATTGGGTCGCCGGTAAAGAGTCGCTATCTCAAGTGTGCAGTGATAGTGGCGAAGGGACTCGCGATGGACCTCGAACTCCTCCAGGTTATAAGCTGATTGGGTGACGCGTCGCTCGTGGGGATATTTTTTGTCTTATTTATTTTGTCTTATTTTGATACAGTTGCTGGTTTTGTCTTTAAGTGTAATCAGTGTCCCTGAGTGGCGATGACGCAGTGTTGCCCTGATGACCGGCTTACCTCCATGTGGGTGTAGTTGTCCTGGGCGTGGTGTGTCGCGACCTGAGGGGCGGGAGGCCAGGCAGGGAGGGCCGCCCACAGGGATGCCGGAAACACGCCGCGGGCCACCTGCTGCAGCACCGTCTGAGGCCACACCGCACGCGCTGGCTCAGAGGGCGGCGGCGGCGAGGCGGTGGTGTCTTTCCGGAGTGGCTCGGGGTCCCGCGTGAGCCCAGACCTCGCCAAAGGGGGGTCGTCCGCTGTGACGGCGGCACTCAGCATCAGAAGCAGCAACACAGAAAGACGCCGGTGAGGGGTCATGGTGCTTCGTGGTGGTAAAGGTGACAGAGATCGCGGTTGTACAATGCCTGTCAGATGCTGGCACGGCGGCGATAAGACGATGACTGAGGCGAACATCAAGACACATCAGTTCTTTATCTTATGTTATCAGTGAAGGCCGGCGTCACTCACGCCACTGGCCAGAGTGGACACGTCTTGAAAGTGCAGTGTAGCTAATAGATTAAACGGTGTAAACCTTACGTGAAAAATAGAATTCTCGTTCTGTTAGCCGTTGTTGATGCGGTGCAGGAAACAGCATGTCCCCAGCGGCCTCGATGCCTTGCGGGGCGGGTTGCCTGTACGTGCACTTCCGCCAATGGGCTGTTATTTTAACACTGACCTTAGTACAGTTACTGCAATTAAGCTGAGGGTGTACATACTCACTCCACCTATATTACGGTACTCAGCAACTTTTGTGAAGGTAACTCGTATGTATGGCTGCTGGAATGCCGTATTCCTTTTTCATTCAGACAGGAAACAAACCTGCCAATGTAACAGGCAGGTGGCATACAACCTAATGGGTTGTAACAAGGTATCCTAAATACGAGAGACAGTCTAGCCTACAATGTGAGAAAGTAGGAGAGCTGCTCATTGTTCACCCCTTCAGGAGTAAGGGGAAAAGGAGGAGGGGCAGGAGAAGAAGAATGAGGAAAAGAAGGAGGAAAAGGAGGAGGAGGAGGAGGAGGAGGAGGAGGAGAAGGAGGAGGAGGAGGAGGCTTCACCGACAGAGATAGAGGAGGAAGAGGAAGAGGAAGAGGAGGAGGAGGAGGAGGAGGAGGAGGAGGAGGAGGAGGAGGAGGAGGAGGAAGAGGAAGAGGAAGAGGCTTCACCGACAGAGATACAGCCTCACAAAGTTTGGAACATTCTCAGCACGCGGGGCCAGGAAAGTTTATCGGCCAGATCTTGTTGGCAGTGTTTGTAGCTGATGAGTTACAATGGGAAGCTACACGAACAAGTCTTGAGTCCTGGCCAACTAAATTATTTCTGAACAACACCATTCTATTTTATCTCCCACGCTCTGAAGGTGAACAGAGCACGGGGCATTCTGAAGGTCGCACCAACAAGTCTCTTTTTTTGTATCATATCTTAACGGTAAACAAAGACAAATATGCACAGTTAGAATGATGAAGCAATTTGTCACATCACTACCGACAGACAGGCAGACAGACAAAAGAGAAGCACGTTGCTGACTGAACCTTTATCGTCCTGTTGAAAAAACAACTGCATGGTAAAACTAAACTTAACTCAATTGGATTAAAACTATACTAATATATAACCTCAACTAATCCTTCCTTTCTGCCTCCCTCTACCTCCCAACCCCAAACAGAATAGGACAGAGGACATCTTTAGCTGTTTCTGAACATTTTCTGCCTTAACTTATCTACCTTTTAAGCCAATGTGTAAGTAATAACTGTTTAAAAAAGAAAGAAAAAAAAAGAAACAAAAATATATCTGTTTGCTCTCCTAACTTTCCTCGACATCCAGGCGTGTGATCGAAGCTGATGGTTAACACATTATATTATTAACAAGTGATAAAGTGAGGCAGGAACAAGGTTGATAAAAAACTATAGAAAGAAGATGATAAGCTACAGGCGCAATAGGCTCAAACGTTGTGAAGATATAAGACGCAAGGCAAAGGAAGAATAACAATAACAACCACAACAGTAACAACCACAACAACAACTGGGAGGTCATGGGTGTGTTACGGCAGACAAGTATAAGTGTGTGTCTCTGTGTGTAATATACTATAGTGTGTGTCTCTGTGGTTGCGGTGGTCGAGTGGTGTGTGGTGGGTCGCTCCGGTCTGTGTTTACTCATGTTTATCAGTGTTGTTTGTGTGTGTTTACAAGCGGAACGTAAATATTGGGGTTCTCACTGCTGGCTTGTTGAATCTCTCACGCGGCTATAAAACTCTACACTCCATCTACTCCTCATACTCCTCTTCCTTCTCGTCTTCCTTCTCGTAATGTGTTTTTATTATATGTTCTTTATTCTTTTTATCTCTTTTCTCCATCTCTTTCTATATTTCTTATTTATCTCACTCTGTTTTTTCCCCTTCTTACGTTATTCATGGCCCATAGTAAGTGTCGAGAGGCGAGTGACAAAGTAAAGTAAAATAAAGACAGGGATTTCACTTTAGGTTGAGATAAGGTTAGTGTGTAAAGTTTAAAGAGTTGACTGTTATGAGAGAGAGAGAGAGAGAGAGAGAGAGAGAGAGAGAGAGAGAGAGAGAGAGAGAGAGAGAGAGAGAGAGAGAGAGAGATGAGAGAGAGAGAGAGAGAGAGAGGAGAGAGAGAGGAGAGAGAGAGAGAGAGAGAGAGAGAGAGAGAGAGAGAGAGAGCTTGTCATACACTAGATGCCTAAGCTGATTCTGAAAATGGAGTAGCCTGGAGAAGAAATATGGACCCAGGGGAATAGAATATGGAGGAGGAGGAGGAAGAGGAAGAGGAAGAGGAAAAGGAAGAGGAAGAGGAAGAGGAGGAGGAGGAGGAGGAGGAGGAGGAGGAGGAGGAGGAGGAGGAGGAGGAGGAGGGACAGGGGACGGAGGAGGAGGAGGAGGACAGGGGACGGAGGAGGAGGAGGACGGAGGACGGAGGACGGAGGACGGAGAACGGAGGACGGAGGACGGAGGAGGAGGACAGGGGACGGAGGACGGAGGACGGAGGACGGAGGAGGAGGAGGAGGAGGAGGACAGGGGACGGAGGACGGAGGACGGAGGACGGCGGAGAGGAGGAGGAGGAGGAGGAGGACAGGGGACGGAGGAGGAGGACAGGGGACGGAGGAGGAGGAGGAGGAGGAGGAGGACAGGGGACGGAGGAGGAGGACGGAAGACGGAGGACGGAGGACGGAGGACGGAGGACGGAGGACGGCTGGGTCTTGAGGTCAAAAGCGTGAAGGGACGAGTGGCAGGAGATGAATGTTGGTGTTTTAAAGCAAGGCAGGACGGGCTACAGTAATCGGGTTACAGTAAGTGGGCGACAAATGGGTTAGGCCAGGCCAGTGACCCGGGTGTAGTGCTTGTGTGTGTGTGTGAGAGAGAGAGAGAGAGAGAGAGAGAGAGGAGAGAGAGAGAGAGAGAGAGAGAGAGGAGAGAGAGAGAGAGAGAGAGAGAGGAGAGACGAGAGAGAGAGAGAGAGAGAGAGAGAGAGGAGAGAGAGAGAGAGAGAGAGAGAGAGAGAGAGAGAGAGAGAGAGAGAGAGAGAGAGAGAACCATCACGACAATGACAGACACAGCAAGGACTTGTTGGTGGTAGAAACGACTAGAAACCAACAGCAGCATAAACATCAGAAGGAAATACGGCGATGGAGAGTGCAGTGTGGTAAGGGTGACGGTGAGGGTCGCAAAGGGTCGGCGTGATGGGCGAGGCTGTGTCAAAGAGAGCCATCATAAGCCCTCCATCTGCGTGTCTCCCCTTCACCTGCTGGGAGGTGAAACAAGACAAAGACACCGGCCTCGACATCGTTTCTGATAACACGGACCACAAGCATGTATACAATGACCTCGCCGGGTTCAGGAAGTTGTTCGTGCTGTCGTGTGGAGAAAGTTCCCCAACTCTAAACGTTCGTGGACCCAAACACGTTATCTTTACCGGTGTGTTTGCCGTCTGATCGTCATCCACGGCAACTTTACCGGTGTGTTTGCCGTCTGATCGTCATCCACGGCAATTTACCGCCACCTGCCTTAGTTGTGTGGCGGATGTTGCGTTTATTTGTTTAACTCGTCCACGTCCAGATCTTTCCTTTGCTATAAAAAATCGTCTGTTGTCGAGCCATAAAATAACGAAAATTCACTGAATATACCAAATAAGTTAGTGGACAAGGATACTAAACAGGTCATAGTTATAAAGTATTGCTTATATTAACTAAAAATCGTCTAATGGTACTCAAATTACAATGGAAATTACGCTCTGGGCCTCAAGGTGTTAAATATGTGTTAGCAGTATTAGTTGATTATCCGAGGTGCGGAGGAACTGTTAATTGGAATAGTGAATATGCGAGGGCGTGAGGCAGAGGGAGTTGGATGTGGTGCAGGCGTGTGTTATGCGTCTGTTTCGCGTGCATGGCAATTTTACCTCAGTCACATGGCGGTTCTTTCCCTCATTCCCACCAGTGTGACTCATGGGTTGCTGATGGAAGAACTAACGGTGCTGAGAAAAGTCGCTCCTCTCATTCTAAACTGCAGCCTCAGCGTGAGAAAG
>JACEEZ010003082.1:135000-140000 GCA_016584305.1 Chionoecetes opilio
GGTGGGGGTGATGGTTATGGGTGAGTGAATGGGTGTGTGGTGATGGGTAATGGGTGAGTGAATGGTGGGGGGTGATGGGTAATGGGTGAGTGAATGGGTGGGGGGTGATGATAATGGGTGAGTGAATGGGTGGGGGGTGATGGGTAATGGGTGAGTGAATGGGTGGGGGGGAATACATACATTTCTACATCCATGATTTCAGGAAAGTTAGAAGGGGCTATCTGGAGAGTCCGTGTTTGGTGGGCCGAAGGCCCACCAAACACAGGTGGTGGGCCGAAGGCCCACCAATAGCCCTCCGCAGGAGCTAGCCAAAAAGTCCGCCCGGAGGGCGGCTTTGCGGCTAGTACTCAATAAAACATAAATATCAATAACTCTATAACAGTTCTTTCACCTCTTTTTCGTCTCACTGTCTCTCTTATTCACTCACTTTAATCCTCTCATACATACTAAACACACAATACTCAATACAACAACAGCAACAACATCAACAACAATAACAGCAACTCTAGTCAATAACATCCACCAACCTGTTCCTAATTAACTCAACCAGGTGAGCGCAAACACGTCAAATCATCAATAACTCTTTACCCTACTCTCTCTCTCTCTCTCTCTCTCTCTCTCTCTCTCTCTCTCTCTCTCTCTCTCTCTCTCTCTCTCTCTCTCTCTCTCTCTCTCTCTCTCTCTCTCTCTCCTCATCCATCACACTTATTTTATTATTACTATACAATGCCAAAGGTAATTGTGACTCCCTTCCCCCACCTGGCTTGAGAGAGTTAATTAATAAAAAAAAAATTGTATCTGTACGAGTCTATCTGTCTGTAGTTATAAATGGTGTATTAATAAATGAAGAAAATGAAGCAAGTGGGATTACATATATAGCAAAAACCTATTAATCCATTTTTTCTGAATATACGGAGATAATATTAGTGTATTCCACAAAAAAATGATGTCTATAAAACAATCATGACGCAATTGTGATTATATATTTAGCAAAAATCTATGAATCCATTTATTCTGAATTAACATAATGATTATACAAAGATTATAGTGTGTTCCAGGAAAAAAAAACCCGATATATATATAGACAAATTGTAGACCATATTTTTTTTTTTTTTTTTAGTGTATGCCCTCTTTATTCTCTATCTCTTTCTCTATTCTCCTCTTTATTCTCTATCTCTTTCTCTATTCTCCTCTTTATTCTCTATCTCTTTCTCTATTCTCCTCTTTATTCTCTATCTCTTTCTCTATTCTCCTCTTTATTCTCTATCTCTTTCTCTATTCTCCTCTTTATTCTCTATCTCTTTCTCTATTCTCCCTATTCTCTATCTCTTTCTCTATTATCCTTATTCTCTCTCTCTCTATTCTCCTTATTCTCCATCTCTTTCTCTCTCTCTCTCTCTCTCTCTCTCTCTCTCTCTCTCTCTCTCTCTCTCTCTCTCTCTCTCTCTCTCTCTCTCTCTCTCTCTCTCTCTCTCTCTCTCTCTCTCTCTCTCTCTCTCTCTCTCTCTCTCTTGTATATGTATAATGTTTATTCATCCACCTGAAATTATTATTACATTCAAGTCTGTGTGTCCAGGAGGCAACCGGAAGCGACGTAACCACAGCCTCAGGTCGCTGCCTCACGTGTGCATCACATGGGAAGTATAAATCGACGGACAGACGGCGCGCGGTGAAGTGTAAATTAGAAACAAAGACTCAGGAAGGATTGTTAGGACGAACGAACTGGTTCTTAATACTTCCATTTTTTTATATTCAACCACAAACATTGTCCCTTTTTTTTTATTGATTTATTCACGCCCTTCATTAACATAAGTGTGTTGGATAGTCTTAATTCTTCCATTATTTTTCCTTAATTCGTCCATAAACATTCTCCTTTTTATATTGGTTAATTCACGCCCGTTATTTAACATGGGTGTAAGTGTGTTGGATCGGCGCCACGTCTAATAATAGTACAGACATAATTATAGTACAGACATAGGCAGGTACATTATACATAACAGTAGGTACAGACATAGTACAGGTTATGATGTAGACAGACATAATAATAGTACAGACATAGGCAGGTACGTACATAACAGTATAGTGCAGACATACTACAGACAGACATAATAATAGTGCAGGTATAGACAGGTACATAACAGTATAGTGCAGACATAGTACAGACAGACATAATTATAGTGCAGACATAGGCAGGTACATAACAGTATAGTGCAGACATACTACAGACAGACATAATAATAGTGCAGACATAGGCAGGTACATAACAGTATAGTGCAGACATACTACAGACAGACATAATAATAGTGCAGACATAAGCAGGTACATAACAGTATAGTGCAGACATACTACAGACAGACATTATTATAGTACAGGTATAGACAGGTACATAACAGTATAGTGCAGACATAGTACAGACAGACATAATTATAGTGCAGACATAGGCAGGTACATAACAGTATAGTGCAGACATACTACAGACAGACATAATAATAGTACAGACATAGACAGGTACATAACAGTATAGTACAGACATACTACAGACAGACATAATAATAGTACAGACATAGGCAGGTACGTACATAACAGTATAGTGCAGACATACTACAGACAGACATAATTATAGTACAGGCATAGACAGGTACATAACAGTATAGTACAGACATAGAACAGGTTATAGTGCAGACAGCTTCCTTCCTCACCCGTTCGTCCATTTGATTGGCTGTGACGCGGGTTACTCTGCCCGTCTTGGCCAATCAGGATCACGCGCCACCTGTTCGTTCCTATTTCCTCACTTCCTCTCCTCCTATTCCTCTTCTTCTTCCTCCTCCATCCCTTCCGCTCCTATCGTATAAATTAAAGGAATCTATTGTGCTTCTCTGCATCTCTCTCTCTCTCTCTCTCTCTCTCTCTCTCTCTCTCTCTCTCTCTCTCTCTCTCTCTCTCTCTCTCTCTCTCTCTCTCTCTCTCTCTCTCTCTCTCTCTCTCTCTCTCTCTCTCTCTCTCTCTCTCTCTCTCCTCTCTCTCTCTCTCTCTCTCTCTTCTCTCTCTCTCTCTCTCTCTCTCTCTCTCTCTCTCTCTCTCTTTTCTCTCTCTCTCTCTCTCTCTTCTCTCTCTCTCTCTCTCTCTCTCTCTCTCTCTCTCTCTCTCTCTCTCTCTCTCTCTCTCTCTCCAATCCACTATTCCTATGTCCATCTTTCCTTCATCCTACCTCTTCCGACTCTTAATTTCACTCATTCCTCTCCTTTTCTCTCTCTCCACCGCTCCTCTTTCCCCCCTTCTTTACAAGCATATAGTAGTACGTCTCCATCTTTTCCTTCCCTTTATAATTTTCTACATTTATTCCCTCCCATTATTTTTATTTTTCTATCAAAAATCCTTCCCATCCATCCTCCACTTGCCTATTCTATCTTCACAGCATCACCATAATTATGTCCTATCCTCTCCCTCCCTTATTTCCCCCTTTCCTCCCTCTCCTCTCTTTCCCTTCCCCTATATCCCTTCCCTGTAGCATCATAACGCACATATACACATAAAACAGGTACTCAGTGAATGCTTACCTACAGGTAGATATTTCCTGAAGCCTCATTCTGCTTTAACTTGCGTGTGTTCATGAAAAGACGATGTTTAAAGATTGAGTTTTCAAATATTCAATTCTTTGGCCAATATTTTCATCCACTGCAGACAAATAAAATGATAAACTACATTTTTTATTAAGAACTGTTTCAGTTGTTGTATTGAAGGGTAATTCTGATATGTCCCGAAAAAGTACAGGGAATTTACGGTAAATGATAGATCATTCAGGCTCAAAGGGCAGAGGATATGAGATGCGCGAGAGACATCTGGCGGCTTAGCTTTGAAAACTCCCCATACCTTCCAAACTATAGCGTCCTACCACTGTTGTGTGATGATTTCACTATAGTTATTCGGTGGCTTCAACAAAACAGATTTTTAAAGCGTGAAGTTAAGTGTGATACTTGTGATAACTGGATGAATTGGACAAAATACTCCAAGATCGAAGGATGGTTTTCTGTGGAAATGCCAAACAAAAGAATCCCTGAAGTATAGATCCACGAAATAAATGTACTGTATTTTGGAATACTGAGTAAAGTATAATGTATTTTGTTTTTGGAACACTGTATATACTTTTTTTTTTTCTTTAAACTTTCACAAAAAGATGCATAACACAAAGGAATATATTTGTTAATACTAATTTTATATATTACATTCACTGTGGGCTGGGGTGACGGATCTTCAGGTGGGATATCCTGGGGTGACGGTTCTTCAGGTGGGATATCCTGGGGTGACGGATCTTCAGGTGGACATTCTGGGGTGACGGATCTTCAGGTGGACATTCTGGGGTGACGGTTCTTCAGGTGATCCGTAATCTCTAATCGCCACTAATTACTGGCCGCTAATAATCAGTCATTAATACATCGGACAGACAGGTCAGTGATTACCCTTCCACCCTCCAATCCCTCCCTCCTGATCCTCATTCCTCTTCCCCTCACCCTAATCTGCATCCCTACACCCTTCCCCTTTACTTCATCTAATCCCACATCCACCACCACTCCCCCCCCCCCCCTCAACCTCCTTCAATCCCTTTTACCCACGTAGGAGGAAGAGAGAGGGAAGAGAAGGAGGAATTTTTGGAGGGAGAGACAGAAATGTGAGATGAAGAGTGGGTGCGAGAACAGGATAGAAGGCTGAGGCAAAAAAAATAAATAAAATAAAAGGCACAGTAAGGTGGAAGATGTTGAAGAGTTATAAGATAGATAGATGTAAAGAGTGAAGAGTTATTTATATAAGAGTTATTATTATCTATGGCCTATTTTTTATTTTTTATTACTTACTTGTTCTTTTTTGTATAGGTGAGTAAGTTCATTATGGGGTGAGGTGCATCATGTGCCAGTCTGGGTAGGAGGTTCTTAGGGCCTCGCGTGTGTCTCTAACAGTAAAAACAATAGTAAAGGGGGATTCATAAGTCTTATAGTAGGGTCGGA
>JACEEZ010003082.1:142500-160000 GCA_016584305.1 Chionoecetes opilio
CCATCTACACATGCACGCCTATCTACCCAACCTATCGACCAACTCACTTCACACAACGCCCTACACTATAACACACACACACACACACACACACACACACACACACACACACACACACACACACACACACACACACACACACACACACACTATACAACCATCCCTCTTTCTATACCTTCTTACCTTTTTTCCCTTCTTATTTAAACAGTTATTAGTCTCAGTTACACACAGTCACAGTTGGCTTAGAAAATATATGAGTTAAGGCAATAAATGTTCAATAAATGTCTTTGTGTACTTGCCCGCCTATAATCCTGTTCTCTTATCTCTCTCTCTCTCTCTCTCTCTCTCTCTCTCTCTCTCTCTCTCTCTCTCTCTCTCTCTCTCTCTCTCTCTCTCTCTCTCTCCTTCACCCTCCCATCCTTCCCTCCTGTTATCACCTAAACCTGCCAATCCTTGAACACTCTTATCAACACCTTCCCTTATACAAGCCACCCTCGCACTCTCTCCCTTACCCTTTACTCCCAAGCCGTGACAAATCCCCCCTTCACTACTTTTATCCCCCTTAATCTACTCCTGCCAGTCCCTCCTCCCCCTCCCCCTCGGCGTGTGCTGCGGCCACTTAACTCGAGGTGTTTGTGACCCCTTAAGTGCACTACAACCTTTGGGACGCTTGATCTGACCTGATAAGTGGCTTCATCTTGCTTCCTTATGGCTGCCGCGGATGAGGATAGAGGAGGGGGAGGAGGAGGAGGAGGAGGAGGAGGAGGAGGAGGAGGAGGAGGAGAGAAAGAGAAAGAGAAAGAGAAAGAGAAAGAGAGGGAGGAGGAGGAGAAGAAGAAGAAGAAGAAGAAGAAGAAGAAGACAATGAATAGTGAGAAGGATCTGTGTTTATTTAGGAATTTTATTATGCATATATTCTACTTTCTTACAAATTTGGTTCTCTTGTTTTGATTTTGGTGTATTTGCTAACAAAATAATAAACCTTAAAACCCCGACCACTACATTAATAATAACTCAAAATTGCCACATCACCATTACCAATATTTTTTCGACGACTTTTATGAAACAGCCTGATTCAATGGGTAAACAATGAATGATCTTGGCAACAGTCTTTCCCCCGTCATAGACACTCACTCAGCTCCACAGAATCTCGAAATACACACGCCATCTCCGCATACACTGAATCCTCTCCTAGACTCACCAACGCTCAATCTGATCATATACTAAGTAGCTTTATAAGTAGCTTTTCACACTTAGCTCTTACCTCTTACGTTCGGCTTTTGCCTTTGCCCTGCGCCCGTTTACAAATAATTCCACTAACATTGTACTCCCGCCTGCACCCACGAACCCCTCTTGCAAGCTTTATGCATGTATACACCTTGCTACATCAGTACATTGTGTAGTCTCTCTCTCTCTCTCTCTCTCTCTCTCTCTCTCTCTCTCTCTCTCTCTCTCTCTCTCTCTTCTCTCTCTCCTCTCCTTCTCTTCTCTCTCTCCTCTCTCTCTCTCTCTCTCTCTCTCTCTCTCCTCTCTCTCTCTCTCCTCTCCCCCCTTCCTACACTCCTCTTACCCTCTCTCCCTCTTCCTTCCCTCCCTCTGCCATGTCCAATTTCCCATTACTCTCCTTCCCCCCTCGACGACCACTCTCACCTGGCCGTCCCACCCATGGTCTCACCTGCCCGCCCCGGGGGGTCTGGGGCCGTATACCTGACTACCTCTATGGTGACTTACCTGAGTGTGGTCCCGAGGCAGCCTGTGTTAATGTGAGAACCAGGGTGAGAGAGAGAGAGAGAGAGAGAGAGAGAGAGAGAGAGAGAGAGAGAGAGAGAGAGAGAGAGAGAGAGATGATGGCGTGGTATGCTGAGTGACAGGAAAGTGAATAACCCTGGAAGGAAAAGAAGGTGTTTGCAGAAAGCCGTCTGGTTGGGTAGCGCCTTGGCTTGCTTTGCGTGTCAGTGATTCAGGCTTTCATGCGCGGCCTCATCCTCTTAGTAATGCATGAGAACGCTCTGCCAAGGTTTATTTTTCCGACCTTTTGGCAAGACTGAGCACTCGATTTACCTAGTACGTTCTGGTTGTCTAAATATCTGTGTGTGTGAGTTTGTGTGGGGGGAGGGTTGTGTGTGTCCGTGTGTGTGTGTGTGTGTGTGTGTGTGTGTGTGTGTGTGTGTGTGTGTGTGTGTGTGTGTGTGTGTCTGTGCGTGCGTGCGCGTGTGTGTAGTGAGGCCTCGTTTTAGTGCATTGTGAGTTTTGTTAAAGTTTTATGCCATGGAAAATGAAAGAAAAATATCTGACTTTACACATATAATCAATGTCTTTTAACTCATGCCTTCTTTTTATCCCTTTTTTTGCTCCCAATTGACCATTTCCTTCTCATATATACAGCAAAACAACAATTTTAAGAGCACTAAGGTAAAGCGCACACAATGGGAAGATCCTCTGGTGATAAAAGACATACAGTAAGGACATAGACAAAGCTAAAGACATAAGATACAGACAAACAGGAAAACACAGCCAAACAAAACACATCGCTTACCATCAGCACCCCGCAGGCCGCCAAACAAGGGTGTTGAGGACAATGAAAAGAGGTGACAAACCCACACTATCTCTCCCTCTCTCTGTCTCTTCTACCTCGTTGCTCCCTTCCATTCATCTCCCCCTCTCTCTCTCTCTCTCTCTCTCTCTCTCTCTCTCTCTCTCTCTCTCTCTCTCTCTCTCTCTCTCTCTCTCTCTATCCCCTCACCTCTCCGCCTCCCTTCTCCCCTCCAGCTAAGATCCTAATCCGCTCTAGTATAGCTCCTCAGATCTTAATCCTTACAACAGATTTAACGGATTAACAGTAGACGCTTTACAAAGACTTACTCGAAATCCGCATCAAATGACCTGAAATGAAAACCCGCTTCCTTCTTATTCTTCACAATCTCACGAATAGAAAACGGAAGACGTGAACACTAATTTTAGACCGAAGGGGTGTAGATCAACTCTCAGGGGGTAGGGCTGAAGGGTGACGTTGGGAAAGGGTTCAGAGGTCATCTATAGGGACATTAGGGGCACCTGCCTGGCTACCTGACATGGCCACTTCTAAGGGGTAATAGCCCCTGCCCTTGACCCCGCATTCTTCTCTGGTCTCCTCTGCTCTCATGGCGATCCTCACAAATGCTGTGACGACGTTCCGATGGCCTTAATCCTTGACGTGGTCGTGGTGTTAGGTGTGGTGGTGGTGTGGTCTGCTCGTGTCGGTATGTTGTCTTGCTGTGGTATAATAGTGGTATTATAGTGATCTGTGTGAGCTCTTGTAGAAATATAACAATATTAACCAGTTTTCACGTAAAAGAAACTACTTTCTTTATTCTCTCACTCCTGTTGATAGCACTACTACTACCAGTAAAACGCCTTAATCGGCGAAGGACGAGCAAGCCCGTAGAAACCCGCCGCACGTGCGCACGTGCGGCGGGTTTCGGGTGCGGCGTGCGAGTGCGGCGTGCGTGCGGCGGGAGAGTCACCCGGACTCTCGATAGCAAGGAAATTTGTCTGCTGTCATCGAAACTGCATTTACCTTTGCCTTTTTACGCTGAAACTATAGGGATTGAATGGGTAGGGATTGAATGGAGCTATCAGATAGCGAAGACCGCTTGTAAATCGGAAGCGGGATTTCAAAGATATAAGCTCCTGAAAAGCGTGATGGTCGGCCGGGTCGGGTCGGGTCGGGTCGGCCGCTTAACCCGCAAAAATCCGAGTGAGTGAGGACTCACGAGCGATTCGCGCTCGCTCGTAACTACTACTTACTACTACTACTACTATACTACTACTACTACTAAAAGGGGCGGGAGGCTCTTTCAGGGAGGGTAACTGCTGGAGATCACAAGTTCAGCGCATGATCAAGGTGAATGACACACGGGGGAAAGTAAGTGAATTGGCCTGAAAGTCACGCATTCCAATGGGAGCGAGATGGAGGCGGCGACAAAGCCTCAAGGTAGCAAATTGTGAAATTGCACTGGTAGTAATACACGTGGAATGACACACTTGCTTGGGTTAGGTTAAGAATGGGTTTAAAGACACGTATTCCATCCAAGGTGAGCAATGATGCTTGGTAAATAGCATCATAATAAGTATGAGCCCAATAAACCTGAAGGTAGAGCAGATAGAAGCTAGAGAGAGAGAGAGAGAGAGAGAGAGAGAGAGAGAGAGAGAGAGAGAAGAGAGAGAGAGGAGAGAGAGAAGAAATAAGTAAGAAGAGGAGAGGATTTGAGTAGGAGTAACTCGAAGATGGAAGAGAGAAGAGGCAATGAAGATTCCTGCTAATTGAACTCGTAAACCTTTGTAATGAGTCTGTTTCCTCATACTCTTTTTCTTTCTAACTCGCATCGTGTACTCTGGCTGTCTCTTAAATCACTTCATTTCCTCTTCTTTTCTCTTATCTCTTCCTCTTCCTTCTCTATCTCTCCTTCCTTCTCTCTCTCATCCCTCATCTCATCCTCTTCCTCCCTCCTCTCTCTCTCTCCTTCCTCTCCTTCCTTTTCTTCTCTGCTTCCCATCCTCCCTCCTTTCATTTCCTTTTCTCTCTCTTCTTCTTCTTCTTCTCCTATCCTCCTCTCTCTCTCTCATTTTCTTCTTCTTTCTCTTCTTCCTCTCCTATCATCCTTCTTCTTTTCTCCGTCGTTCTGCTCGATTACGGATGTCTTCATCGGTCTAGTCTCGATCTACGAGTTGACGAGTTCTAGTCAGCGCCTCAGTTCTCTAGACCGCAGGGAGAAATCGGTAGAGTCGTAGCTTGCGTATGCAGAGTCTGCGATTCGGCAACGGTGAGTACACCAAGGTGTCGGGTGGTGGCGCTTTTAGCAATAACCTTGTAGTGTACTTGCAAGTGTCTAGATGATCAAGTATCTATCTTATCTCTCTCTCTCTCTCCTCTCTCTATCTCTCTCTCTCTCTCTCTCTCTCTCTCTCTCTCTCTGTCTCTCTCCCCCTCTCTCCTCTCTCTCCTCTCTTCTCTCTCTCTCCTTCTCCTCTCTTCTCCCTCTCCTTCTCCCTCTCCTTCTTCCTCTCTCTCTCTCTCTCTCTTCTCTCTCTCTCTCTCTCTCTCTCTCTCTCTCTCTCTCTCTCTCTCTCTCTCTCTCTCTCTCTGTCTCCCTCCTCTCTCCTCTCTGTCTCCGTCTTCCTCCCTCCTCTCCCTGCTTCCCTCCCTCTCCTCTCTCTCTCTCCTCTCCTCTCCCTGCACTCCTTGCCACACCTAAACCACTTTCTCCCGATGCTTATTATGACGTCACTTCCGTTTTCGGGTCGTGGGTAGCGAGGATGTTGCGTCATTTGTTGTTGCTGCCTTGTGTGTGTTGTGTTTGTTTTTGTGTTAGCTTTTTGATTCGTTTATCTTTTTACGTGAAGTTGACGATATGGGAAAGACTAGAGAGAGAGAGAGAGAGAGAGAGAGAGAGAGAGAGAGAGAGAGAGAGAGAGAGAGAGAGAGAGAGAGAGAGAGAGAGAGAGAGAGAGAGAGAGAGAGAGAGAGAGAGAGAGAGAGAGAGAGAGAGAGAGAAAAAGAAAAATTGTGTCATAAGAAATTCAGTGTAGAACATAATATGAAAGTGATTTAGAGTTCAAGGAAAAAGTTGACAAGACATGAAATTAAGGTAGGAATAATCACTCACACCAAAAGAAAAAATGACGACAAACCGCAAGAAAAATATAACAGGAAATGAAAGGTTGAAGGAGTAACTTAAAAAAGAGAAATTGATTATAACATTCATGATGAAATACCATTAAAACGGAAATTGAATATAAATAATAATAATATAATAATAATAATTTTATTCATACCCGAAGGCATACAAGAAAAACAACATAATGATAGACGAGGAATGAACTTAAGTACTAAAGCAAATAATTTATAATAGCTAATATACCTCTATATTAATAATAATAATACAAATAATTTTAATATCACCCGGAGGCAAACAGGCAAAAAGGCAACAACAAGACAAAGAGTTAACTTAAGTACTAGAGCAAACAATACATAATAAAGGCACAAAGAATAAGAAGGAATAAAGGCATGAGTACGTACATTACAGCACATATAAAGAACATAATTACCACGTCTGTATCCTAATTAAAGTAAGCAATTATGATAGTTTATTGTTTGTGGTCTTTTGCCACTTTCTTCTTACTCCTCATCTCCTCCTTTTTATCGGAATTGTTTCATCATTATAACTTCAGAATATATTGATGTTTTTTTCTTTTCTTTCTCACTCATCTTGTCTCTCCTTCCACTTACTTTTGATACTTTTTTGAGAAATCTTTTTCAGTCATCTTTTCTCTCCTTCCACTCACGACCTCTCCACCAAAATACCCGCGACAACCTTCACTTTTGCCCCTCCGCCTCCTGACTTAAAGAGAGAAGTTGTGAATTTTTAGAAATTTGTATTCGTGTGCTGCAAATATCCTCGTCCGAGCTGACAGGTGTGCCGATGTTTGCTTCTTCCTTTATAGTCCTTTTCCTCCTCCTCATCCTCGAACTTTTTTTTCTTTTTTCTGTACCTTCACTCGAACGGGAAGGAATGGGCGAACATCACAAACTATTGAGGTGACTTACATTGATAACAAAACATCAATAAGCATTCAGTCACCTGGTACCTGAGTGGTTTTCCGGTAATCCACATTTTTCATCACCGCTCTATTTCGTAAGCTGTTAAAACTAAATTATTTTCATTACAGGATGATCAATGTATTTTGCACCTCACCTTTACCACTTTGCCCTAATTAACCTTTCCTCCATGTTTGTACGGTTATTAAAGGGATTTTTTTAGGCGGGGAATTTCAAGTAATAATATAGTTTAATGTAATTTTGCGTCCCATAAATCTAAAGGCGATGTAATCATAGTTTTTTTTAAGATTTATCCAAGACGTGGAGTTTCGAGGGAGAAATTCACGTCCAGTTTAAAAAAGTCTGACGTAACTGCATAATTATAGTCACTGACCCTTAATTGCAGTAATTATGTCTAATACCTCATTGACTTGGGGCCTTCATCTTCACAGCCTCTCAGATCCTTCCTTTCTACTCCTCATATTCATACTTTCATACTCATACCGACAATCTCTACTCCTTTCACTTCTATTTAAACCATACCTAACCTAACCTATCTAACCAACCTAACCTAACCTAACCTAACCTAACCTAACCTAATAACCTAACCTAACCTAACCTAACCCAACCTAACCTAACCTAACCTAACCTAACCTAACCTAACCTAATAACCTAACCTAACCTAACCTAATAACCTAACTTAACCTAACCTAACCTATAGCTAACCTAACCTAACCTACTAACCTAACCTAACCTAACACCTAAAACCTAACTAACCTAACCATAACCTATCTAACCTAACCTATAACTAACCTAACCTAACCTACCTAATACCTTACCACTAACTTGACCACTCCCTTACCTCTCTACCAACCTCTCATAATCCTCTCCAACTATCTTACTCTTGATTGCGCTTTTCTCACCTCAATTCTCTCTTTATTTATTTATATTTCTTTCTTCATTAATAATATTTTTTTCACATCACAAAAAAAAAACATATTGTACTCCCTCTTTTTTTTTTTTTTTTTTTTTTTTTTTTTTTTTTTCTTTTCTCTCTACTCCCTTCACTTCCATTTTAGTCCATTATTTATTCCACTCAACATCCGCATTCCACATTCCTCTCAGTCACGTTTAAGTCCCCTCCACATCACCCATCCTCCACACCATTCCTCCTTTTCCACTTTCCCCAATCCACCTTTTCCTTACCTTTTCCCCGAACTAAATTGGCCACCCCCATCCCTACAATCCCTTACTGTCACCTTTATAGGGACTGGCAGCTAGTGGGATTTTTGTTGCGTTTTAACCCTTGGCCAGTCTTTGAGATGTAAAAAAAAAAAAAAAAAAAAAAAAAAAATATCCTCCTTAAAAAAAAAAAAAACAGTCCTCCTGCACATTACCCACCCTTTCCTCAACCTCAAATATTCATCACCTCCTTCCTAACACTTTCCTCTTCTTCATCACCTCCTTCAGGCAACTCTTCATCTCTTCACCTCTTTTATTTATCGTTATAATTATGTCTCCTCTCACCTCTTAACAACCCTCTCATTAACCTCTCTCTCACTAACCTTCATTTATTGCACACCTGACTACTATATCTACCTACCTACCTCTCTCTACACTGTACTTACCTTCTCTCATTAATCTCATCCATCATCATCATCATCTAGTGTTCTCCTCTCATGGATCGTGATATCTCCTCATTCTTTCTCACACTCACAAATATAACACTTGTTCGGACTTTTCATAAAATTATTCTTCGGAGTTTTTTTTTTTTTTGTGCGTGTGCGTGTGCGTGTGCGTGTGCGTGTGCGTGTGTGTGTGTGTGTGGCTGTGTGGGTGAGTGGGTTATGGTTGAACGCTGGTGATGAACATACGATTGGATGTGTTGGTTGAGAATTAAGCAGGCTGGTGGATGATGGTTATAGGGACGTGGATCGATAATGGATGAGTAGATGGAAGGGTAGATATGAGGATGGGTAAGGAAGTGGATAGGATGGTTAGTGGATTAATGAGTGCTATAAGTAGATGAGTAAGTGTGGGTGTGTGTGGTGGGTGAATTCTCTTCACTTCCACCTCCTCCTCCTCCACTTTCACCTCCTCCTCCTTCACTTCACCACACCTTACTCCTCACTTCACCTCCTCCTCCACTCCATCCTTCTCCACCACTCCTCCTCCTACACATCCATCTCTTCCTCCACTTCTACCTCCTCCTCCTACACTTTCATCTCCTCCTACACTACCATTTCCTCCTCCACTTCCACCTCCTCCTCCACTTTCATCTCATCCTCCTCTTCCACCACCACCACCACCAGTCATGACCTTGTGACCTCTTCCTGCCCTCCTCGGCTCCTCTCTAATTGCCTTAACGAGGGGAAGGGCACCAGCCTGTGTAGCCATGAGGGCGTAATGAAGGCTGGGGCGGAGGGGGGGGGGGGGAGGTGCCACTGTCTGTCGGGGGGGGAGTGGAAGGGGGAGAGGGGTAATGCCCGTGGCATCGCTTCGAGACGGTGACGGGAAACAGTGACGAGTAGACCTTGAGGGCTTGTTGTTGTTTTTGTTGTTCTTATTGTTGTTGTTGCAGCAGGAACAATAACAACAGGAACAATAAGAACAATACCAAAATCACATATCTACTTTAAACTATACTAACTACTAACTAGACAAACTACTAAACTACACTACTACTACACTACGACTACTATACTTGGCTACTGCTACTATTTACTACTACTTACGCCACTACTACTACTACTACTACTACTAACTATTTACTCACTACTACTACACTACGTTAAAACTAAATATTTAACCTCCACCACATGTTTTTTATTTTATGAAATATGAGGGGCCCTCCAGAATTGGAGGTCAGTAGCCCCAACTAGGTCGCTATGAACTGTGGCATCCAACCAACTACTCACTTACCTATTAATTCGTCCTACTCTCTATCATCCTACACTAATATGCCGCTCTCCACTACAGTGGCCTGGTAGTCCAGGCCAGCTATATCGATGGTTGTGGGGGCGGAATATCTAGTACCCTGAGACATAGGAGGGCAGACCTGAGCAGGGAGAAGGAGAGACGGCACCCATTCAGGCGACAACGTGGCTCCTTGGCTGGTACTTCTTTTCTGCCATTACATCTGCTAGTCTTGAATAGAAGCACTTGGCCTTGGGGCCCATCCCGCCGGACGTAGTGAAGACCAGGGGTGTGAAGCTGCCCTGATCAACATGTTGAATCCTTTCCCATACCCATGATTTTCTCCTGCTCATTCCTTTGGTGGGCGGCTTCCAGGGAGATCCCCCGGTGGCAGGCGGCCATCGGATCGAAGATTCTGATGTCCATGAAGGCTCCCCTGTCTCGGGTTCCAGAATCCACGAGCACTTACGTCCACCCGGGCCTCGTTGGTGGTGTTGGCCGTCCTGTACTGCATTGTGTTCGCCATCCAGGGGGAGAAGATTGGTTCGGTGGAGACGTCGCGGCACACCTCCTTGAGCATACTGGCCGTCACATCCCTCACCTCACGTGTCTGATGCACAACGAATCCCCCCTTTTACACGTCAATGGTGTGGTTTACGTCGTTTGGGGATCCAACATGCACAAAGGGTTTTGGGAATTCCCTCCACTGGCCAGCCATACCTCAGAGCAACGGCATCTACGAATTCTTGGTTGTTAAGGCTGAACCCTTTCGCTCTGATAGGCAGGCATGTTAGCCAGTTGGATGCTCCCGTTTCCTGTGCAGTGTGAATTTTCTTCACGGTTTCATCCGGCAGGACGCCTTTTAGGCGTTCCAAACTTTCCACGTGTGCACTTTGCCTGTTTCTAGAAATGGTTTTCTTTAGCTCCAAGATCGCATTCTGGTCTGTTTCACCATTTGCGTCTTGAGCTATGATTTTTTTCGGTGAGGGAACTGGTGAGGTTGATGGAGTTTAGGTTTTCTTCATCGGGCAGTCTCTTAAGGGATGTGATCCCCATCCCACCCAGTCTTGGTGGAAGTCTCAGCAGCGCCCTCTCGTTATCCCCCATGATATGGGATCTCAGCAGCACTAGTAAGAAGGTGTTCCTGATGGAGTTTTCCAGCGGTCTGAGGAGAAGGCTGGTGCCTGGGATGGTGCGCTTGACGAAGCTCCATCGATGTTGTAGGCCATGCGTGAACGCTGAGTAAGCTGCGTGTGGTTCTGTCTTGGCCATGTCGGACAGGACTACTGCTACAAATACTACTACAAATACTACTAGTCTCTACTACTATTACTACTACTACTACCACTACTACTACTACTACTACTACTACTTACTACTACTACTATACTACTACTATTACCAACCAAAAACTACTATCCCATAAGAGAGAGAGAGAGAGAGAGAGAGGAGAGAAGAGAGGAGAGAGAGAGAAAAGAGAGAGAGAAGAGGAGAGAGAGAAGAGGAGAGAGAGAGAGAGAGAGGGGAGAGAGAGAGAAGAGAGAGAGAGAGAGAAATCAATCATAGTTTCTTGACTGGGTAAGGCGGGGGGGGGGGGCTCTGCTAATGACTGCCAGGTCACTCCATCGTGGGGGAGGGATCAGTGACCCTAATTAACTTGCCCTCAGATAAGTAATTAAGCGGACCATTACCTCAGGTGTTGACATGCTGTACTTGATGATGATGCCTTTGCCTTTTAAAAAGTAAATGGCGTCTTTAATTAAATTCCTCTTTTCCTGCTTCACATTACACCACAATTTTTTTTTTCTTTTACGTGGCACTTATTTTCAGATTTATTCGTCATTTTAAATTTTTTTTTTCTTCATATTTCATCACAAACTTTTTTCTTTTACGTGACACTTATTAGTTTTTTTTGTCCGATTTATTAGTCATTTATATCATCTTTTTCTTGTTGCATATTCCACCACAAACTTTATTATTTTTACGTGACTGATTTATTTATTGATTCAAAGGTCTTCATATAATTGGAGTTTTCTTGAAGATCTTGACCTGAAGTGACGTGGACAAGATGATGACGTGATGAACAAACATTACCAACGAGTCATGAGTGTGTAAGGAGGGGTCGTGGATGGGGTGATTAGGGTGGGGATTGAAGAGAAGGGATGATGGGGAAAGAGAATAAGTGATGGGAGTTCGTGAGAGAGGAGAAGGGAGGGGTATACATGAGGGGGTATGAGTGTGGTGTAATGAGAGGAAGGAAATATTGTAGAGAGAAACAGACAGATAAATTGACAGACAGAGAGAGAAACAGACAGACAAGTTGACAGATAGAGAGAGAAACATACAGACAAGTTGACAGACAGAGAAAGAAACATACAGACAAACTGACAGATAGAGAGAGAAACATACAGACAAATTGACAGACAGAGAGAGAAACAGACAGACAAGTTGACAGATAGAGAGAGAAATATACAGACAAGTTAACAGATAGAGAGAGAAACAGACAGACAAGTTGACAGATAGAGAGAGAAACATACAGACAAATTGACAGACAGAGAGAGAAACAGACAGACAAATTGACAGATAGAGAGAGAAACAGACAGACAAGTTGACAGATAGAGAGAGAAACAGACAGACAAGTTGACAGATAGAGAGAGAAACATACAGACAAGTTGACGACAGGAGGAAAAAAAACAATTGACAGACAGGAGAGAAACTACGCAATTGACAGATAGAGAGAGAAATACAGACAAAGTTGGACAGATTGAGAGAGGAGAAACAGACAGACAAATTTACAGCAGAGAGAGAAAATGACAGATAATACGACAAAGGGCAGAAGAGAGAGAAACAGACAGACAAATTGACAGACAGAGAGAGAAACATACAGACAAGTTGACAGATAGAGAGAGAAACATACAGACAAGTTGACAGATAGAGAGAGAAACATACAGACAAGTTGACAGACAGAGAGAAACAGACAGACAAATTGACAGACAGAGAGAAACATACAGACAAGTTGACAGACAGAGAAAAAAACAGACAAACAAGTTGACAGATAGAGAGAGAAACAGACAGACAAATTGACAGATAGAGAGAGAAACAGACAGACAAATTGACAGATAGAGAGAGAAACATACAGACAAGTTGACAGACAGAGAAAAAAACAGACATACAAGTTAACAAATAGAGAGAGAAACAGACAGACAAGTTGACACACAAGAGAGACAGAGAAACACAGACAAATTGACAGATATATAGAGAAACAGACAGACAAGTTGACACACAAGAGAGACAGAGAAACAGACAGAAATAAAAAAAACTGAGACAGACAGAGATAAAGAGAAGAATAGAGGAGGAGGAGAAGGCGAGTCACGTATCCTAAGTAAAAGAAAAGTGAGGGAAAGAATCGCTTAGAGAGATAAGGAGATAAATGAGTCGTGTGTGTGTGTGTGTGTGTGTGTGTGTGTGTGTGTGTGTGTGTGTGTGGGGGGGTGGGGGGGGGGGGGGCGTGTTGACGTTTGGTTGGAATATGCTACGAAGGCAGTTAAATTGATGTAGAAGTGGGAGTAACACACACACACACACACACACACACACATTCATTAATTACTAGCTGCTTAACGTCAGACCTTATACCTCATTAACTTTCCTTTCCTTCCTTCCCGCCGTTCTTACCTTCCATTCCCTCTCTCCCACCCTCCCTTCCCTCCTTCCCTCCCTTCCCTCCCTTCGTGACACCATGATGACCTCGCCTGTCCAGTAGACGAAGACAAGTCACGTAGTAATAAAACCCACCTAGAATCTACCTTGAACCCATCTAAGAGGTAAGAGTAAGAGGCAGCAGAGGGAGAGGAAGGTATTGAGGGAAGAGGACGAAGAGGAATACATCGAAGTGACACCTTAGCGCGCCTTCCCACCGTATAACTCGCACCTTAAGATAAACGATGAATTAAACCCGGTGTTCACTTAGGTATTCAAGGGTCAAAGGTCACCCATAAACGGTTTTCTATATAAGATGAAAATCAAGAAGCAATATATACGAAGGAATGCAATTTTTAGTGACGTCTGTGAAGACTTTTGTTAAGGTATTTTTGTATAATTGGTATTTTTTGTCTAGAGGTATTTTTGGTATTTGTTTTATATTTTGGGGAGGAGGAGGAGGAGAGGAGGAGGGGGGAGGGGAGGAGAGGGGGGAGGAGGAGGAGAGGAAGGGGAGGGGGAAATTACAAAGGGATTACAAAAAACACAAACGCAACAACCAATGTCCTTACAAGGCTGTTTGTTTTAAACTACACTACACTAACTGAAAAAAGAGAAAGGATAGGAAAGTAAAAGGGCCCCTTTCCCCCCCACCCATCCTCCAGCCAACGGGCCGGAATAAAAGTGTCCATCAATATAAAAAAAGCTGCATGGAATTTGTGAGGAAAGTTAAAGCTTAATCTATGGCTACTACTACTTGTTTGTGGGAGTAGTTTAGTGCTTGTAGATAGTAGGTTATGTGTTTTTGGTAATGGGGGAACACAGTGGGGGGGTTCAAGGGTGGTGCGGCAGCCTTGCCTGGCGCTTTCTTGGGAGGCAGCTGTAAATCAGGCCCCAGCTCCCGTTAATCCATGGGTTTGGTATTTTCCCATGTGGGGAACCCGACCCTCAAGCCTCCGCAGCAGGCCCCGGTCCCTTAAATCCCGATGGGGGGTCACTAACTGTCAGGGACCCTTATGTCCACGCCCGTCACGGGTCGAGAGTAGAGTGGTAACCCGGTTAACTCGGGGCTATCTGGTGTGTTGAGGTCTAATGTATTTTTTGGTTAGGTCAGGGGTGGAAGTTCAGGGTGGTGCGGCAGCCTTGCCTGGCGCTTTTTTGGGAGGCAGCAGTAAATCAGGCCCCAGCCCGTTCAATCCCACTGCGGTAGTGCACTTTCCAATAGGACGCCGTCCTTCAATGCCCCCTGCACATGACCCTGGTAATAAACCCCAGGGTGGTCACTAACGTCAGGCCCTTACTGCCCCCAAAACCCTCACAGGTCAAAAAAGTTGTAGTGGACCGTTTTCGGGGGCTGTCTGAGACTTGGGAGGGGTTGGTAACGCGTTTCGAAATCATTTCACGCATGAGAGAAGTTTCAGAGGCCCGCGGATAAAATTATTCCGAATAAACGTGACAACCGGGGATTTGTTTGAAATATTTTCGAGGCAAATTTTTAAATGATTCTTTTGTTATGAGTTTTACTACGTCTGGGGGCACCCATTCCATACGTTTAAAACGGTTTGTGAAGAAGTACTTTGCCTCGTTCGTTACAAACCGTTCTGCTTTTTTAAATCCGTTTTTTTCAGTTAGCTTGACCGGGGCTAGCGTGAAAAGATTTTCTGGGCTACGTTCGTAAATCCTTTGAAGATTTTAAAGACTTCGTGAGGTCACTTCTTTTTCCCCTTTGTTTTG
The DNA here is from genome assembly GCA_016584305.1 of Chionoecetes opilio. Classification (NCBI taxonomy): domain Eukaryota; kingdom Metazoa; phylum Arthropoda; class Malacostraca; order Decapoda; family Majidae; genus Chionoecetes; species Chionoecetes opilio. Next base: position 157,427 of record JACEEZ010003082.1, read on the forward strand.
TTAATGGGAATAATTAAGTTCTTTGACCGATTTTCACATTTTTACGCAATTGGGATCATTTTTGGTTACCTGCGTGTATTTTTTCTAGTTTCCTATGTCCTTTTTTTAAAAGGTGACCAAACTCACCAGTATTTCCCGATGGGGGCGAACAAACGAGGGAAAAGAGTGAGATCACTTTTTAGATTTTTAAACTGAAAATTCGTCCAAAAAGCCCAACCAATTTTTTGCGTTTTTACACCTTATAATTTTGGGTTTTTCAGTTTGAATCTTTCGAGATCTCCTACACCCAAACTAAAACGCCTAAATCTTTTTTTTATCAAAACTTGTTAGTTTGGAAAACGTTCATCACGTAACTTTTATGAGGGGTTTTTATCCGCACATGACATTTTTCAAGGGTTTAAATTAATTTGCCATGTTTTTGCCATTCTGTTTGGGGTTTAAGTCGTTTTGTATGAGTTGGGGCTGAGATTCGTAGAGGCAGTTTGGATTTTTGTGTACAGCAAAAATTTTGATTCCGCATGTTATTCCCTCGTCAAAGTTCTATTATATTAAGAACAGGATAGGTTCGAAATGACCTTGAGGAACGCAATATTAAAAGGGCCCCGTCAAAGTTTCATTTTTACCACCCTTTTTTCGTTTGCACCAGTTTTCTATCCCCTTTCTGGAGGAGGGGGAGGAAGGAGGAAGGGGAGGAGAAGAAAGGAGGAGGAGGAGGGGAGGGGGGAAGGGAGGAGGAGGAGGAGGGGGGAGGGGGGGGAGAGGAGGAAAAAAGTGAGAGGTTTTTATTTGGGGGAGGAGGTTTTAAAGAGAACGCGGCGACTAAGATATTATCATTGATAGTACTTTTTGTGGTCGGGGGCTCTTCTGATATTTATGGTGGCTGTAGTTGATGTGGTGGTGGTTATAGGGATGGTGAGTGCTGCACGGCATGGTGGTGGTGGTGATGAAGTGGCATGCACGTGATGGCGAAGGCTTTATGGGGTATTAAACATTATGGGAGGGCGTAAAAAACCCCAATGAATCAAGATATAGGCTTGTGTTTATGTCTACGCTTCCCCTTCATCTCTCTGTCTCCCTTCTCCATAAAACACATTATAACCACATCAGCCCTTCCCCATGTAGGTAAGTAGGAAAGGGGGTTTTTTTTAAACACTTTCTGCCATAACTTACCACCTTTAAATCAATTGTTTTAAAAACTGTTTAAATAAAATAAAAAATGAAAGAAGGGCAAGGGCTGTGATGTGTGGTGGGTTTACAAGTTTACAAGTTTATTGAGAAAAGAGGGAGGACATTACAAAGAGGGGAGAGGGCCAAGTATATAAAAAGATACAGGAAGATACAAGATACAGAAGAGCAGAAATACAGTACAGAAATAGGATGTGTGGTGGACTGGAGGCGTCAAGATCATGTTTATGGAGACGTGTGACGGGGACCCTTCAACAAAACCCCTTTTACCCCTTTTACATCCTTCCCGGGGGCACTGGGGAAAAGCCCCTTTCCGGGCCTCCTGTCCTGGGCGAGGCGGCAGAAGGAGTTGTAGGGTCGTGTTAAGCGTTCATGACTCGTTGACTTTCTACCCAGAGTGTGTGTGTGTGTGTGTGTGTGTGTGTGTCTTTGTGTGTGTGTGTGTGTGTGTGTCTGTGTGTATGTGTATTGTAGTGTTGTGTGTGGGTGTGGGGTTTGGGGGGTGTTGTCGGGCCCTCAAGTTAGTTTAGATAACTTTCTGATCCGGATTTACCAGACAAGATTGATTTTTCTTTTAATTAATCTTCGGTTCTCAAGAAATGTGATTCGAGTTTTACTATTTTTTTACACACACACACACACACACACACACACACACACACACACACACACACACACACACACCACACACTCACACTCACACACTCACACACTCACACATGCACACACACGCACACACACGCACACACACACGCACACACACACACACACACACGCACACACACTTTCACATGTCATTCTCGTTTAAAATTTATATTTCCTTTTCGTCAGAGAGAGAGAGAGAGAGAGAGAGAGAGAGAGAGAGAGAGAGAGAGAGAGAGAGAGAGAGAGAGAGAGAGAGAGAGAGAGAGAGAGAGAGAGAGAGAGAGAGAGAGAGAGAGAGAGCTAACTCATGCCAAGGTGAAATCAGAAAGTTTGAGTCTGATTCTGGTTATCTTCCCCATGGAGACAAGATAAGTGCTTAAAATGTGATCGAAACTACGTGGGTAAATATCTGGCGCTACGATCCATTGCTCATTTGTGCTTGCCTGAGTACTGGGCATAACAAAGCCTTTATAAAGAATGACGTTATGTTACGTTAGGTTAGATTAGGTTAGGTTACAATTCTAAGTACTAATTCTAATGGCTCTGGAGCATATGAGGGAAGGGTAAGAACGTGAATGGAAATTATGCTCACTTGTTTAGATAATTGGGTTAATTATCCGACCACCATTACCTGTTGATAACCAAGATTAGATAGAGAAAAGAGATTAGGAAAGAAAAGGGAAGAGTTTATGCTTGTTCTAATTTAGTTCTTGTTTATATATTCATTAATTTGTTGATCTTTTC
>JACEEZ010003082.1:165000-175000 GCA_016584305.1 Chionoecetes opilio
TTCTCCCCGCTCCCCTCTCCCTCCCCTCTCCTCTCTCTTCCCCCTTTTCCCCCTTTTCCCTCTCCCCCTCCCCCCCCCTCTCTCTCTCTCTCTCTCTCTCCTCCCCCTCCTTCTCTCCTCTCTCTCTCTCTCTCTCTTCCTTTTCTCCTCTCCCCACCTTCGTTAAGGGTTTGCAAAAGGGTTTTTCATACCGGTCTTTTCTAGGAAACTTTTGGATGATAAATGGGTTTGTTTTAGGCAATTCCCTGGCCCTCTCTTTTTTTCCCTCTCTCTCCTTTTCCCTCTCTCTCTCTCTCTTTTCTCCTCTCTCTCTCTCCTCTCCTCCTCTCTCTCCTCCTCCCTTTTTCTCTCCTCTTTTTTCTCCCCTTTTTCCTCTTTCTCTCTGTTGTTGTTTATTTCAATTTTTCTTATCTACTAAATAACATCTTTGTTTTCTTTCCATTGTTGACATAGCTCGAAGGTTTTTTTATTGAACTCCTTTTTATTTTTTTATACTTCCTTTCTTCCTTTCTCTAAATACCTTTTGTGTTTTATATTTGTATGAAAGAAAAAACTCGTTTGTGTATGACGAGCCTCCTAAATAATTTTTTTCGTATATAATTTTTTTTGTGTGGTTGTTTGGGGGTTTTGGTTGGGTGTGGTGTTGTGTGTGGTGTTTTTGTGTTTTTTTGTTGTGTGTGTTTTTTGTGTGTGTGTGTGTGTGTGTGTTTTATGTGTGTGTGTGTGTTTGTTTTGGTGTGTGAGGGTTTTTTTGTGTTTTGGGGTTTGTGTGGGTGTGTGTGTGTGGTGTGTTTGTGTGGGGTTTTTTTGGAAGGGAATTGGAAGGAAGAAAAGGGAAAGGGAAAAAGGGGAAAAAAAAAGAATAAAAAAAATGTGAAATGGGAACGACGGAATATTTTTGTAGGGAAAAAAAGAGAACTGGGGGGAAAGGGGAGGAACAGGAGGGAGGAAGGGGAGGGGAGGAGGGAAATTATGGGGACGGAAGAAAGGAGGGAGGGGGATGGGATGGGGTGTTCAAAATGTGCATAGGGGGGGGGTAGGGGGACTAGGTTAGGGGGTTATATATTGTTTATGGAAAAAAGAAGGGAGAGGGAGGGGGGGGGAAGGTATATGAGAAGCTGATTATCTTGATAACTTTGGACAGGAGTGAAATTTAAAAGGGAGGGTATGTGTGTGAGAAGAAGAGAGAGAGAGAGGAAGAGAGAAGGGAGAGAGAAGAGGAGGAGAGAGAGAGAGAGAGAGAGAGAGAGAAGAGAGAGAAGGAGAGAGAGAGAGAAGAAATGTGATTGGGAAAAACTCAAGGGGGGGGGGAGGGAGATGAAGAGGAAGGAAAAAGAGAGGGAAAAAAGAAGAAAAAAAAAAGAGAGAAAAGGAAAGAGAGAAAAAGAGGAAAAGAAAAGAGAAAAAGAAGTGGGAAGAAAAAAAGTCAAAAAGGGGGGGTTCAAGGAAAAGGGGAAAAATAAAAGATAAAAAGAGAAGAAAAGAGAAGGAGAAAAAGAAAAGGGGGGAAAAAGGGGAGAGGAAAAAGGGTGTGGGGAAAAACGGGGGGGGGTAGGAAGGGGGAAAAAAGGGGAGTAAAAATGAAAAGGGGGGTGCTAGGGGGGGGGGGGGGGAGGGGGGGGGGGAGGCAAGGGGAAAACCCTTTAAAAAAGTTTTTTTTAAATTGGAACCTAAAGCGTGTGGTGGAAGTTTTAAAAATGAAAGATAAACAGGGAGTATCGTTTTCCCTTTTTTTTTTAATTAAAACGGGGGGGCAAAGTAAAATTTAAAAAACTAAATTTGAGGCCCGACAACCAGAATTTGGGAAAAATTAGAAGACTGGTGAAGTAAATAATATTTTTTAAATAGACCTTTTTTGCCTTTATACTTATTTTTAATTTAGTTATTTTTTTGAATTTTATGGCTTTACAAAAATAAATTTTTTATTAAAAAATTTTTAAAATAAAATAAAATTTTTTTTCCCCAAGGATACCCAAAAAAAAACCAAAAAAAAAAATAAAACAAGTGGAAATCTGGCTAAGGATTAAGGGGGGTTATTATTTTTTTTAGCACTATTTTAGGGGCCTTTATACTTTATGAAATTTTAAATTTATTATCATAAAAGGGTAAAATGGGTCGGTTTATCTACTTTTTTTTAAAGTGATGTTTCTATTGTTATTTTCATACAAAGACTTAAAATTTTTGGGATGTTTTGTGGATTTAGGTTTTTCCCACCCGAGTTTAAAGGGATTTATTAAAAAATTTATGTTTTGGAATTATCTAAAAAAAATCAAATTTTTGTTTTTCTTATGTTTTTTTTTTTTTTTTTTTAGCCCCTTTTCCTGCTTTTTTTTTTTATTATTGGATTTTTTTTTCCTTTTCTTTATCTTTTCTTTTTTTTCTTTTTTTTTTCCTCTAAAAAATTTTTTTTTTTTTTACGAAGGAAAGGGGAAAAGGGGGGGCCAAATTAAATCCCCACCTTAATAATCTTTTAGAAGTCATTAAATTTTTCCCCCCCCACCTAAAAAACCATTTTTAAAAATATTTCCCCTTTTATTTAAAAATTTTTTAACTGGGGAAAACATTTTTTCCTTTTTAAAAAAAACCAAAATCCTCCCTTTTTCCCCGGAAATTTTTAAATTTTTTCAAATCCTTTTTTTCCCGAAAATTTTTTTTTATTTTTTATTGTTTTTCCCCACCAAAAACACCAAAAAAGGGCCCCCCCCCCGGGTAAATTTTTAAAAAAAGTTTTTTCAAAAAAAAAAATTTTAATTTTTTTCACAAAACAAATTTTTTTTTTTTCCCCCCCCTTTTTAATTTAAAAAATTTTTTCCCTTTTTACCTTTTAAAAACATTTTTTAATATAAACGATTTTAAAAAATTTTTTAAAAACCTATTTTCTCCCAAAAAACCCCATTTTCACATAAAAAGAAAATTTCTCAAAAACAAGAATCCCTTTTTTAACAAAAAGAATCCCCATTTTCTAAAACAAAACCCCAAAAGAAACTCCCTTTTTTAAACAAAAAAAAAAAAATCCCATTTTCTCCAAAAAAAGAAACTCCCATTTTCTACAACAAACAAAAACCCCCTTTTTTCTACAACAAACAAGAAACTCCCATTTTTAAACAAAACAAGAAACCCCCTTTTCTACAACAAAAACAAAAAATCCCATTTTCTACAAAAAAACAAGAACCCCCCATTTTCTACAACAAAAAAAAACTCCCATTTTCAAACAAAAACAAAAATTTCCCCCTTTTTCTACAACAAACAAAAACTCCCATTTTCAAAACTAACAGAAACCCCTTTTCTACAACTAAACAAGAAACTCCCATTTTCTACAACAAAACAAGAAACTCCCATTTTCTACAACAAAACAAGAAACTCCCATTTTCTACAACTAAACAAGAAACTCCCATTTTCTACAACTAAACAAGAAACTCCCATTTTCTACAACAAAACAAGAAACTCCCATTTTTACACAAAAAGAAACCCTATTTCTACACAAAAAAAACTCCCTTTTTTCACAACTAAACAAGAAACTCCATTTTCTACACAAAACAAAACCCCCATTTTCTACAACAAAACAAAACTCCCATTTTCTACAAAAAAAACAAAAAATCCCTTTTTCTAAAAACCAAACGAAACTCCCATTTTCTACAACAAAACAAGAAACTCCCATTTTCTACAACAAAACAAGAAACTCCCATTTTCTACAACTAAACAAGAAACTCCCATTTTCTACAACAAAACAAGAAACTCCCATTTTCTACAACAAAACAAGAAACTCCCATTTTCTTTACAACAAAAAAAACCCATTTTCTAAAACTAAACGAATCCCATTTTCTACAACAAAAAAAAGAAACTCCATTTTCTAAAACAAAACAAAAAACCCCCATTTTCTACAACTAAAAAAAAACTCCCTTTTCTAAAAAAAACAAGAAACTCCCATTTTCTACAACAAAACAAGAAACTCCCATTTTCTACAACAAAACAAGAAACTCCCATTTTCTACAACAAAACAAGAAACTCCCATTTTCTACAACTAAACAAGAAACTCCCATTTTCTACAACTAAACAAGAAACTCCCATTTTCTACAACAAAACAAGAAACTCCCATTTTCTACAACAAAACAAGAAACTCCCATTTTCTACAACAAAACAAGAAACTCCCATTTTCTACAACAAAACAAGAAACTCCCATTTTCTACAACAAAACAAGAAACTCCCATTTTCTACAACAAAACAAGAAACTCCCATTTTCTACAACAAAACAAGAAACTCCCATTTTCTACAACAAAAAAAATTTCCCTTTTTTCTAAAACTAAACAAAACTCCCATTTTCTACAACAAAACAAGAAACTCCCATTTTCTACAACAAAACAAGAAACTCCCATTTTCTACAACAAAACAAGAAACTCCCATTTTCTACAACTAAACAAGAAACTCCCATTTTCTACAACTAAAAAAGAACTCCCTTTTTTACAACAAAACAAAAAACTCCCTTTCTACAACTAACAAAACCCCCATTTTCTACAAAAAAACAAAAACCCCTTTTTTCTACAAAAAAACAAAAAAAACCCCCATTTTTACAACTAAACAAAAACTCCCCTTTTTCTACAAAAAACAAAAAACCCCCCTTTTCTCAACTTAACACGGAGGGGAAGCTCGAAATCTTCATTAATATCACTGTGTTAAATCAGCGCCCTGGGTTTTCGGTGGATAAACCCATAATTCCCTGCAGATATGTTCCCCTTTACTCTGGGGGAGACACCTTAGCCGTGTTTGGGACTGAGTAATTAAGCGAAGGCCTTCAGGTAACACAAGTGAATGGCCGCATATATTATCCACCCCAGCAACGATTAGAAGACGTGTTCAAGCAAAGGTCTTCATATTTTCTAGTAGTGCTCCTCATCCTATAATAGAAGAGAAAGATAAGGATGAGGTGAGTAGGGCGAGATAAGAGTTACGATTGGTATGACTCTGCTTAAAGACTTCATGTTTTCTCCCCTTTTTTTTTTCCTTAAATGGTATAGAAATGGGGGATATAGTTATTTGTTTTAGTTGATTTTAAGTGTATATATATTATAGTGTATTTATATCCCCAAGGGAAAATTTTAAGAGGGACACCAGCCTCTCTACTAGTCTCTAGTGAATGTAATCTTCTTCTGGAATCTTCAGTCTGCTCTTATAAGATCACATTTCCTTGACATAGTTTTATAGTCTCACCCATTCAGGTCTATTTCTCTTTTTTTTTTTCTCTCTCTTTCACACACACACCAAACGATCTGAAGCAAGTAAACCAGTGAATTAAGGCATCAAACCATCGGAACCCCCGCGGCGCCACCTTCACCGCGGGGAAGGACAACCTTACACCACAGTATTAATGGAGATATAACTTAATACGTCACAGTACACGCCTCAACCCCCTCCTTGGCGGCTCCAATGTGGCTCACGTCGTGTTCTCCGGCGTGTAGAGGCCGGGAAGATGGATGACGCCCTTAGGTGCCGCGCCTTGGGTGGGTGTAACAGTGGGTTTGTGGCGGTGAGGCGAAGTTGGTGTGTGTGTGTGTGCGTGTGTGTGTGTGTGTGTGTGTGTGTGTGTGTGTGGTGTGTGTGTGTTTTTATCTGCCTGTCTGTCTCTCTCTCTCTCTGTCTGTCTGTATGTCTGTATATGTGTCTGTCTGTCTGTATGTGTGTCTATCTGTCTGTCTGTCTCTCTCCCTGTTTCTCTCGCCCTGTTTATCTCTCTCTCTCTCTCTCCCCCTCCTCTCTCTCTTTTTCTTCTCTCTCTCCCTCTCCCCTCTCTCTCTCTCTCTCTCTTCTCTTTCTCCCCCCTCTCCCCTCTCCTCTCTCTCTCTCTCTCCCCTCTCTCTCTCTCTCTCTCCTCTCTCTCTCTCTCCTCTCTCTCTCACCCTCTCTCTCTCTCCTCTCTCTCTCTCTCTCTCTCTCTCTTCATATTCTTCTTCATTTTCCTCTTCTAAACTTCCTGATTCATATTCCTATCATCACCGTCCACCACCACCACCACCTGGGAGCCGGTCACCTGATATTACCTACCTATATCTCCCTGTGTTTCCCATACCTTCCTTTAGGCTATAAGGGAAGGACTAAGGGTCAACATGGCCTCCCTTAGCAACCCTTACCATGTGTACTCACCTGTCGTCAGCCTTTCTTCCCTTCCTTTCTTTTCTCCTTATCGTGACGAAGGTGCTGAAGGAAGAGGGAGAGGAGAGAGGGAAGAGGGGAAGGGGGGAAGGGGGAAGCAATAGACCAGAAGGGTTGTAAGGGTGCTGAAGGAAGGGGGGATGAGGAAGGGGGAAGGGGGGGGCAGTAGAAGGTGTAAGAGTAGTAGGAGTAGTAGTAGGAGGCAGAAGGGTTGTTGGGGCTCGTCCTCTGTACACTTGGGATCGAGTCAAGAGGGAGGGACACTGTGGAATTACGATAAAAAAAATGTAGACACGACTTCCTCCCGTGTTTGCTCTGTTATGGCCGGCTACTGGAATGGCTGGACCGACCTGGGTGTAGGGGAAGACCAGGGGGAAGGTTGTAGGGGGAGGGGGGGGGTGTTGTTGGTTTTGGGTTGGCGATGGTGACGAGCGGGCCAGTGGAGGGTGACCGGCGGGGGGGGGGGGGGGGACGTGGGCGGCGACAGGGCGTGTTTGGCAGGTGGTGGGCGGTTTAGTGAAGGTCTCTCGTGATTTACGTGCAGTACATTGTTCTCTATTTGTTCTGTTTTCAGACGTTAATGGGATTGGAGATTGAGGATTGAGATTGTAAGGATGGAATATTGATTGAGGAGTAAAGAGTGAGATGGAGGACAAAGAAATGACATCTCGTCTCATGATAAGAAAGTTTAGGTAAATATTCACTTTTTTATTGTATTTTAAGAACAATAGGGGAAAACATCCTTGGCAACATTAAGAAAGTAAATATGTGTTTTTTGTATTCTATGTATTTCCCTTAATCAAACATGAAGGGACGCGCTCTAAAGTTGTAGAAGTTGTAAAGTTGTAGTTGTAGGGCGTTGTAGAGCCTTAGAGTTGTAAAGATGACAGGGAAACATGGTGGTGAATACATATCAATTGTTGAACTTGTAAGAATTTATTTACTTTACTAAGGACATGCGATCATTTGATAGTAATATGTTGCTTGGCTATAAATCAAGGATGTACTTTAATAAATCCTGATATATGCATGTAAGTGTACCATTCTACATTCCCCAAGGTATCAGTACGACAATGGGTGACATTAACAAGTACTTCCATCTCAAAAGTACTCAAAAAGATGTGTGCATTACCATAAACCTCCCACTTATTCCTATGTACAGATTTTTTTTTTTTTTTTTTTTACATTAGAAAGGACTGGCCAAGGGCAAAAAATAAAAGAAGTAACAAAAACCCGCTTAGTAGCCAGTCCACAGTGCCAGAGTGATACGTAAAATTCGTCAAATACTCCATGTTGGTGAGAGGAGGTTGTCAATTTCGTAGTGAAAACATTCCATGCAGTGAAAGAAATATGAACCGACGTCAAACCATTCCATTCTGAGTTGAGAGGTCGAATAGAGAGAGAGAGAGAGAGAGAGAGAGAGAGAGAGAGAGAGAGAGAGAGAGAGAGAGAGAGAGAGAGAGAGAGAAAAAAGAGTGCTAGAGAGAGGGAGAGAAAGAGTTAGATACTGGTAGAAAGCAAGAGCGAGAGATGGAGAGGCGAGGGAGAGTATTTTTATGAACAGAAGTATTTGCAGTGAGATATTGAAAAGGTATACGAGTGATGCTTCAATAGATGGACAAATTGAGGTGGAGGGGAAAAGGAAGGAGAGAAAAGAAAAGTGTGAGGGCGATATGATAGAGGAGTGAGGGAGGAAATGAAGAGGAGAGAGAGAGAGAGAGAGAGAGAGAGAGAGAGAGAAAAGAGAGAGAGAGCGATAGAGAGAGAGAGAGAGAGAGAGAGAGAGAGGGGAGGAGAGAGAGAGGAAGGACAAAATGTGTAACGAATCAAAAGAAAAAGAAAGTGACATGTGTGTGTGTGTGTGTGTGTGAGGTGTGTGTCTGTGTGTGTGTGTCTGTGTGTGTGTGAGGAATGTAGGGTAGGGTAGGGGGTGTAAGGGTGTATATAGGGGTGAGGGGGGGGGGCAGGGGCGTGTCACCATGATGTACTCGCGAGTAAATCACCAGTCGCCGCCGTTAACGTCCCCCTGCCACCATATGTGAAGGGGGGGGGGGGCGAGGGGGGGCGGCTTCACATTTAGAGCATGGCGTGAGCTCGGCTGGCACAAAAGAATCCAGTGTCCCTCGGTCTGAAATATGGACGAATATGTATTTTTCTTTATGTTGAATTCCTAAGAAATACCACCATTCTTTTATCTCTATATATTTTTTTGTCAGGTGTGTGCAAAATTTCCTGGTTTTATAATTACGAATTATTTATTTTAATTTTTATGATTTCTTTATTTGGATTCATTCTCTGGATGATATTCTCCTAGTCTTCTTTGTAGGGACTGGCAACTAAGTGGAATTTTTGCTTTTTTTTTTTTTTTTTTTTTTTTTGTCCTTGGCCAGTCCTTTGTGATGTAAAAAAAAATCTGGTTCTCTTCGGCTCATGATAATAATACGTATACTTTTTATTTTATTTTATTTTTTCCAGTCCTTTGTGATGTAAAAATAACAAGAAATCAAGTTCTCCGCGGGACATGTTTAATACGTACACTTGCTTGGTAATATTTTGTATTCCTTATTGTCCTCATAGTTAACCGGAGCAGTAAAATCCAACCCCTGCTGATCTCCCTCATAAACTGCATCCCATGACTTGCCTGTCCGGTCTAAATTATCGCCGTTATACCTGTGTTCCTCTCAATTTTATCAGTTTTATCAGTTCTCATTTCTCTTTGTTTCGTTCGGTTTGTGTCTGTTCGATTTCCTTTGTCAAATTTTTCTTTTTTTCTCTCAATATCTATCTATTTGTATGTCTATGTCTGTCTTTCTTTTCACGAGTGTCTCTCTCTCTCTCTCTCTCTCTCTTCTCTCTCCCTCTCTCCTCTCTCTCTCCTCTCTCTCCTTCTCCTCTCTCTCTCTCTCTCTCTCTCTCTCTCTCTCTCTCTCTCTCTCTCTCTCTCTCTCTCTCTCTCCTCTCTCTCTTTTTTTCTCTCTCTCTCTCTCTCCTCTCTCTCTCTCTCTCTCCTCTCTCTCTCTCTCCCCTCTCTCCTCTCTCTCTCTCTCTCTCTCTCTCTCTCACCTCAGTCTCTCTCACTCTTCTTCTCTCTTCTCTCCCCTCTCTCTCTCTCTCTCTCTCTCTCTCTCCTCTCTCTCTCTCTCTCTCTCTCTCTCTCTCTCTCTCCTCTCTCTCCTCTCTCTCCTCTCTCTCTCTTCTCTCTCTCTCTCTCTCATGTCCTTAATGTCTCCTCTAACTCATGCACTTAAACAAGGTAACTGCTAAATTGGGACTGTGGTTGGTCGTTAATTAAGTCCCAAACTCAGCCACAGGTAGACAAAGGAGAACGACGACCCTCTGCCCAAAACCAGCCACGACCTACTATAAAAATACCATACCACCCAAGGAAACTATTTTATCCCTGTGCTGGTGTCTCCATTAGAAATTCTCCAACTCTTTCTCAAACATTACTCGCTTTCTTTTTACTTCATGACACGCCTAGACATATATCTTAAAACACACCAATGCAACTCATAGTCCCCTGAAATATATACCTAGATAACCCAACCTGCTTAAATCCACTAATATAACCTATTCTCAGTTTTATTGTTATTGTTATTATTACTACTACTTAAATACATGAAAGGGTATCACTATCAAAGGAAAATCATAGATTGATATAGACGCAAGGAAGGTCCTTTCAATGAACAGACATGGATATTTAAAAAAACAACAACTGTAAAATAGAAAACAAATGCCAAAAAAAAAGAAAAAAAAGAAAAGAAATAAAAGTAATATAAGAAAAAAATGAAAATAGCAGTAAGATAGGAAACAACAACAAACTATAATGGGGGAAAAAAATGCCTAACGAGCTAAT
>JACEEZ010003082.1:180000-192500 GCA_016584305.1 Chionoecetes opilio
TTCCCTTCCTGCCTCCCTCCGTCTCTCTCCCTTTCGCTACGTTGAATATTTAAACACTCTCTGTTTCTTTGTTTCTCTCTCTCTCTCTCTCTCTCTCTCTCTCTCTCTCTCTCTCTCTCTCTCTCTCTCTCTCTCTCTCTCTCTCTCTCTCTCTCTCTCTCTCTCTCTCTCTCTCTACCTATGACGCCATCTCATTTAAGAAAAGGAAATTACATAAAATAGAAGAAAGTAAATAGAAGGAAAAGGAAACTAAGAAAACATAGACTTGGAAAGAAACGGATGGAGGAGAAGGCAGAGGAGGAGGAGGAGGAGGAGGAGGAGGAGGAGGAGGAGGAGGAGGAGGAGGAGGAGAGGAGGCAGGTTAAAGGGTAGAGCTGAAGGGAGAGAAGGAGGGAAGGGGTGAGGGAGGGCGAGAGAGAGAGAGAGAGAGAGAGAGAGAGAGAGAGAGAGAGAGAGAGAGAGAGAGAGAGAGAGAGAGAGAGAGAGAGAGAGAGAGAGAGAGAGAGAGAGAGAGAGAGAGAGAGAGAGAGAGAGAGAGAGAGAGAGAGAGAGAGAGAAAAAAAATTCAAGGCAAGGAAGGTTACCAAATCAACAGCCTGGATCCTTGCTCTCCTGCATTTTTGGGAATCTTATGGCAGATTAGAGGACCTTTATCATCCTTACCATCCGTCTTCTCCCTCCTTTATCACCTTCCTCCTTTTCTTCCTTAAATCCTTTCCACTTCCTTCCTTCATCTTCCTACTTTTCCTCCATCATTTCCTCCTCCATTTTGCATCATATCCTCTCTCTCTCTCTCTCCTCTTCTCTCTCTCTCTCTCTCTCTCTCTCTCTCTCTCTCTCTCTCTCTCTCTCTCTCTCTCTCTCTCTCTCTCTCTCTCTCTCTCTCTCTCTCTCTTAGAGGTACCTTTCCAGATCGAATGAAAATTGCTCGAATTGTCCCTTTTTTCAAGAAAGGTGACAATTCTTTAATGCAAAATTATAGACCAATTTCAATATTGCCAAGCTTTAGTAAAGTTTTTGAAAAAGTAATGGTAATGAGATTAATGGGTTACCTCTCAAAACACTCAATTTTAACTCCAACTCAACATGGATTCCGTCCCCAGTTTTCCACTGAATTAGCAGTCTACCATATCTGTCAGAACATTTACAATGCACTGGACAATAAAATGCTACAAATAACAGTTTTTTGTGACCTCACAAAAGCATTTGACACAATTTCTCACACAATCTTATTACACAAATTATCTATCTATGGAATACGTGGTAGTGCTCACAACTGGTTCAAAAGTTATTTAAGTCATAGAAAGCAATATACATCATATAATAATACATCATCTCCTTATAATGACATCACATGTGGAGTACCCCAGGGTTCAATTCTTGGTCCTGTGCTTTTTTTAATATACATAAATGACATCATTCGTAGCAGTAATAAACTTGAATTCATACTTTTCGCTGATGATACCACAATCTTTATTCAAGGCCACAATCTTGAAAATATTACAATTACATTGAATGAAGAATTAAATAAAGTTTCAAATTGGATTAAGAGCAACAAATTAACTTTAAATATTAATAAAACTTGCTTTATGGTCTCCAGTCCCCTTATGACTCAGCCAGTACACACACAAATAAAGATAAATAATCTATCATTACATGAGGTTTTCGAATTTAAATTTCTAGGGATATATAGATATAGATAGTAAGTTGAAATGGAAAGAACATATTGATATGGTGAAATCTAGGATATCGTTATACACAGGCATACTTTACAGACTAAGGCACTATTTGAATGTAAAATGTTTACTACAAGTTTATTTTAACCCTAATATATCCACATCTTTTATATTGTTCATCTTTATGGGAGGTGCCTATAAAACCTTCATTGACAGCCTCTTTATTAGTCAGAAAAAGTTGTTACGTGTTATGTTCTTTAAAAATCGTTATGACCATACCATCAGTATTTTCCGAGACTTCAAGTTATTAAAGCTTCCAGATATCATACTCCTTCAAACCAATCTTTTTGTACATAAATCCATACACTCTTTACCTTTAGACCTTGGCTTTAGAGCAATACCCTACAATGTAACCCGAAGACCACATGATTTACGTATACCATTGTGCAGGACATCACATGCACAACAGAGTATCTTGTCACGAGGAACTAAAAGCTGGAACAACTTACCAGAACATTTTATTACTGATGAAAACTTAAAATCTTTCAAACGTAACTTGATAAAAAGCATGCTTGACAAATACAATGAAAATTTATAAACTCTTTACAACCATAAATGTCATATTGTGTTTTTTTTTTTTATGGTTATTAAGATTTTTTTTTTTTATGCATTTAAAATGATTGGTTTACTATTGTTAACTTCCATATTATTATCCATAAAATATTATATTTTCAAAATGGCCTGACCAGTCCCTTGCTATGTTATTATGTATTATAGCTTTCAGGTCCTATAAAAACTTCGGCTTATTGGACCTGGCTTTATCACTATATGTAATATGTTCATATGTACAAAACTACATGGCCAAATAAATATATCAATATCAATATCTCTCTCTCTCTCTCTCTCTCTCTCTCTCTCTCTCTCTTCTCTCTCCTCTCTCTCTCCTCTCTCTCTCTCCTCTCTCTCTCCTCTCTCTCTCTCTCTCCTCTCTCTCTCTCTCTCTCCTCTCTCTCTTCTCTCTCTCTCTCTCTCTCTCTCTCTCTTCCATATATTTGTTACATCTAGGGGAGAGCGGGGCAGGTTGCATCGAGGGTAGGTTGCATCATTGCCTCTAACTCGCATGTTATCACACGTACATCGTCTTAATACTACTACTACTACTACTACTACTACTACTACTACTACTACTACTACTATAAACTACTACTACTACTACAACTACAACAATAATAATAATAAAAAAAGTTAATGCGAGTTAGAGGCAATGATGCAACCTGCCCCGCTCTCCCTACTTCCACGCCCTTTCCTCTCTTCCATCTCTACCTCTTCTTAACTACCTTTATCTCTTACGCCCTCCTCTTCTGTTCCTTCCCCTTCCTTATTCTTACTTCCTTCCGTAATTACTTCCTTCCTATTTATTCTCCTTCCTTAGCCACCCCATTTCACCTGCTTCTGACTTCCCCTCCTTCCATATGCCACTCATTTCCATCTTACTCGCCCTTGCTATATTCAACTCTGCTCCTCTTCTCTCCCCTCACTGGCTTTTCCCCTCTCTCTTCCTTAGTAAATTAACCAAAAAAGTTTAAACAAAAATCCTTTCATACAATTTCTCCCTTTTCAACCTGGTTCTTGATAAGCCAAGTTTCCTTTACTCTCACTCACTCACTCACTCACTCACTCACTCACTCACTCACTCACTCACTCACTCACTCACTCACTCACTCACTCACCCTCACTCACTCACTCACTCACGTCACTCACTCACTCACTCACTCTCTTCTCTCTCTCTCTCTCTCTCTCTCTCCTCTCTCTCTCTCTCTCTCCTCTCTCTCTCTCGCTCTCTCTCTCTCTCCTCTCTCTCTCTCTCTCTCTCTCTCTCTCTCTCTCTCTCCTTCTCTCTCTCTCTCTCTCTCTCTCTCTCTCTCTCTCTCTCTCTCTCCTCTCTCTCCTCTCTCTCTCTCCTCTCTCTCTCTATTATGTATAATGTGTACATTATTCACAATAAACGTTTTGATCTGATCTGATCGATCTCTCTCTCTCTCTCTCTCTCTCTCTCTCACTCACTCACATCATCGGTTGGTAGAGTCGTGAGCTTGCGTGTAGAGTCTCTGCATTCGGTCAGCGGTTCGAGTCCACCAAGTTCGTCCTGGCGTGGTGGCGCTTTGTATAGTCAATAACCTTGTAGTTGGTACTTGCAAAGTGTCTAGATAGGATCAAAGTATCTTATCACTCACTCACTCACTCACTCACTCACTCACTCACTCACTCACTCACTCACTCACTCACTCACTCACTCATACTATCTTTCTTTCTCTGTCTCTCATATTCTCTCATTTTCTCTATTTCCCAAGTCACCTTCTCTCTTATTCATCCAGTTCCAAATCCAAAGAAATAACAGAGTAAAATTCCTGCTCCTCCGCCTCCTCTTCCTCCTCCTTCACTAGTTGAGAGAGACGACCTTCCGAGTGGAGTTGAGTTGAGGTGCTCTTCTGGAGGAGGGGGAGGAACTTAGAACTTTTGAGTGGATGTATACTTGGGTAGTTCTCTTTTATGCGGTGGGAGTGAGGGGGGGAAGGGGGAGGAGGGGACTGGGATGAGATGGGGGGTTGGGGAGGGGGTGAGTATTTGGAGGAGTTGTGTGTTTGTGTTAATGAAATGAAACTATGTAAGTGTGTGTCTCTGCATCGCGTGTCTGTATTTGATTCTCTCTCTCTCTCTCTCTCTCTCTCTCTCTCTCTCTCTCTCTCTCTCTCTCTCTCTCTCTCTCTCTCTCTCTCTCTCTCTCTCTCTCTCTCTCTCTCTCTCCTCTCTTATTGAGGAAGAGGGTGAATATTTGGAGTTGTGTTTATGTTAATGAAATGAACTGTTTGAGTGTGTAAAAAGAAATTCTCTCTCTCTCTCTCTCTCTCTCTCTCTCTCTCTCTCTCTCTCTCTCTCTCTCTCTCTCTCTCTCTCTCTTTGCTTTGTCACTCACCCACGGCCTGAACACGCGCTGGACACGCAATCACCATCCGTTACTCTCCCAGAAAGAGTTTAGAGCTCATATAGAATCTGATCTTTAGGCATAGGTAGGACCTCACACACCACACACACACCATCATCCTGCATGCTATAGTGACACCAATGATAGTCTGTTTTGTTTGATAGTGTACACTCTCAGAAATAAGGGGTATATTAAGGGTAGAATTGTTACATCGCACCATCACTACCCTTTTTAAACCCTATGTCCAGGCTGGAGGGTAGATGCTGCCGATTATACCCTTCATCTACCCTTTATCTACCCTTTTTAGACGAGAGGGTTGCAAAAGGGTATATTTGCGTCGATCCGAAAGGGTATATTTGTAAGGGTAGAAAAAGGGTAGCAGTATTTCACCACTACAAACACCCTTTTCCTACCCTTTTCCTACCCTTTTTTTCTAAGAGTGTATTGTCTATGTCTGTTCTGTCTGATGTATGTCTGTTATGTCTGTCTGATAGTCTGTATGAACTTTAGAAAAAAAGGGAATATATAAAGGCCTCGTTTTCCACTTCATGAAATACCACAGCGATCATTTACTTCCACTAAACAATGTTCGTGGACGATTAAGAAAAGAAATGAGTTTATAATGGAGAATATAACACGGCCATAAAGACGAAACAAGGAGCAATTACAGTGTAGAAATATCACTGTGGGTTTATGGGACTCTGATGGAAGAGGAAGAAGGAAGGAGGTTAAAGGTCGATGAAGGGAAAGATATAAAGAGAAGTAATGTTAAGATAATGCACGGAAGAGTTAGTAGGGTGATGGAGGCAGGGGAAGGGGAGGTGTGGATGGCAGGGTTGCAGGGTGGGCGGCAGGGTGTGGGCGTGAGGAAGACAGGGTGGTGAGGGTGTGTAGGCAGGGTGGCGGTGCATGACAGTGTGTGTGTGTGTGTGTTGTGTGTGAGTGTGTGTGTGTGTGTGTGTTTGTGTGTATGTGTGAGGCCTTTGAGGTGCGGCCGAATCTTTGAAGTTCACATGAAAGAGAGGATAGAAGAGATACTTTCCTCCCTTCCTTCCTTCATTCATTCCTTCCTTCCTTCCTTCCTTTCCTTTCCTCATGCATTTCTGAATGTGTGTAAATACATATACAATGCAATAGCAGGGAAAAATGTTGCTATTATTATTGTTATCATTACTATTATTATTGTTATTACCCTTGCCATTATCATTGTTAGTATTGTTGTTGTTGTTGTTGCTGTTATTGTTGTTGTTGTTGTCGTCGGACTCTGCAATACTTTGAAGTTTCATCCTTTGACGGCTCTTTCACGCAGCATCCTTTGACCCTTGTGTGTATGTGCGTGCGTGCGTCCGTGCGTCCGTGCGTCAGTCCGTCCGTCCGTGTGTGTGTGTGTGTGTGTGTGTGTGTGTGTGTGTGTGTGTGTGTGTGTGTGTGTGTGTGTGTGTATGTGTGTGTGTGTGTGTGTGTGTCACTAGAAGCTATACTCGTAAAAAGTAGTCACACAGGCAGCCCCGTTTGGCCCAGCAGTTATGTTGTTTTCTGCTCTTCCTTTGCATTCCTTTGTATCGCCACCTGGGTCTAGGCCTCTCAGGTATGCATGTGCAGGCTATGTCGTGAAATATTTTCTCACACGCCGTCGAATCAAATATTTATTCCTTTGACATCGAGGAAACCCAAATGTCCGTCCGAATATTCATGGCGGCGGAGGATCGGCGTGAATCTTTTATCCTCCGTCGCGCGCATTATTCACCCTCAGAACCTGCCGATGTATTTTAAAGCTTGTCAGTTTACAGACTCCAGGAGACTTGTAAAAGGTGAACAAAGGCTACTTATTATACTACCACTGACTTATAATATGATAAATAGTGTCGTTTTTATTATTTTACCACTAGATTTAAACCCTCCATTAGATTTAAACCCTCCATATTATAATTTATGAGGTGGTAAGGTGTGAATTATATATATCTGGCGTATACAGGTGTTGAGGTGAGAAAGAATCACGAGAAGAGATGGAGAAAAAGGGTATATATTATGTAATAGATGTAAATAAATAATAAAAAAAAGGGTGAGGGATATATACCTGTAAATACACCAACATGCTTTTGTACTGAACGCCGGTGATTGGGTCAAAATGTTATGATTGGCATATGTATATTTACTTATTTTCCTTAGTTTCCTATATTTACTTATGTTAATGTTCCTAAAACCCACATTTCACCCACAGTGCCTCCGTGTACCAAAGTGTAGAGTCGATAATTAACATGCATTTTTTTGTTTTATTCGATGCAATGAGAGGCAAGAGCTGTCTGCTTACGACGCCGTGTTTCAAGGTCGCGCCGCCTGTGTACTTAAGCTAAATACTTGTCCAACACCTCTGCCTTTCCTTCTCATGCCAAAAAAAAAGTATATTCTGATTGTAAATGGATGTAAATATGATAAATAAAAAATAGATATGTAAAAAAAAATATACCTAAAAATATATTCTATTCTGATTGTCTTCTGCAAAAAAAAAAAAAAAAGATCTTGTATCTGAAAATGTATTCTATTGTATGTGTACTATCTAATCTATTTTATGTATTCTAGATGTATCTATTGTATTCTCCACTGTCTTTATCCACTTCTATCTTCTCTCTGACTTCTCTTTTCCCGCTCTCTTCCTCCCCTTCTCCTTCTATTCTTGGTCTCCTTCTATCTTTCTGTTTCTTTTTCTTATTCGCTCACCGTTTATGGGAAGAAGAATGATGATAATGATTTTTTTCTTGATGAAGATTGTTGATGACAGGGAGGACATAGGTGTGTGTGTTGTGTGTGTGTGTGTGTGTGTGTGTGTGTGTGTGTGTGGTGTGTGTGTGTGTGTGTGTGTGTGTGTGTGTGTGGTGTGTGTTTATGGTTTTGGTGGTAGTTGTGTGTGTGTGTGTGTGTGTGTTTATGTGTTGTGGGAGAGTGTGTGTGTGTGTGTGTTGTGTGTGTGTGTGTGTGTGTGTGGGTGTGGTGTGTGTTGTGATTTTGTGTGTGTGGTGTGTGTGTGTGTTGTGTGTGTGTGGTGTGTGTGTGTGTGTGTGTGTGTGTGTGTGTGTGTGTGTGTGGGTGGGTGGGTGTTTATGGTGGGCTGTTATTTTTGATTGTGTATGTTTAACATGTTTATGATGTGGGGTGTGTGTTTGCTTTACTTTCTGTGTTGTGTGTGTGTGTGTGTGTGGTGTGTGTGTGTGTGTGTGTGTGTGTGTGTGTGTGTGTGTGGTGTGGTGTGGGGTGTGTGTGTGTGTGTGTTGTGGTGTGTGTGTGTGTGTGGTGTAATGTTTGGTGGGTGTGTTTTATGTTTGTGTGTGTGTGTGTGTGTGTGTGTGTGGTGTGTGTGTGTGTGGTGTGTGTGTGAGTATGTGTGTGAGTAGTGTGTGTGTGTGTGTTGTGTGTGTGTGTGTGGTGTGTGTGTGTGTGTGTGTGTGTGGGTGTGTCAGTCACTTATCCACTCATTTCATTACCTCCGCCAACGAAGTTGGAGGGGTTATGTTTTCACCCCGATCTGTCTGTCTGTCTGTCTGTTTGTTAGTGTACAGGATTTCTCGAAAAGTTACGAATAGATTTGGACCAAACTCGGTATACCAAGTCTAGTTGGTATAAGGAAGAACTGATTTCATTTTGAATGAAATCTATTGACAACTGTTGCCATGGCAACCAATTGATGAAATATTCGGCCGGAGGTATGCGCTCATACTGAGTGCATATTATATATATATATATATATATATATATATATATATATATATATATATATATATATATATATATATATTATATATATATATATATATATATAATATCATTATAAATAACACACTGTTGCCATAGCAACCAATTGATGAAATATTCGGGTGGAGGTATGCGCTCTACTGAGTGCCCCCCCCCCCCCCCCCTAGTTTGATATCTGAATTTCCTTTTCACTCGCTTTTCTCCCATCATCTGGGTAATCCTCCTCAAGCACTTTCCCTCTACATTTTGCTCCTCTTCCTCCTCTACGTAGAGAAGGAAGGACTCACACACACACACACACACACACACACACACACACACACACACACACACACCACACACACACACACACACCCTTGTCTACTTGACGCTGCGATCTTAGGCTTGAGGGAGATGCCGGGAGTTTCAATGTGCGTCCGTGATAGTTATTTTATTCGTGTGTGTGGCTCCTGCTTCGTCAGTAGGTGGGATTTTAGTGCGAAAAGGCGTGTGTTAAGTGCCTGCTGAGGTGGTGAGCGAGTGACAGCCTGAGGGAAGCGCTAATTCAAGCTGAGACAAGAGAAGTGATGGCAAACTGGTTTAGCAGACGACCATTTGTTCACCGCGCTCCCATACAGTAAGTGGCCGCGAGGGACAAAGGTCGCCCGTTCGCAGAGACACAGCCAGGATCTGGAACCCAGAAACAATAATGTTACATAAAACTATAATGATGATTTGGATTGCCTGAAGCACCATATAGATGTACTGCACAAAAAAGTGTCGTGAAGGCATGGACACACCCGTGCAGTGCCAGCCTTGGGAATTATAAGAAAAGTACAAAATAACGAGATGTAAGAAAAGAGATAAAAGAAATATTTGATACTAGTCCGCAAAGCCGCCCTCCGGGCGGACTTTTTGGCTAGCTCCTGCGGAGGGCTACCTACCCACCTGTGTTTGGTGGGCCTTCGGCTCACCAAACACAGACTCTCCAGATAGCCCCTTCTAACTTTCCTGAAATCATGGATGTAGAAATGTATGTATTAACGCCAACCCATTCACATCACCCCAACCCATTCACTCACCCATTACCCATCACCCCCCACCCATTCACTCACCCATTACCCATCACCCCCCACCCATTCACTCACCCATTACCCATCACCACACACCCATTCACTCACCCATTACCCATCACCCCCCATCTATTCCCTCACTCATCACCCATTCACTCACCCATCACCCCACACCCATTACCCATCACCCCACCCATTCACTCACCCATTACCCATCACCCTACATCAAGGTTTCCTCAATTCTCGCAACCCACTTTTTTTTCACAATTATCGCTAATAGGCTGCTATAAAAAAAAAAAAAAAAAAAAGTGATCGGATCATCTCATAATTGGGCTTAAAACCTTCCCCTGGTCAACCTGGTTCCAAAAATGTGGTATATGATGGGATTCCGCCACGGGGGCGGAACCTATACCACACACACACACACACACACACACACACACACACACACAGACACACACACACACACAATTTCGCTTATATTATCATAGATAATCCTCGTCACCGCCGTGAGTCGTGGAGACATCCTTATATGATGGCTGGGTCACGCGGCGAGGTGTGGCAGCCGTTACGAGGTCACGGTGTGGGTCACACGCAGGTCACGGCCATGAAGTACATACATGAAGGAGTGCGTTACCACGTGTTACTCAGAGGCTCGTCACTGCTTGGCCGCCGCCCCGCGTCATGATGGTGTTGTCTCGGTCTCTTGCTCCGAAGTCGAAGTCGAAGTTTGGTCTTCTAATTTTTTGCATTAAGAAAGTTACTAATCAGCGTTGCCATGGAAATGAGCGCCACGGATTCTTTACTTTATTTTTTGTTTTGCTCAAGTACTTAAGCTAACTCCTTGTCTTGTTACTGTTGCTCTTTTTTGTTTGTATGCCTCCGGGCGATAATAGAATTATTATTATTATTATTATTATTTACGTCATTACGCGGGAGATTCAAGTAAAGTGCCATACAGTAAACAAGAAAAATCATGGCATTACATCTGCTGCTTCAGGTGCTGGCGCCGCCGCTCCGCCGCCTGCAGGCGTGCCTTGATGCAGGCCTCCACGGCGGCCACCTCTTTGGGAGGGCCCCGTAGAGTCACCTGACGGCACTCTGCGTTGGTGGCGGTGGGCACCGACACCCTTAGGCTGGGGTATTCCTTTGCCAGCTTGACCAGCGCCGCGCCCGCGGGGCCCACCACGTTGCGCCGCATGTCGGGGGCCACATCCATCGTCACCCACCACCTTTCTGGCCTTCTGACGGCGCTCGGCGGCCTCACGTTGCTGTGCCGCGACACCCTCCAAGCGGGCGGCGATGTCATCCCCTGGATGTGGCCCCCGACAGGCTGCGCTACGTGGTGGGCCCTGGGGGCGCAGCGCTGGTCAAGCTGGCAAAGGAATATCCCAATCTAAGGGTGTCGGTGCCCACCGCCACCAACGCAGAGTGCCGTCAGGTGACTCTACGGGGCCCTCCCAAAGAGGTGGCCGCCTTGGAGGCCTGCATCAAGGCACGCCTGCAGGCGGTGGAGCGGCGGCGCCAGCACCTGAAGCAGCAGAGCTAATGCCATGATTTTTCTTGTTTACTGTTTGGCACTTTACTTGAATCTCCCGCGTAATGACGTAAAGCATCCGTGGCGCTCATTTCCATGGCAACGCTGATTAGTAACTTTCTTAATCGCCTTTTCGTAATCGTAACTTTTCGTCACCTCCACCTCCAGGCAGCCCAGGAACCGCCTTGTTTCGCCAAGGCGGTCCCACCAAGGCACTTCCACTGGGGCCACACAGGCCGCCACCGGGTCTCCGGGCGGGGCGCATAGGTCCCAGCCACCACTGGTCAGCCAGGACCTGCCGCACCTGCCAGGCCGTTGTTGTGTGCAGGCCCTTGTCCTGCCAAGCCTGCACCAGCTCGGAGACGCGCCGGGCGTCGCGCACGGCGTCCTGCTCGACGCTCTCGAGGCGCGCGGTGAGCTCCACCGCCGCGGCCACCAACAATAAAAACCAATAAAAACCAACAATCACCAGGTGTTGGTACTGTCTTACTTTAATTCCCAATTTGAATTAATAATATTTTATAAAACACCAGATTAATGTGTGTGTGACCGCGAGTCTGAAGAAGGGGAAGTAAAGGTGTGTGTGTGTGACCAGGACTTTCTCTTTCCCTTTTTTCTCTCTCTTCTCATTTTCTTTCCATATTCTATCTCGTCTTCATTATCTATAGTTTTTAAAAGTTTTTTATTGTTGTTATTGTTGGATAAAGGCCATGGGTTCTTAATCGGGGGTGCGAGACTAACCTCGTGGGGGTGCGAGATGCTATGATAGACCACATAATTATATCTAACTTAATCCTCAATTCATCATGAATTCGACTAAACGAAAATTCATCAGTCTTATACACACCTTTGTAAGTTTATTTGAATATATATATATATGTATATATAACCCCTAGGGGCTCCAAGGGTATTTTAAGACGGTCCTTTACCAACACCCTACCCCTGAGCTAATGCTCAGGGGTAGGGTGTGCGATAAATAGTTTGGAGTCTGGAAGGGGTGCGGTCCGATGGAAAGGATAAGAACCACTGCTCGAGGCCCTACGTCATTTTTTGTTTTGTGGCATTAACTTTAGTTTAGAGTGTCTCTCCTCCAATCTTTCCTATCAAATTCCATGGCAGTTTTTGCACACCGTATGGTGTTTTTTTCCTCACATTTTTTCCTGCTGGCCTCGGCCGGAGGGAGAGGTGGGCGGGGAGGAGCCTTCAACTTTACTATTTTTTACCCCTAACACGTAGAAACTATAGTGGTAGAAAGTAGTCACACAGGCAGCCTCGTTTGGTCCAGTAGTACTGTTGCTGTCTGTTCTTCCTTTGTATTCCTCCTCCTCCTCCTTCTCTCCCCGGCTCCCACGCTGATCACTCTCCCACGTCTTCCTCTCTCCCATCGGCCACTTAAGGGAAGCCGTCGGGACTATCTCAAAAACGGACTCCCCTCCCTTTACACTTCCGTCACCGCCTCTTCTCTCCTAATTTTTTTTTTTCTCTCTCTCTCTCTCTCTTCTCTC
>JACEEZ010003082.1:197500-207500 GCA_016584305.1 Chionoecetes opilio
TGAAGACAGTCAGTCAGAGGAGAGGAGTTGATGAGACGAAAAGCTTTTGACTCAACCCTGTTTAGGAGAGCTGTATGAGTGGATCCTCCCCAAACATGTGAGACATACTCCTTTACATGGGCGGAAAAGGCCCTGTAGAGAGCAAGCAATTGGGAGGGAGAAAAAAAAGGACGCAGACGCCACAGCACACCTAACTTCTTAGAAACTGTTTTAGCAAGAGATGAGATGTGAGATTTCCAGTTCAGATTTTTAGTAAAGGATAGTCCTAGAATGTTCATTGTAGAAGAAGGAGACAGTTGAGTGTCATTGAAGAAGAGGGGATAGTTATCTGGTAGGTTTTGTCGAGTAGATAGGTGAAGAGATTGGGTTTTTGAGGCATTGAACAAAACAAGGTTTGCTTTGCCCCAATCAGAAATTATAGAAAGATCAGAAGTTAGGCGCTCGGTGGCATCTCTCCGTGAATCACTTAGTTCCTGTTGAGTTGGAGGTCTAATAAACGACGTTGAAAAATGCAGGCTAGAATCATCAGCGTAGGAGTGGATAGGGCTTTGAGTTAAACCTAGAAGATCATTAATAAATAATAGAAAGAGAGTGGGTGATAGAACAGAACCCTGGGGAACACCACTATTGATAGATTTAGGAGAAGAACAATGTCCGTCTACAGTAGCGGCAATAGAACGGTTTGAAAGGAAACTTAAAATGAAGGTACAGAGAGAAGGATAGAAACCGAATGAGGGTAGTTTGGAAATTAAAGATTTGTGCCAGACTCTATCAAAAGCTTTTGATATGTCAAGGGCAACAGCAAAAGTTTCAACGAAACCCCTAAAGGAGGATGACCAAGATTCAGTTAGGAAAGCTAGAAGATCGCCAGTAGATCGCCCTTTACTAATACCGTACTGACAATCAGATAGAAGATTGTGAGCAGATAGATGCTTAAGAATCTTCTTAAGTATAGATTCAAATACTTTAGAAAGGCAGGAAGTCAAAGCTATAGGACGGTAGTTTGAAGGACTAGAACGGTCACCCTTCTTAGGAACAGGTTGGATGTGAGCAAACTTCCAGCAAGAAGGAAAGGTGGAAGTAGATAGACAAAGACGGAAAAGTTTGACCAGGCAAGGTGCAAGCACAGCAGCACAGTTTTTGAGAACAATAGGAGGGACTCCGTCAGGACCGTAAGCCTTCCGAGGATCTAGGCCAGACAGGGCAAAGAAAACATCATTCCGAAGGATCTTAATGACAGGCATAATATAGTCAGAGGGTGGAGGAGAAGGAGGAACAAGCCCTTCATCAACCAGGGTGGAATTTTTTGCAAGGGTTTGAGGGAAGAGTTCAGCTTTAGATGTAGATGAGACAGCTGTGGAGCCATCTGGGTGAAGCATAGGAGGGAAAGATGAAGAAGAAAAATTGTTAGAGATGTTATTAGCTAGATGCCAGAAGTCACGAGAGGAATTTGATTCAGAAAGATTTTGACATTTTCTATGAATGTATGAGTTTTTGGTAAGTTGAAGTAAAGATTTGGCATGATTACGGGCAGAAATATAAAGGGCATGAGTTTCAGGAGTTGGATGCTTACGGTACCGTTTGTGAGCCACCTCTCTATCTCGGACAGCATGAGAACAAGCAGAGTTAAACCAAGGTTGACGGGCTTTAGGATTAGAGAAAGTATGTGGAATGTACGCCTCCATGCCAAAGACTATGACCTCAGTTATGCGCTCTGCACAAAGAGATGGGTCTTTGACATGGAAGCAGTAATCATTCCATGGAAAATCAGAGTAGTACTGCCTTAGGTCTTCCGACTTAGCTGAGTTGAAGTGCCAGAAGCACCTCCGCTTAGGTGGGTCCCGAGACGGTACTGGAGCGATAGGGCAGGTTACAGAAATAAGATTGTGATCGGAGGAACCCAACGAAGAGAATAGTTTCACAGAGTAAGCAGAAGGGTTAGTAGTTAGGAAAAGATCAAGAATGTTGGGCGTGTCTCCAAGGCGGTCAGGAATACGGGTAGGGTGCTGCACCAGCTGCTCTAGGTCTTGGAGGATAGAAAAGTTGTAGGCTTGTTCACCAGGGTGGTCAGTGAAAGAAGATGATAGCCAAAGCTGGTGGTGAACATTAAAGTCCCCAAGAATGGAAATTTCAGCTAAATGAGATGAGATGTGCTCCACTTTAGATGTTAAATAGTCAAAGAATTTTACATAGTCAGAGGAGTTAGGTGAGAGATATACAGCACAGATAAATTTAGTAAGAGAGTGACATTGAAGTCGAAGCCAGATGGTAGAAAATTCGGAAGATTCAAGGGCGTGGGCACGAGAGCAAGTGATGCCATTGCGCACATATACGCAACACAACAGCCAGCTTTGGATTTAAAATTAGAATAGAGACAGTAAGAGGAGACAGAAAAAGGTCTGCTGTCAGTGCTCACAGCCAACTGAGTTTCGGTGAGGAAAAGAAGATGAGGTTTAGAGGAGGAGAGATGATGTTCGACAGAGAGAAAGTTAGATCTAAGGCCACGAATGTTGCAGAAGTTTAAGGAGAGAAGGCTAGAAGAAGTATCAAGACACCTCGGGTCGACATCTTTGAGTCGGTCCGACCTGGGGATATTTATGGTCCCCTCCCCAGTAAGGGACTCCGAGGCTGGTTGAATGGTCGCCATAATGAAATTTTGAGTGAAGATAGTGTAGGGGTGTAAGTGCATGTAGTGTAATGTGAGTAGTAAGAGGAATTGTCTTTAGAGTGCAGGCTGCAGCTACTCTCTTGTGTATCTGAGACACTAAGGGATATGGAAAGAGAGGACACGGGAGATTTCAATGATAAGTCTGCAGCACCCCCTCAACCCCCGTAAGTACCTCCCCGGGAGTATTTCACCATGGCGGCAGGTGTCTGACTGCCTACTCCCTAAATCCTCCCTACTCCCTAATTATAATTGAAAAGTGATGAATGGAAGTACAGTGTTTTTTCTTTCACTTTGAGGTTATTTTTTATTTTATAGATTTTTACTATAGAATATGGACCAAAATAAGTAAAGGTAAAAATATAGAAAAAACGTGAAACGAAGAAGAAAAAGAAGAGAGAGAAGAAAGGAGAAGAAAAGAAGAAAAAATGGAGAATAGGAAATAAACTGAATAAAGAAAAGAGAGCGAAGAACAGAGAGCATGTGAAAGATGTTAAAAGATGTTAAGGAAAGAAAAATAAAAGAAAGAAAGAACTGGAAGAAAATTTGAAAGAGGAAAAGGAGGAAATAATACTATAATAAAACTAATGCAACAAAATGAAATGGATATAGATAAGCATAACACCTTTACACACATAGAGGAAATTATTAAATGGAAAAAAAATTATGTAAACATTACAATAAAAAATTAAAGAAAAAGAGAGGAAAAAGGAAATATATAAAATGGATTAATAAATAAAGAAATAAATATTTTTTGGAAATGTAACTATAGATAATAATAACACACCTTTACAAACAGAATACTATATATACAATAATAATAATAATATAATGATAACTATTAACATTATAGTTATGTACTGATGATTATAGAATGCTAGATATATAGTAATGATTCAATAGTAATAATAATTCAACTAAATACAATGGATAAAGATAATATAACACACCTTAACACACTGGTATGAAATCCTTCCCTCGAAAAAAACCTGCAAACACCTGCTAAACAACTATGACATCTGTAGGAGTTCAGGAAGTTTAAAACTTTGACGTAGAAAATTTCCAAAAGTTTAAATAGTAAAAAGCCACAGTTCTGAGATTACACTATAAACACTACTCTCTCTCTCTCTCTCTCTCTCTCTCTCTCTCTCTCTCTCTCTCTCTCTCTCTCTCTCTCTCTCTCTCTCTCTCTTTTTTCTTTCTTTTTTATTTAAACAACTGACATCATGGTTGACATGGGGCTACAAATAGCAGAGGTTGGTGAAGGCAATGAGTGGCAGAAGCTAAAGATGTCCCCTGTCCCGGGGACATCTATCCGAAAACTATGCCTTATAGGATAATAACTAAGTATATAATGTATATAATGTTACAGGCTGAGGGTCACTGTCCGTCACAGGCACTTGTCAGGCGCACTATTGACACGTACACTGTATGTCACTGTGTCAATGTGTGTCACTATGTGTGTGTCACTGTGTGTCACTATTGACACGACACTGTGTCACGCCTTACGGGCACTAAGGCGGATGTAGGCGGCACCATCTGTGGACCGCCACCTTCACCTGCTGGGTGTTCATGACCACGACATCCACCTCAACCGTGAAGGTGTTCCACAGTGTCGCCGTGGCCCAAGTAAAGGCTCGCTCTCCCATCACGGTGTGGGTACTCGGGGCCTCGAGGAGGAGATCACCTGACACTACCGTCCTCGTAGCGCGCTCTGACCTCCTCCACGGGACCCAAAGTCCTGCAAGGTGGGAAGAGTGTTGCACCTGCGCCTTGTGCAACACTGTGAGGGCACCGACTCTCCTCCGGTGCCCCAGGCTGTCAAGCTGGGAGCGGGGATCATCCCGCCACTGCTCCTGCTGTAGTCGTTGTTGTTGTTGTTGCTGGTGTTGTTGGAGCTGCAGCTGATGTTGTTGTTGTTGTCGTCGCTGCTGCTGCTGCCACTGTCGCCGCGGGCGACGTTCCATGTGATATTGGTCGTCGGTTGGGTGTATGAGGCGCTCAGCACACCTCTGCACTTTGTCCAGCAGTGACAGGTGGCACTGGGCACTACTCATCCAGGTGAGAGGACTGTACTCCATGACGGGCCTCACTTGGGCCTTATACAGCTGCATGAGCTGTATCTAGCCTTGTTAGAAACAGTGCAGAGAAGGATGACCAAAATGATACAAGGGATGCGTAACTTTAGTTATGAGAGGTGATTGAAGTTATTAAAATTACACTCACTCGAGAGACGCAGAGTAAGGGGCGATCTGATAAAAGTGTTTAAGTGGATAAAGGGATTTAATAAAGGAGAGGTAGGAAAAGTTCTTACGGCTTTTAACCAGGGTAGAACAAGAAGTAACGGATTCAAGCTAGAAAAGCGTAGAATTAGAAAGGAAATAGGGAAAAACTGGTTCACAAATAGGGTGGTGAATGAATGGAATGGTCTCAGTAGACAGGTAGTTAGTGCGGAGTCATTAGGGAGCTTTAAAGAGGAGCTGGATAGGTTTATGGATGGGGATGAAAGGTGGATGTAGGTAGTGTTAGGCGACAGGAACTACCACGTGTAGGCCTCGCGGCCTCTTGTAGCTTCCTTATTTTCTTATGCTCTTCTTATGTTCTTATGAGGCCGTCAGCGTCGAGCAGGTGCCTTACTCGGCGCAGGGGAGTCACCCTCAGGGAGGCTCGACGCGCCACTGTCTCCAGGGGGCGGTCAAAGCGTAGCCTGGAGTCAACCACCACCCCCAGGATGTTGATGGAGTTCTTGATGGCAAGGGTATCGTCCCCAAACTTCAGCTTCCCCTCGAGTAGCCTGGGGTCCTCCCTCGAACGTGATATAACCATGGCCAGGGTCTTCTCGGCAGCAAACTTGACTTGCCACCGTCTTCCCCAGGCCGTGATGTCACCAAGTTGACGGTTGATGGCATCTATCACGATCGCAGTCTCCTCTCTGGTGTAGGTGTGGGACACGGTGCAGTCGTCAGCATAGGCAGACGCCACAGGGAGGCTTTGGAGGAGGTCATTGAAGTAAATGTTCCATAGGATGGGGCCCAGGACCGATCCCTGTGGAACGGAAGCCTCCACCGGGTATGTGGCTGACGTGCTCCCATTCACCACCACCCTCAGACTCCGGCTATGCAGGTAGCTCGAGAACAGCGCCAGCAGGTGTCCTGTGATGCCGAGCTGTTCAAGCTTTACCAGGAGGCCCTTGTGCCACACGAAGTCAAAGGCCCCGGCGATGTCCAGGGCAATCACCAGCGATGGGCGGCCATCCAGGGAGTCCAGGGAGTCCTGCCATGATTTGGAAAGCAGGAGAAGCAGGTCCGAGGCGGAGCGTCCCTTCCTTAACCCGTACTGTCTAGGGGACATCAGGTGGTGCTCCTCTAGGTGGCGGGTCAGTTGCTCGGCAATAATCCTTTCTAAGATCTTGCTGACAATTGACAGGAGCGAGATTGGACGATGGTTGGCTGGATCAGTCCTCTCCTTTTTCTTGTGAACGGGCGCCTGGCCAAGCCTGTGGAAGGAGGCTTGTGTCACACAAGCCTCCTTCCACAGGCTTGGCCAGGCGCCCGTTTGGAGGCACTACTGAAAGATGTGCGTGAGGGGCATGTGAGGGGCATCATATCAGCTCATCTGCACAGTGCTTGAACAGGAAGGGACTCACACCATCAGGCCCTGGCGCCTTTTTGGTGTTGACGGTACGCAGGAGGCGGGCCACGGTGTCCTCCGTGACCACCGGGCTGTCCAGGCCCGGGTGACACATACGGGTGAGGCGAGGTGGCTGCCTCTCATTGTCCTGTGTCTTCATTTTCCTGCTGAAGTGCGTCGCCAGGAGGTCTGCCTTCTCCTGTTTTTTTACCGCCCAGTCTCCTGCTGGTGTGGTGAGGGGCGGGATTCTCTCCTGGGTGACGGTGCCTTGTCTCTCCTTCACCAAGGACCACCATTGCTTGGGGTCAACTTGGTTGGAGGCTAGTTTCCTCCTGACGTCATTTTCCCACTTGTTCCTGGCCCATGAAGCTGTCCTGGTCATGGCCTTACAGGTGGAGCGGTGCAGGGCCTTGTTCCTCTGTGTGGGGCGGCGCTTTAGGCGCACCCAGGCCTTGTATTTATCTTCCGCGGCAAGGCGACACCTGAAACCGATCCACGGCTGGTCTCGCGGCTCAGCCTCGTACACTCTATGTGGAACATGTTGGTGCCGCGTGGCAAGGAGAATGGCGGTGAAGGTGGCCACATTGTGAGCCACGTCACCGCAGAGCGCGGCGGCCCAGTCAGTGTCAGACAGGACGCGCTTGATGGCCAGCCAGTCAGCTCTATCCCACAGCCAAATGACCCGCTAGCATGTTTCCTCGCTGGCGGGGTCTAAGCCAATGTGGGAGAGCACTGCATTATGATCAGAGCTGCCAACTCTGTTCAGCTGGCTGCACTGCACTGAGTCTGCAGGAAGATCAGTGAGCACAGGGTCCAGAGAGCCACCTCGTACGTGTGTGGGGAAGGTGACATGATTGGTGAGCCCATGGAACCGCTGTCAACTCTGTGAAGGCCCTTTTCACCAAGTGCTGATTCAGGTCGCCCACGATAACGCTGTTCTGGCAGTCGCGGGTGGCCAAGATGGTGTCCAGCTGGTCGGTGAGGAAGGCTAAGGGCGCTGCGCCGTGCCATTGTGGGCGATAAAGGACGCATAACAAGACAGCACTTTTGTCTGTGAGGAGAAGGCGGAAGAACATCGCTTTTATCTCCTCGGGGACAGGGACAGGCAGTAACTGAAGCTGCAGTCCCTCGCGGTGACACACTGCTACACTGCCGCCTTGTCCGGTGCCTCGATCACGCCGCATCCACTGACAATAGCCCGGGATTCTGTCACATGATGTCACACACTCATCAGTCAGGAACGTCTCGACGGCCACCACGACGTCAGCTTTGTTCCTGAGGACGGTGTGTGTTAGCTCGCCGACATTCGTCCTGAAGCCGCGAACATTGGCAGACAGGATCTTGAGGCCAGCGTGTGCCATTCCTTGCCCTTAGCGATGGTATGGGGAGGCGGCAGCAGCGTATGGCAATGGTGTAAGCACCTGTGGGTGATGCTGTGATGGGTGGAGTGGGCTGGGGAGGGGAGGATTGGGGAGGAGCGGGATTCGTTCAGTGAGCAGGGCCCTGAAGAATCGTTCCTGCCTGGCTTCAGCTGCGCGAGTGAAACAATTGTCTGCAGTATGTCCTGAACGCAGACAATACTCGCAGCTTAGGCTCCGTCTTTCCTCAGCCAGCCGTTTACGGCAAAGGTCGCGAGTATGACCCCTTTTCTCGCAGTATTCACAGACGATGGCGGTGCAGTGATGTCTGGTGTGACCTCGCTGAAGGCACTTTCCACAATGCGGAAGGTTTTGTCCGCACCGGGAGTGAGTGGTGGTGGAGTCGTAGTTTGTGGCGGCGCGTCTATAGTTGCCACCGCTAGTACTGTAACGGCGCCTCCTTTGATGGGAGGGACTATGACCGCGATTATTGTGGGCGCGGGCGGCTCCCCTGATCGGGGAAGTCGGGATGGGAGCGGCTCTTCGAGGCTGCGTCTCCCGTGGGGAGTTGGCGGGGAGGTCTGGTCGGGGCAGGTCGGCTGGAGCTTGAGTACCGCGGGCCGGGGGATGAGGTGTGTTGTCGAGCCAGCACCTCCGCTGGCTGGGTCCTGTGAGATGATATGAAGAGGACGGGGTTTCCCTGACTCCCACCACGCCTTCAGTTCAGGATGCGCGCCACAAGCTGCGCCCCTGTCAGAGTCAATTTTGCTGGGGAGGGCACTCACTAGTCGCCTGAGTGACAACAGGGGTGTCAGCGTGCAATGGGGTGGAGGCGAGGCCGTCGAATTTCGTCAGGGCGCCTGCTAAGAAGGCGCGAAGATCGACGACTCCATCTTTCTGCTTCCTGAAGTCGTTATTCTCTGCCCTGAGAGAAGCGTTTTCAGCCAGAATCCTTCCAAGGAACTCTCCTAGTTCCACAGGTGGAAGAGAGACCAGCTCTGCTATGAAGACCTGGTCCTCAGGGAATGAGGCGGTGTGGGTTGAAGTGGAGGCAGCGGCCTGGGACGGGCCTGGTGGGTCAGCGACTGGCTCGCGGATGATGGGGCGCAAGACGCCTCGGGCGGTCCTAAGCTGGGCAGCTCGGGAGCAACAGAAAGTTTCCTCCGTGAAATAATCGCCACACACAGCGTTGGGACACTCCGGCTGACTGCACGACACCGAGAGTTTGTCGCGAGTGGAGTACGAGCACACACAGCAATAACTGGAGCCTGGTACACCGTTGTGCCCTGCCCACATAATCTTTCTGTGAGAGAGGGCGTCAACGATGATGGTGTTGTCGTTATCAGCCATGGTGGTGGCTGCGTATCATTGGCGACGAGCGAGAGAGCGAGAGAAAATATACTGTACACGGCAGCGGCGTGTTTTTCAGGTAGGGTCAGAGGAGGGGTTGCGGGTCAGGGTGTAGTGTTTCAACTATCAAGGTTCAAGGTCATGCGGGCGGGCGGTCTTACATCACCAGGCATAGTCGCAGTGCGGGTTGTGGTGGTAGTGGTGGCGGTGGTGACGTGCCGCAGTGCTTGTTACTTGTCAGACAGGGAGGGTGGGAGGGAGGGGGAGGGAATACTGTCCATACAAACGGGAGGCTGGTCGGTGTTATTTCACCCAGAGTTGCGTTCTCTCTGCAGATCCTCCAGGAAGCTGGGACAGTACTAAAGTGAGAGGATGGGAGGAAAAAAAAAAAAATTCCTCTCTCTCCTCTCTCTCTCCCTTCCTCTCTCTCTCTCTCTCTCTCCTCTCCTCTCTCTCCTCTCTCCTCTCTCTTCCTCTCTCTTTCTCTCCTCTCTCTCCTCCCTCTCTCTCTCCTCTCTCTCTCTCTCTCTCTCTCTCAATAAAAAGCCACATTCTGAGATTCAACTTTATAAACTCTCTCTCTCTCTCTCTCTCTCTCTCTCTCTCCACAACTATTCACCCCAGATCTCTCTCTCTCTCTCTCTCTCTCTCTCTCTCTCTCTCTCTCCTCTCTCTCTCTCTCTCTCTCTCTCTCTCTCTCTCTCTCATCTAAAGCCTCTTCTGATCCTACTTTAACTCTCTCTCTCTCTCTCTCTCTCTCATACCTCTATCTCTCTTTTCTCTCTCTCTCTCTCTCTCTCTCTCTCTCTCTCTCTCTCTCTCTCTCTCTCTCGTCTCTCTCTCTCTCTCTCTCTCTCTCTCTCTCTCTCTCTCTCTCTCGTCCTCATCTCTATCCTCTAATCTCTCTCTCTCTCTCTCTGTCTCTCTCTCTCAGGAGTCCTATCTTAAATTCCACTATAATTATTCCTCTCTCGTCTCTCTCTCTCTCTCTCTCTCT
>JACEEZ010003082.1:222089-237089 GCA_016584305.1 Chionoecetes opilio
GGTTGGGTGGGTTGGGTTGGGGATGGCAAAAGGGGAAGGGTTTAGGTGGTTGGGTTGGGATGGCTAAAAAAGGGATGGTTAGGGGGTTTTGGGTGGGGGCTACGGGGGGAATAGGTAGGTGTTAGGTTGGTGGCTAACGAGGGAAGGGTTTTAGGTGGTTTAGGTTTGGATGGCTAACGAGGGAATGGTTAGGTGGTTAGGTTGGATGGCTAACAAGGGAATGGTTAGGTGGTTAGGTTGGATGGCTAACGAGGGAATGGTTAGGTGGTTAGGTTGGATGGCTAACGAGGTAATGGTTAGGTGGTTAGGTTTGATGGCTAACGAGGGAATGGTTAGGTGGTTAGGTTGGATGGTTAGCGAGGGAACAAAGTACCGGCGTCTGATATAGTAATGCGTGGTGATACGTTGTTAACATAAGAACATCAGAAAATAAGGAGCTACAAGAGGCCGTGGGACGTTGTTGAGTATTGAAGGAAATATTAGAATACTTAATCCTTTGAGGCCCAGAACGTAATTTCCATTGATATTTGCATACCATTAGACGATTTTTAGTTAATATAAGCATTATTTTATAGATATGACCTGTTTAGTATCCTTGTCGACTAACAAATTTGTATATTAAGTAACTTCTCGTAATTGTATGGCTCGACAACATACACTTTTTTATAGCAATGGAAAGATCTGGGCGTGAAGGGGTTGAGTCCTACTTCGGAACACCTGTACTGCTGGGTATTCTTTTCTTTTTTTAATTCTATTTGATATTAAAACAAAAAAGTTCACCTTAAAGAATGGCAATAGTTGTAAAAATGTTTTCCTAATTCACTTTTTTTTTTATCTTCTACCTAATTTGTTTTCCTCTTTTCAATGTAAATAATAGCAATAGTTAAAATAAATCATTATATACACAGGAATTTTTTGAATTCTTTTCTCTTCATATCATCCACCATTTATTTTCCCTTTCTTTCATTTCAAATTCACCAAAAATCATCCTTACTGCCTTAACTAACTGTGATTCTCTGCAACCCCTTGAGGCCCAGAACGTAATTTCCATTGTAATTTGGGTACCATTAGACGATTTTTAATGAATATAAGCAATATTATATAAATATGACCTGTTTAGTATCCTTTTTCCATAGCTAATTTAGTATATTTAAACTAGTTTTCGTTATTTTATGGCTGACAAACAGACGATTTTATATGGCAAAGGAAAAATCTGGGCGTGAAGGGATTAATATTGAACAAAATTAACCACAAATTACAACTTTAAACAGAACTATTGGTAATAAAGACTTTAAGTTACTCGGAACACAGCTAACCTGCACCTTTCTTCCCCCTCCCTTTAAACACACCTGTGCAAGCCTTCCCCCCTTCCCCCACCACCCTCCCACACACCCCCACATCCCTCCCACACCTCACCCCCACACACTTCTACACCCCTCCCCCCACACCCACACCCCTTCCCCCCCACACACACCAAACCGCTCCCTCCACCACCCCACACTTCCCACGTCATAACACACACCCACCCCTCCCCAAACACCCCCTCCCCCCCACACCCCCTTAAGGTAGCCCAGTGAGTCATAATTACCCGCTACGGTGGCTGGCTGTTGCTGTTGCTGTTACAATTTAATGCTATCGGTTATTTGGCGTAAGGGAGAAGGGGATGGGGTAAGGAGGGACACACACACACACACACACACCACACACACACACACACACACACACACACACACACACACACAAATAAAAAAGTGACGCAATTGTAACATGTCCATAAATTCCAGTGCACTAAATTGTATCTTCAGAGTCTCTTGTTTATGCAGAGCACTATTTCCTCCTTACTATTCTCTGTGCCTTCCCTCTTCTTATCTCCATTCTCTTTTCCTTCCCTCCCTCCCTCACCCACCCACCCTTCTTTCCTCCCTTTCCTTCCCTCCTCTCCTCCTTTCCTTCCTCTCCTTCTTCGTTCCCTCTTCTCTTTCTTCCTTCCCCCTTCTCTCCCTCCCTCCCTCCCT
The DNA here is from genome assembly GCA_016584305.1 of Chionoecetes opilio. Taxonomy (NCBI): domain Eukaryota; kingdom Metazoa; phylum Arthropoda; class Malacostraca; order Decapoda; family Majidae; genus Chionoecetes; species Chionoecetes opilio. The sequence continues at coordinate 224,105 of JACEEZ010003082.1, forward strand.
TCCTCCCTACCCCTCCTCCCCTTCCTTCCCTCCATCCTTCCCTCCTCTCCCCCCTCCTTCCCACCCCTCCCTCCCTCCCTTCTACTCCCTCCCTCCCTCCCCTCCCTCCCCTCCCTCCCTCCCCCTCCCTCCCTCCCTCTCCCTCCCTCCCTCCTTCCCTCCCTTCTGTACTTTAAGCAATGTCAAAGGAGGCATCAAAACAACCGTACATACCTCCACCAGGGTCGTTAAGAATAAACAACGCAATTCTGTAGTTACTTCATGAATACCTAATCAGAAGTCATTTAGGGTGATAATAACATGATACGTCGCTATTAGATTCCTTAAATATCACAAGGAATTATTTTTTTTATATATTTTCATGTGTAGGTTTTGGATTTTTTTTGGGGAGGTGACATAAGTAGCCTTTTTGAGCTGCTTTTCAAGGTGTCTTCAGTGGCAATACCCCAGGGGACCCGTTACCTGGGGGGCCCGTTACCTGGGGGGGGGGGAGAGGTATGAACACTTAAGTTTACGAGGACGCGAGATAGTCACCAGGGAACACTTCGAGAGTACGTAGGTAGTGAGAAGCAGAGTAGGGAAGAGTGTAAAGGGGAGAGAGCGAGAGCGAGAGAGAGAGAGGAGATGGTCTACACACACACACACACACTGGAAACATTCATACAATTATCCTACCTGGTCCTTCCTCCTTTTCCTCCTCCTTCTTCCTCCTCTTCTTCCTCCTCCTCCTCCTCCTCCTCTTTCGTTCTTCCTCGCTTCGTTATCTTAGTTATATTCCTCTTCTTCCTCCTCCTCCTCCTCCTCCTCCTCTTATTAAATCTTCAATGGATTTACGAACGTAGTCCCAGAAAATCTGTTCACGCTAGACCGGTCAAGCTCAACTAGAAACAACGGATTTAAAATAAGCAGGAAACGGTTTGTAACGAACGAAGCAAAGTACTTCTTCACAAACCGTGTTGTAAACGTATGGAATGGGCTGCCGTCAGACGTAGTAAACTCAAATACAATAGAATCATTTAAAAATCGCCTCGATAAATATTTCATATCAAATCCCCGGTTGTCACTGTTTATCTCGGAATAATAAATTTATCTCGCGGGCCTCTGAAACTTACTCTCATTGCGTAAAATGATTGCGAGTCGCGTCTACACAACCCCTCCCACACGTCTCAGACAGCTCAGAGTAAACGGTCACTACTACAACTTTTGACCTGTGACGGGCTGTGGTTCAGTAAGAGCCCTGTCAGTTAGTGACCACCATCGGGATTTATATACCAGGGGTCACTGCTGCAGGGGGTATTGAAGTGCACGGCGTCCTACTTGGAAAGTGCACTACCGCAGTGGATTGAAACGGAGCTGGGGCCTGATTGACTGCGCCTCCCAAGAAAGCGCCAGGCAAGGGCTGCCGCATCACCCCTGAACTTCCACCCTGAGCCTACACCAACACTACATTAAACCTCATAACACACACAGATAGCCCCGAGTTAACGGTTACCACTACTACTCTCGACCTGTGACGGGCTGTGGTTCAGTTAGGGTCCTGACAGTTAGTGACCACCATCGGGATTTAAGGTACCAGGGGTAACTGCTGCAGGAGGCATTGAAGTGTACGGCGTCCTACATGGAAAGTACACAATCCACAGTGGATTGAACGGAGCTGGGGCCTGATTGACTGCTGCCTCCCAAGAAAGCGCCAGGCAAGGCTGCCGCACCACCCTTTGAACCTCCACACTGTGTTCACACCATTACAAAACACACATAATATGACCTATCTATCAAGCACTAAACCTACCCCCACAAACTAGTAGTAGTTAGCCATAGATTACAGCTTTCAACTTTCCTCACAAATTCCATGCAGTTTTTCTATATTGCATGGTATCACTTCTTTTCCGGCCAGCTTCGGCTGGAGGGATGGGTGGGTGGGGAGGAGCCTTCTACTTCCTATCCTTTCTCTCTTATTATCTAGTTAGTGTAGTGTAGTTAAGGCAAACAGCCTTGTAAGGACCTATCGGTCTGTTGCTGTTTGTGTTTCCTTTGTATTCCTTTGTATTCCTCCTCCTCCTCCTCCGCCTCCTCAATACACCCTTTCCCTTATCTTCATATTCCAACACTCCTCCATCCTCCCTCCTCCTCCTCCTCCTCCTCCTCCCTCCATCCTCCTCCCTCCTCCTCCTCCTCCTCCCCTCCTCTCTCCTCTCCTCCTCCTCTCCTCCTCCTCCTCCTTCTTCCTCCTCGCTTCTTTTCTATCTATTCCTCCTCCTCTTTCGCCTCCCTTATCCACCTTTGTCCTCCTCCTCATACTACGACACCCCCTTCTCTCCTCCTTCTTCTTCCTCTCCTCCTCCTCTTCCTGGCCCATAAGCCAGGACTTACACCGGCAATAGAGGAGTTTGTCTCTCTCGTGTCCCGTTTGGCCCAGAACAGACTTCACGCCAGCAGGCGTTTTGGGCCACCTGCGCCACACAAACCATGCCACACACTGCACTCTATATAGTCACTCCTACTAGTTACCCCCTAGTACCTACCTTCCTAGTGTCCTCTCTAGTCCTACCCTTCCCTACTACCCTACCCTACCTACCATACCCTCATACCTTCCCTAGTACCTATCCTTCCCTACTCTAGTCTCTTTTTTTTTTAACAAGGCAAAAAATCCATGTTATCTTAAGGTCTCATGCTTAAAAGATGCCTTTGTTTACCTGATAATATGGTTAACTATGATGAAATAATTTTTATTCACTGTCTACTAGTATCCTCTCTAGTAGTATATTTATTATTCTTTTACTAGTATTTTCTTTACTTATTCTATTATTATTTACATATTCTTTATCTATCCTTTCCCTTTTTTGCTACTCCTTTTAGCCCTCCATTCAGCATATTCTTTTTACATAGTGGTGTTACCGATACAAGTGTTACGTGTCGTGCACTGTACCAAACATTGCATTTGCTGAATACAAAATCAAAATATATTACTTCATATAAAATAAACAATGTGAAGTGCTACACGTACTATAGCGTGCGGTCTACCAGGACATTTGCAATAATAGTAGCATCCAATGTGATAATAAATAATAAACAATGTGACAGGTGTTTTCCCCTAGTGAAAAAAAGGATGAAAATACAAGTTTCCCCGTTAATTGCTCCGTTTTCTGAGATTTCGTACCCACTGAGACAGCGTGACGTCACCCCCCTGCGCGTGAACTGACTTTGAGTTGAATATATATGTCGTGCATGTAACAAACACTTCACTGGGCCACAGAAAACGACATATCTCCTCCTACTCGACAAGGAATACGAGGGATAACTTTCCTATTCTTGTATTTTGCGACATTTAAAGTATTTTGATGCAGGGAAGTGTTCATTATTTACTGATTTCTTGGCATTGTTATATCGTCACCCTCATAAAGAAACTCCTCAAGTTATTTTTCGGCAATTTATTTATTTTTGCCCAGATTAATTCTTCATCCTGTGGCGCATCTATTGGTATAGCCGCCAATGTCATGTGTTGTGTGTGTGTGTGTGTGTGTGTGGGGGTTGGGGTGTGTGTGTGTGTGTAGAGTGTGAGTGGTCTAAATATAAAAGGATAAACGATGCATTGATATCAAAATTAAGAAAATGAGAAGTTTTTCTTGATATCCCGAAAGTAGAAAAACTGTCTATGGCAGTTTCTTTAAGAGTGTGACGATATAGAAAAAGGTAGATAGTTGGTACTTACGATTTGTTGTGCTTTGTTGCCATCCTCTTCCTCCTCTTGTGACCGTCATTGTCCATGCACTATGATATCACTGTGGAAGCAAAGAATAGTTACTTCACACTCTAAAAATTGGAAACTATATATACACCAAACTTAAGGTAGGAAAATAAATAGCCTACTGGCGCTATTTATATTCAAACGTAAAAAAAAATTATATATGAAAATCCAAATTGGACTAGATTACACACAAAAAAAAATTGACCCGCCCAATATAATGAATGTCTTACTATCTTCTCTATAGGGACTGGCAGCTCAGATATTTTTTATTATTTGTATTTTGCCTTTGGTCAGTCCCCTATGATGTAAAAATAAAAATAAACACGATTGATTAATTAATTTAATGCTAAAAAGGGGAAAATGTGCCAGACATCAGAGGTCATATGGCACACACACACACACACACACACACACACACACACACACACACACACTCCGTAGTGTAGGTAAAGGCTAAGGTACTCCGTAGTGTAGTGGTTAGCACGCTCGGTTCACAACCGAGAAGTCCCGGGTTCGATCCCCGGGCGGAGAGGAAACAAATGGGTTGTTTCCTTAAAACCCGAGCCCCTGTCCACCCAGCAGTGAATGGGTACCGGGTGTTAGCCGGGGTTTGTGACCTGCTCTCCGGGGTGATGGCTTCGGCCAAAGCACTAAGGATGAATGATAAAAATGTTGATATGGAGACGAGGCCACACGAGCATTGCTCTGGCCCTGTAAAATACAACTAATGAATGAAATACAACAGACACAAATACACACACACACACACACACACACACACACACACACACACACACACACACACACAAAAAAAAAACATCCCCCAAAAAAATTTCATGAGCTCTAGAAAATAAAATAATAAAAAAAAAAATGTTTGTGCACCATCGAACAAAAATTATGAAAAACTACAAAATACTGTTATCTAGCCATTTCATCTTAACTTCATAATGAATTGTGTTATACATGTAAGAACTCTAACCTTTGTGATCTAATTCCCTAAATTGTTCTCTCTAGTATTCATGAACAAAAATGTGTCATAGTTTCATGTTCTTTTCCTAACCTTTAACCTCTAGAGACCCAGAACGTAATTGTCATTGTAATTTGGGAACCAATAGACGATGTTAAGTTAAAATAAGCAATGTGTTATAGCTATGACCTGTTTAGTATCCTTGTCCACTAGCTAATTTGGAATATTCAGTTACGTTTCGTAGTTTTATGGCTAACAACAGACGATTTTATATAGCAAACGAAAAATCTGGGCGTGAAGGGGTTAATAGTATAAATTTTCTTACAAACAAAAATCATGTGCAATTGTTGACGTTAAATACCCCGTATAGAAATATATAGGGAGAGAAAAAAGGGGGAAAAAGAAGAGAGAAAAGAGAAATAGAGACAAAGAAAGAAAAATAAGAGAAAAAATGAGAAAGAAATAAAGAAAAACAGGGAGTAAAAATAATAAAGATAAAAAGGGGAGAAAAAGAGAAAAATAAAAAAGAGAAAGAGACAAAGAAAGAGAAAAATAAGAGAAAAATGAGAGAAAGAGAACAAAAGGGAAAAAAAATTAAAAAGAGATAGAAAAGAGAGTTAGAAAAGAGAAAAGAGAAAGAGAGACAAAGAAAGAGAAGAATAAGAGAAAAATGAGAGAAAGATAAAAAAAAGGAGAAAAAAAAGGAAAAAAAAGAAAAAGCTGGAAAAGAAAAAAGAAAGAAAAATAATGAGAAAAAATGAGAGAAAGATAGAGAAAAAAGGGGGGGAAATAAAAAAAAGAGAAAAAAAGAGAAAAGAGCAACGATGAAAAAAAAGAGAAAAAGACAGAAAACACTCATTTCACGATATTTTCACATATTATAAGTTCTTTTTAATAGCTACAAATATACGTAGACTATAAATGTATATTGTTTATAGTTACCTGTTCCTTCACATCAAATCAGCTTTATACTCTCCTAATCCTGAACAATAGCAATGCATATTTCTACATATTAATTTGTATTGTATGAGATTCAAGTAAGAAAGAATACCTCTCATTGTTAAGTAAACGAAAGTAATTTAAATATATCACTCATGACAATTGTGTTTATGTAGGCACAGAAATATGCTAAATAAGTTAACAATACATACGACAGACAGACAGACAGACAGACAGAGAGAGACGAGGTAAAAAATTAGAAAATAATATGACCGGCAAGGAGACGGTAAGAACACAACAAGGACAATATTCAAGTTCAGATTTCCGTCATTGAATAAGTCGTTAAGTATTCATCCAAAACCCCGCATGGAAAAACTACTGAAAAAGAGAGAGAGAGAGAGAGAGAGAGAGAGAGAGAGAGAGAGAGAGAGAGAGAGAGAGAGAGAGAGAGAGAGAGAGAGAGAGAGAGAGAGAGAGAGAGAGAGAAGAGAGAGAGAGAGAGAAGAGAGAGAGAGAGAGAGAGAGAGAGAGGAGAGAGAGAGAGAGAGAGAGAGAGAGAGAGAGAGAGAGATATTAATGTTGACATGTTGCTTGTAGGTACATTTAATACTTCACATTTTTCAGAAACCTTATTTTTCGCTAACAATTCGTTTTATTATTTTATGATCAGTTCTTTATTGGCTTATCTATCTAGTACTCAAACTAAGCGAGTGTGAGTCACTCTGGAAACGCGAATGAGTGAAAAAGAATATAAGCGTAGAAGCAAAATAGAATAGAGAAGGAAGAATAGAATGAAGAAAATAATAACTGACGATTCTCTAGACAAAAAATAAATGAATGAATAAGTAGAAATAAAAAGTAAATTAGAAATATTACATTTTCTTAGATTTAGTAGTTATATTTGTAGTTTTATTTTATATAGTAGTTATTTTTTATTTAGTAGTTATATTTTGTTTAGTAGTTATATTTTATTTAGTAATTATATTATATTTAGTAGTCTAGTTATATTAAATTTAGTACTTATATCTAATTTAGTAGTTATATTATATTTAGTAGTTATATTTTATTTAGTAGCTATGTATTTATAGTAGTAATTTCACCAAATATAAATTAATAAAGCCTATGCGAGTCCCTCCTCTCATAAAATTAGCGTAGCCTTTCCTACTATTATATAACGCTAATCAAAGACTTCAAATACTACCATGACATTTTATCGTCAATACACTACTTATTACAATACTACCACTACTACTACTACTACCAATTACTACCACTTACAATATACTACTTTTTACAGTAGATAACACTATAGTCGCCAGTCACTCGCCACTGCACTAATGTCGCCAGGCGCTATGTATTAACGAATTTTACCATCACTACAGACTTGTATTTGCCACTGAAGATGATACACAGTAGTTTATATTAAGTACATTACACTGCATGTCTTCAGTGGCACATACAAGTCTGTAGGGATGCTAAAACTCGTAATATATTGTGCCTGGCGACATTAGTGCAGTGGCAAGTGACTGGCGACTTTAATGTTATCTACTGTAGTATTTTCATTCTATGCGTTAATTATAAAAGTCTACCCACTCATTTTCTTACTTATTTTATTATTTTATTTATATTTCAAGCTGTAATAGAAGTTTTATTATATTATTATTACTTTGCGTTCATTTATATGGTGTATGGTGACGTAACTTGTGAGTTATTATATGGTGAGCTTAGTAGTTAAGGTTCTTCACCATCACAATCACATCACCATCACATCACCACCACGGGCTATATTCAAGAATGCTCGTCAAATCCCGGCCGGTGGAGATTCCCCACAGTCGTATATCCACCGGTGGCATCTACAAGAAATGCCCGACCGGTGGATATTTGACAGTCGTACCAACACAAGCAGTGGCTGCAAAAGCAGGCGTACCAACACAAGCGAGTCCAAGGCGGCATCAGTATTTTGACTGTTTTACACCTATCTAATTCCTTTTACTAGCCTAATTTATCATTTCTGCCATTAAAATAATAGCTTTGTTAGTGTTCGCCACTTATCTGAGGCATTGAGGAAGAAAAAATGGGCCTGAGTGGGCTTGGGACGGGATGTACATACGTACATCCCTGTGGGACGGGATGTAAGTACAAGTAGAGGGGCCTACTCGCGAGGTTTTTACATCAAGAATTTTGAAAAAAACTTGGTCCATCTTGAATTTATTCTGTCCTCGCGCGCGCTTTGGAGCATGTTTTCGGACTTGGCATGGTCCATATTCAAGGTTGCTCCAGAGGTGTTTTCGATATTCAAGTGCACCTTGAATAAAATGGCGTCTTCCTCCGCATCTTTACAAGTCTCCCACTACGGACATTATCTCCTTCGAAATGCAAGTACCGTGTAAGATTAGGACATTAAACAAATAGAAGGAAGTGTGTTAGGTGTGGCAGGAGAAGCACATATGTAGATACCCGGGTAAACATTAGTGAAACATGAAATATCGGTACGCTATTAATTAATCTGTGGCTTGGAGATCCTGTTCGATATTTTAATTGTTCCATATGTGACTTGTTATGGAAGATGAGATGCTTAAATAAGTTGAATGAAGTGAGTTAGGTGTCATAGATGAAGTACACTTAGGAAATACTGGCGTGAATATCACAAAGACACGAAATTAGAGCTCCATGTTATTGTGTGTTTTGGAAGGCTCTCAGGCGACAAGAAATTGTATGAAAGTGACTTTTTAGGGGTGATGACGGCTTTAAAAAAGGGGTGAATGAAGTGAGTTAGGTTCGAAAGGGAGAAACAGACATTGTGGAACACGAAAAATGAAACTGTTCCCACCGTAGGCGAGTGTTCCAATTTTTGGTAATTGGTACTTACAACCAGTAAAGTAAGAGGTTGAAAGTACTCTTTTCCTATGTTTTTTGATGCTTTAAAGAATGATGATGGCACTCCAAAGTCGTTGATGAAAATGCAATATTGCAGTTATCTCGCCTTTTTTTCTGCTTTAGGTTAGACTTCTCGACCACGCCCAGGTTAGGTTAATGAACTAGCGGGGGGGGGTCCGGGGGGCCGCCCTCCCCCAGCTGTGTTTAGGTTAAATAACCAATGTCCATGTACTGTATTAAACTGGTTTAAATGTTGAGATTTTTCGAGGAATAGGTAAGAAATTTTCCCCGTAAACTATCAGTTATTTTATTTTTATATATTTCCGGGCTTATGTTATTCCTTTAGAGTGTTTACCGGATACATCTTACGTCATCCACAAATATACTATCAGTACAAAACTACTAGTTGCCATTTTCCCCGCCCAAAACCCCGCTTTCCCCGACGGGTCCCCAGGTTGTTATGAAGGGGGAGAATAACTGCAAAATAAGGCATTTCCGAAGTTTTTTAATGTGACCATCAGTCTTAACACACATAATACATGGGAAAAGAGTAATTTTGACCTCATACTCAATTACGGGTTTTTGAAAGTACAAATTTAACCAATTTTTTCACGTCCGTCAATTTTTTCCTATTTTCGGCGACAGTTCCAATTACTGATTTTGATATTACAGGACCCAAATTTACATGTAATCATCTTTTACCCGTGTTTCTGCATTTAGAGATTAAATACCATCAAAAGCTTGCAATGCTTAGAAAGGTTAGGTTAGATGAGGTGACAAGTGTCAAGGTTAGGTTAGTGAATGAATGAATAGTTATCCTATTTGTATAGACATAACACTTGAATATTTTTCGCCAATCAGGGAGTACGATGGGCGGCAGGATCGCAAAACCAAACAGCTTTATCCGTAACAGGGAATGGATCTCCTGGATCCCCATAGAGCAGATTTGCCTGTGACCCAAATTCCTCTGAGATGCCCACGGGCCAAAAACTAAATGGAATAAAGTACTTGTTTCTTAGGCCATGTTTCCCTTTATCCTCCGCTATATTCCACTGCGACACAAGTGCCTCCCCAACTTTATTAACTTATTTCTGTGTGCAGTCCTTCCCCAAGAAAGATTACTTCCTCGTCAGGGAACTTTAAATTTGGGGAAAGGTAATTTTATAAAGTGAACACTCTGATTACATGGGAAGCCCTGGAAATCCTATCATTTAATGTAAATAAACTTATTTGAACTGTCACGTGGCCATTTAAAAGGCCTCATCATGTCTCATCGCCATGGGTTTATTATAATGGACAGAAACTGCGCGGTCGCTACCGCCCCTCAGCACAGAAATTTTTCAGCCTCACAGCTTACTTTTTCTCTATTATTTTCGGTTTAGTATATTGTGCAATAGTTATTCACTTCCGGAAACCACAAATATAACTTATTTTAAATAATAATTGCTGAGTTAAGTTACGTTTAGTTTTGGTTAGATTAGATTTAGGTTATATGTTAAGGTTTGGTTTAGGTTATGTTAGGCTTAAGGTAGTTTTGGGTTAGGTTCTGTTGAGCTATTTAGGTTAAAAAAAACTAATTTGATGGTGCGCGATTGCCCGGGTGGTTGCGCCGCCAACTTCTTTCGGATATTTCCCATTAAAATACCTCCATCAGAAAAAGTACTACTTTTATGCAAGGAAAACCTAGTCAGTTTCTCAGAAAATGAGCGCGCAGTCCTCGTCCATTTTTACCAAGCCGTGTGCTGCCATGGGAGTGTCTACCGAAGTACAACGAAATACATACCAAATACGGTATATTTGGATATGTGTTTGGATGTATTTCGGTATTAAGAGTTAATACCGAAATGCACCAAAATATGTTTTTGAAATATATGTACAGTATACTCTTTATACCATATTTTGGTATTGAGACATAATACATACATAGAAATGCGTCTTTCTGTATCTTTTTATATATTTCGGTATGTTTTCAGGGTTATTTCGGTATGCTTCGGTATTAAAGGGACCACTGCCATGGCGAAGTCATTATCAGCTGGATGAGGCAAAAGGGTTTGTTTACATATGGCGCCGGACAAAAGGCTTCCGCTGGGTAACTCCCAATCTCCCAACTCAAGTTCAAGTTCAAGTTTTAGATTGCATTCGACCGTACTCGCGACACACCAAGTTTGGACCAAAATTATTTCTTCATACCAACATCACTTTGGTATGAGAAACCTCGCGAGTAGCCCCCTAAGTATTGCCATCGAATAATTTCAAATCCCTCTAGATTCAACCTCAAAACCCGCTAGATCAGGACCTAAAATAGCTAGATTTTATGCCAATACAGAAGCCACACGCAATGTTTTAGTCAACGCAGAAAACACAGAGAGAGAAAAAAAACAATCTAAATAATGCAGTTTCACTTTGTATGTCCATAGAAACATTTATATTAAACACCCGCCAGATTTCCCGCTAGACGCTAGATGGCAAATTTGATAGCTTGATCAGTCGAAAATTGCTAGATCTGGCGGGAAAATAGCTAGAATGGCAACACTGGCAAGCAGGGTTAAGTGGCCAGTCTTCACCTAGGGATGTGTTTCTTTATAGCATAGAATAACACTTGATTATTGTCATGTAACTAAAGGTATGAGTATATAGGTGTCATGTAAGTAAATATTATATCTTGAATTTTGATAGATACGTTGTTGTAGCGAGAAATAATCTGCCAGAAATAACCTGCCAGATCTCGCTGTCATCCGTGCTTGACAACATCGCCGCAACAGTTTGATGTATTTTAGCGCTAAAACAGTAGCAAATAAACTCCGCAAAATGCCTAGAGAGAGACAACTGCTTACGGAGAGGCTTATAAGTAATATATTATTTCAAAGGAGAAACAGATAGCCTTCTCTGAGCACTGAAACCATTATTGTAGTCTGTAGACATACCAAGCAGAGCTCCTAGATATACGATGACATATCCATCCATGATCCAATGATGCTTTCTTTACTAAAAGTAAGAATAAGTACATAATTGTATCTTTAAGTTACATAGTTACGAAGTTTGTCATTATATATTAAGTATATTATATCATTACATTTAGTTACCTAGTTAATTATTCAGGAATTTCATACCATACACTGCACATGCAGCCATCGCCAACAAGTCAATGCGTCAACTAGTTAGTGCGGAGTCCTTAAGGCAGCGTCACACTAGCACTTTTTCCGTCTAGTTAGACGATCTCCGTTGGTTTTTTCTCACTCTGACTAGTTAGTCCGTCTGAATCAGTCGGTCTGAGTCAGACGATCGTGATCGTCTTCATATGGAAAGTTGAAGACAACTTTCATAGTCAAATCAAAATCCATAATGATTACTTTAAAGATATTAGATATAAATCAGGATTTTTTTGCAAAATATAATTCAATACATTTGAAAGTATGAAAAATATTCAAGTGACTATTGCACATGTAGATACATTTAAAAGCCAATTTTATAAAACAGGCAACAGTCTCCCGCATGACTCGCATGACTCTGCTCCAGCGACGGGCTGATGCCTGCTCATCTATTACTGTTTTTATGTATATATGTGTATGTATTTTAACTTTTTTGGCGCGTCTACGATTGATAATACACATAATTAAGTGTATACCAGCGAAAGCCTGCCCTAAGGTACTCTAGCCTGCCCTGGCGTCGGAGCCATGTTTGTTTACAGTCGCAGGAACAGCTGACTGGCAGTGCAGGCAAACGATTGTGTGTGTGACGGCTTGCAGTAAAAAAATTGTTAGTTTTTAGCAAGTTGCTGGAAAAAATAGACGGAAAAGTGCTAGTGTGACGCCGCCTTTAGGGAGCTTTAAAGGGAGGCTGGATAAATTCATGGATGGGGATGAAAGGTGGATGTAGGTAGTGTTCAGTAACAGAAACTACCTCGTGTAGGTCTCTCGGCCTCTTGTAGCTTCCTTATTTTCTTATGTTCTTATGTCTTGTCGGACAACGGATGCATTTGTCAACACGGTGGTCCTACGGTATACTGTATATTTTCATGAGGCGGCCAGTGTGTGTGTGTTTGTGTTTGTTGTCTGCTGTGTGCGTGTGTTGTGTGTGTGTGTGTGTGTGGTGTGTGTGTGTGTGTGTGTGTGTCGTCCGGCGAACGATGCCCCACCCCTTGAGTCGGCCGGAGAGGCGGGCCTGTATGTGTGTGGCAGGCTGGCAGGCTTTAGTAGTGGTGCAGTGGGTAAGGTAGCAACACGTGCCTGGCAACAGTGTGAGGGACGCCGCCTAACCTGTTATCCACGTAAGAAACTGTTCCCTTTTATGTTTCCTTTCATACCCTTTGCATTTCTCTATCGTTATCATGCTTTACATTACATCTATATAACATCATTATCTCCCTCTTACTATCGTTATCATCACGGGTTATTATCTCTTTTCCTTCATTACCGTAAAACACATGTGGCGCCGCGTAACAATACACTTATATTCCC
>JACEEZ010003082.1:239589-242089 GCA_016584305.1 Chionoecetes opilio
GTTGAAGCCACCGAATAACCTTAGTGGAATCACCACACAACAGTGGCAGGACGCTATGGTTTGGAAGGTATTGCGTGCCAGGGTCCACTGATTCCTATGACTATTTTTTTTTAGCCCACTTACTTTTATATAGTCCTCCTACTTGACTGGAGGATCCTGACTCCTCCCTTTTACCCATTTAACCTGACCTCACTTGGAAATTGAAGTCAGGACAGGTCTTGACCCCACCTGAAGAACCGTCACCCCAGGATATCCCACCTGAAGATCCGTCACCCCAGGATATCCCACCTGAAGATCCGTCACCCCAGGATATCCCACCTGAAGATCCGTCACCCCAGGATATCCTACCTGAAGATCCGTCACCCCAGGATATCCCACCTGAAGATCCGTCACCCTGCCAAACTCTGGGGTGACGGATCTTCAGGTGATCCGTCTATTATTTATAACAACAGAGCAATCAAATAGTTAATAGAGAGTTACAGCTAGGCCAATTCCCTCCTTGCATTATATTTACCATTCTAGAATACTGAGAGATTGCCTCCTTGTATTAGATTTACCATTCCAAAACACTGAGATTAACCAGAAAAAAAAGTCATGAACACAAAAACACTTAAGAAAAGCAAACACAGACAAAGTAAAGGTAACGTATTGCATGTTGGGACAGGTTGGGAGGGAGAGGAGGGGGAAGGGAAGAGAGGGAACAAGTAGGAAGGGAAGGGAGGGGAGGGGAAGAGGGGCAGATTGGGAGAGAGGGAAGGGAGGGGAGGGAATGGAGGGAAGGAAAGGACAGGGAGGGATGGGAAGGGGAAGGGAGGGAATGGAGGGGCAGATAGGGAGGAGCAGGTAGGGCAGGAAAGGAGGAGGAAGGGAGGGAAGGGAGGGAGGGAGGAACAAGAGAGGGGAAAGGGAGGGAAGGGAAGTAGTAGCAGACGCGTGCAGCTCACAATGAGGGTTGAGAATGAGGATACAAATAGAAAGGAAGATTAAATTAACTTTCTCGAGGCCTTCCATATAGACTTAGTAGAGCTAACAGGCTGTCTTTGTGAGAGGAGGAAGGGTAAACAGCCAAAATAAGGATAAAGAAACGGTCAGGGTAATGATGTTTAGGAGGAGAAGGAGAAGGAAGATGAGAGAGTACGATAGTTAACCCCTTCACGCCCAGATCCTTTCCCGCCTTTTCCCTTTTGCCGCCTTTTCCCTTTCTCGCCTCACTTTCCTTCGCTATAAAAAATTGTCTGTTGTTAACCATAAAATAACGAAAAGTAACTAAATAAACCATATTAGCTAATAGACAAGGATACTAAATAGGTCATAGCTATAAAATATTGCTTATAGTCACTAAAAACTGTCTAATGGTATCTAAATTACAATGGAAATTATGTTTTGGGTCTCAGGGGTGGTGGGTTCATGTTATTGTGAGTTTCAGGACATAATGAAGACAGGTGATGATGTGTGTTGATGAGGAAGGAGAGAAGGTTAATTAGATAGTGTAGCTGTGGGTTAGGGTGACGACAAAGTGTGATGCTTCTATGTGTCTTGATCTTAGTGGCATTTAACAAGTTTCTTTCTTTCTCTCTTTTTTCGCTCGTTAATTTATCTACTTGTTCATTCATTTGTTGATTTATTTATCTATGGCTATTCATGTACTCGTTTCTTTCCCTCTTTGCTTCTTTCTTCGTCTTTCTTTCTCGCTTTCTCTTTCTTTCTTTCTTTATTTATTTATTAATTTATCTATTTCTTCATTGATTTGTTGATTAATATATTTATGGCTATTCATTTATCCATTTCATTCCCTCTTTCCTTCTTTCTTTCTTTCTTTTTTTTTTATATGGAAACTCTGGCCTGTGATATTAAGTATTGTAAAAAAAAACATTTGTGTGTGTGTGTGTGTGTGTGTGTGTGTGTGTGTGTGTGTGTGTGTGTGTGTATTCATCTAGTTGTATTCATCTAGTTGTATTCATCTAGTTGTATTCATCTAGTTGTATTCATCTAGTTGTATTCATCTAGTTGTATTCATCTAGTTGTATTCATCTAGTTGTATTCATCTAGTTGTATTCATCTAGTTGTATTTTACAGGGCTAGAGCAACGCTCGTATGGCCCCGTCTCCATATCAACATTTATTTTTCTCATTCATCTTTAGTGTTGGCCGAAGCCACCACCCCGGGAGGCGGGTCACAAGCCCCTGGCTAACACCCGGTACCCACCCATTCACTGCTGGGTGGACAGGGGCTCGGGTTTTAAAGTAATCGTCCAGACCCAATTTTTTTTTTGCCTAATTATGTTGAATGGACATTCAAAACACCTAATCCACCAAAATTAATTTCTAGGCCTTATTTCCGTAAAAACACGATTTTGTAAAGAGCGCGAATTTTTTTTCTTCCCTTCAACAGGGCTACGCATGTTATTGATGACGTCACAAAAGGGACGCTCCAATGTAAACAACACTCGTCTGCATCTGTGAGACCTGTCGGCAAATGTTATGATGAGCGATTGTACTTC
>JACEEZ010003082.1:254589-284589 GCA_016584305.1 Chionoecetes opilio
ATGGGGCTATTATTACTATATTTATCAAGGGGCTATTATTACTATTATTATTAAGGGGCTATTATTACTATTATTATTAAGGGGCTATTATTACTATGTTTATCAAGGGCTATTATTACTATATTTATCAATGGGCTGTTATTACTATATCTATCAAGGGGCTATTATTACTATTATTATGAAGGGACTATTATTACTATATTTATCAAGGGGTTATTATTACTATTATTATTAAGGGGCTATTATTTATTATTATCAAGGGACTATTATTACTATTATTATAAAGGCGGCTATTATTACTATTATTATTAAGGGGGCTATTATTACTATTATTATTAAGGGGGCTATTATTACTATTATTATTAAGGGGACCGCCCACCTTGAATATATCGAAAATTCATGACAAATATCGGAAATCCTTTTAAGTCATATAATGGTAGCTGTGGCCTTGGGCAACACACTGATATATAGTTTGTCCACTAAAAGGATATTTAAAGGGGTTTAAATCTCCCCCTCCCACCCACCCCCCTGCACCACGCCTCGTTTGTTTACATCTGTTTTGACGATAAAATATCAATTATAATGCTTTTCTAGCCTCAAAAGTAAAATGGAACCAATAGACAAAACCCTTATAGGATTTACTGACGTAACACTTAGTCAAACAAAACAAAAATGTTTAGGGCTCATTTTTGAAAAAAAAGAAAGTTATTCGTATACAATTTCCTACTCCTTCATCAGTTTTTATCCCATCTTTACATTTGAGGTATCAATGGATAGCTGGATAAAAAACAAAGAAAACTATGGCAGAGTTTTTTGTTTATGTCAATTAGGAACATGGCACTAGTGTTTCAAACTGATTTTCTGGGGAAATTTTTCAACATTTTCCAAAATTTTATTTCTCGGTGATAAAGAAAAATAAAGAAAAACCACACCATATAGTCTTTTGTCATAAGTAGAAGAGTTAATGGTTATAAAATAAAAGAAATCCACCAATAATCCTACGAGTTGAAAGCAATTCAAATCAGCCTAATTTTCCTCTTCTTTTACATTTGTTTTATTTTGCCAAAAAATATTGGCCAGATCTAAATGAAACAAATTTTTTGAAATCCTTACTTAGCATTAAATAAATCATCAAATTTATAGCAAGATCCATCAGTAAACAAGATTTACGGTGGGCGGTCCCCTTAAGGGGCTATTATTACTATTATTATGAAGGGGGCTATTATTACTATTATTATTAAGGGGGCTATTATTACTATTATTATTAAGAGGGCTATTATTACTATTATTATGAAGGGGGCTATTATTACTATTATTATCAATGGGGCTATTATTACTATTACTATCAAGGGGGCTATTATTACTATTATTATTAAGGGGGCTATTATTAATATTATCAATGGGGCTATTATCACTATAATTATCAAGGGGGCTATCATTACTATTATTATTAAGGGGGCTATTATTACTATTATTATTAAGAGGGCTATTATTACTATTATTATGAAGGGGGCTATTATTACTATTATTATCAAAGAGGCTATTATTACTATTATCATGAAGGGGGCTATTATTACTATTATTATTAAGGGGCTATTATTACTATTGTCAAGGGGCTATTATTACTATTATTATCAAGGGAACTATTATAACTATTATTATTAAGGGGGCTATTATTACTACTATTATCAAGGGGGCTATTATTACTATTATTAATAAGGGGCTATTATTACTATTATTATCAAAGGGACTATTAATACTATTATTATTAAGGGGGCTGTTATTAGTATTATTATATGGGGCTATTATTACTATTATTATCATGGGGACTATTATTACTATTATTATTAAGGGGCTATTATTACTATTATTATCATGGGGACTATTATTACTATTATTATCAAGGGGGCTATTATTTATATTATTATTAAGGGTCTATTATTACTCTTATTATCAAGGGAACTATTATAACTATTATTATTAAGGGGCTATTTTTACTATTATTATTAAGGGGCTATTATTACTATTATTATTAAGGGGCTATTATCACTATTATTATTATGGGGGCCGATATTACTTTTATTATCAACGGGGCTATTAATACTATTATTATTATTAAGGAGGCTATTATTACTATTATTATTAAGTTGGCTATTATTACTATTATTATCCTGTTGGCTATTATTACTATTAATAAGGGGGCTATTATTTATATTATTATTAAAGGGACTATTATTACTATTAATATTAAGGGGAGTATTATTTTATTATCATTATTAAGCGGCTATTATTACTCTAATTATTAAGGGGGCTAATATTACTATTATTATTAATTGGGTTATTATTACTATTATTACTAATAGGCTATTATTATTATTATTATTATTAAGGGGGCTATTATTACTATTATTATTAAGGGGCTATTATTATTATTAAGGGGCTATTATTACTATTATTATTAAGGGGCTATTATTACTATTATTATTAAAAGGGCTATTATTACTATTATTATTAAGCGGGCTATTATTACTATTATTATTATGAGGGCTATTTTTAACTATTATTAAGGGGGCTATTCTTACTATTATTATTAAGGGGGCTATTATTACTATTAGTATTAAGTGGGCTATTATTACTATTATAAGCAATGGGGCTATTATTACTACTATTATTAATGGGCTATTATTACTATTATTATCAAGGGGGCTATTATTACTATTATTACTACGGGGCTATTATTACTATTATTATTAAGGGGGCTATAATTAATATTATTATCAAGGGGCTATTGTTACTATTATTATTACGGGGCTATTATTACTATAATTATTATGGGGCTATTATTACTATTATTATTAAGGTGGCTATTATTACTATTATTATAAAGGGGCTATTATTACTATTATTACTAAGGGGCTATTATTACTATTATTATTATGGGCTATTATTTAGATTATTATTAAGGGGCTGATATTACTATTATCAATAAGGGGTCTATTATTACTATTATTATCAAGGGGGCTATTGTTAGTATTATTATTAAGTTGGCTATTATTACTATTATTATTAAGGGGCTATTATTACTATTATTATTAAGGGTCAATTATTACTATTATTGTTAAGGGGGCTATCATTACTATTATTATTAAGGGGCTATTATTATTATTATTATTAAAGGACTATTATTATTAGTATTATTAAGGGGCTATTATTACTATTATTATTAAGGGGGCTATTATAACTATTATTATTAAGGGGGCTATTATTACTTATTATTAAGGGGGCCATTATTACTATTATTATTAAGGAGCTATTATTACTATTATTTTTAAGAGGCTATTATTACTATTACTATTAATTGGGCTATTATTACTATTGTTATTCAGGGGGCTATTATTACTATTATTATTAAGGGGGCTATTACTACTATTATTATCAAGAGGGCTATTATTACTATTATTATTAAGGGGCTATTATTACTATTATTATCAAGGGGGCTATTATTACTATTATTACTAAGGGGGCTATTATTACTATTATAATTAAGGGGCCTATTATAACTATTATTATTAAGGGGCTATTATTACTATTATTATTAAGACGGCTATTATTACTATTATTATTAAGGGGGCTATTATTGCTATTATTATTAAAGGGGCTATTATTAATATTATTATTAATTGGGCTATTATTAATATTATTACTAATGTCAGTCAGTTATCACTTCTAACATACATACTAACTTGCATAACTATTACTATTGAATTACAACTATTATCACACAAGTGTTACACGTATTATAACTTCCATACAGGATATTTTCATGTCCTTAACATCAAAAGCAACAGTGTATTTTTTGGAAACATTATAAACATATATATATATATATATATATATATATATATATATATATATATATATATATATATATATATATATATATATATATATATATATATATATATATATATATAATACTCGTATATATAATTATACGTATAATTATCTTTCATGCCATGTTCCCCCGTGAGAAACATGAACACCTTGCATTCTCTTATAGCCCGGTCTCACCGGGCTTAAGTCGTGTTCACGATGGGTTTCCGTTAAAAATACGCTGCGTTCAAGTTGAGATCTCGACAAAACCTTACCCTATCGCAGACTATTCTGCGTTAGGAAGCAATCACTCTGCGAACAGTCTGCGACAGTCTGCGAACAGAGTGCAACCGATCGGGGGAAAATATATATAAATTGGGGGGAAATTAATTTTCTAGTCTGCGTCTTATCTGCTAACAGGTTTATATAGGGCCCAGAGATCACGCGGCGTGAGCGTGCGTCCAGCCTGCGAACTCAACGGTTTTCTCGTCTGCGATGTCTCGCAGAGAGGTGTACACCGATTTGCTAACAGTCTGCGTCCTGTCGCCGAACACTCTGCGAACGATCTGCGAACACCTGGAAGAACCTGGACAAAACTCAAATTATTTTGTTTAT
Organism: Chionoecetes opilio; assembly: GCA_016584305.1. Lineage (NCBI taxonomy): Eukaryota > Metazoa > Arthropoda > Malacostraca > Decapoda > Majidae > Chionoecetes > Chionoecetes opilio. Next base: position 259,078 of record JACEEZ010003082.1, read on the forward strand.
TCGCCGATCAAACGCAGACTGTTCTGAGACTTTCCGCAGACTAGTCTGCGAATGGCAATTTAACGCAGACTATTCTGCGAGTGGTAGGGGGTCGGTAGGCGGTGTATCTCAGATTAATCTGCGTCCTATCTACGTGGTCGGTCCGATGTTTTTGTCGCAAGGAGGAAATGCTGCATGCAGCAAATCCTGCTTGCGTTAAAAAATCGTAGAATGGATTGTACACCGATCTATTCCTACTTAATCCTCGTTGCGTCCAAGTTGCGAACAGCCAAAAAAGACATCGCAAACCCATCGTGAACACGACTTAAGCCCGGTGAGACCGGGGTATTAGCTCGATCCAAGTAGGTCACAGGACAAATGTATAGTTCTCAGCATTATGTTAGGTTCAACGACCCTTGTAACAGAGGAGAGAAGCAGATATAAGCCGGGAGGAACGAGGAGAAGCCCTCGGAACATACTCGCTACAACAGTTCATCCCACGAGCTCCGTGGCACTCCCTGGTTGTGCTCAAGACATTCATTGTACTGGTTGTAATATCTGTACGCTCCTTAATTGACTTATAAATAAATGTGTACAAAACCTGGAAGTACCATTTTAACACAGCCCCAAAATAAGTCTCTACAAATATACCGACTTATAATTGATGGCAGTGAGGTGGGCATTTTTACACCGCGACTTATATAAATGGTGGTTACAGCGGTGTTAAGATACCCTCCGCACTCCTAGAAGCAAAACTACAAGTCTCTACAAGAGTTAACTAATTGGCCATTCTCCAGCTTTTCCACGTCTACCAAGATTACACCGATCTACAGAAGCAACTACTACTACTTACGCTATACTGCTTCCTGCAACATTCTCCGGCGCTAGTACAACCACAACCAGCCAGTTAACAACCACAACCACAACCAAGCAGCCTACGTACTTGTACCGCATTACCAGCCTGCACAACCACGCACTTATCATCATTACCAAGCCGTAACCTACGCAACGCAAGCCAGCCAGCAACTTCAAATATTAACAGCTACAATTACAAGCAACTACAGAGGGAGAGAGAGACGGACGCACTCGTCTACTGCGCATTCTTTCGGTCACAAGGTCGCCCGACCCATCTCCACTACATCAAACACCCCGCTGCCAGACAAACTCACCACTACACGGTCCCACCACTCTCCACAGTCAGGATACGAAGGTTCTAAATGGACCTGACCCCCACTATACGTCTACAACCCTACATCTCGCCATGGCCCAGAGCAGCGCTGATAACTTGCCGCAACACAGCAACACTGATAGCCGGCGGCAACACAACCCCCAGCCCTCCCAACACTTAATACCCCCCAGCAACACCACAACCCTCCATCCCGCACAGGGATGCTGACTTGACACTACCCCACCACCGTCACCGCCGCCTGCCTTTCCGAGAAGCTTCCACCTGACTCAGCCCTACACCCTGCAGCCCATACCACCGCGCCCTTGCCACTAACTACACCCACCACCCGGCCCACACTATGGACTTGAGCGCGCGACACACCACCACATATGTCTGAGTATATACGTTCATATTTCTAATTTGTGTATTTATATGTTATTATTTTTTTTCTTATATGACCTCTTTGACAGGATGTGTATAACCGGCGACTGTACATCCGTCAATCAGGCATCAAACCACCTGTGTGTTGCTCATCCTTCAGTCATCGGTCCTCACCTAACATACACCATTGCTAGTAATACCAGCTAAGTATTATTTTACAATTTTAGGTGAGCAGATATATACGTTACGTGTACACACAGTGTTATTCACATACACACCTCATTTACGGACAAGCAAAACGTTAGAAGTATTATAGTGCTATTTTAACCTACATTTCCATTTACATTACAATAGCTACGATAAGTACATCTATACAAACACATTTTTTACGTCATATGACTGTCATTTTTTTACACGGTTATGTCTCCACTGCACATTTACTCCTGAATTTACTCTTTGGAATTGACTATTTTATAAGGCACGTTTACTACTGCAACAGTGCATGCTCTTGAGATTGAAATAAATGCAATAACTAGCGTGCCCGAGCGGCCATCAGCAGTGGCAGCTCATAGTGACATAAATTCACCTAGTAACACTAAACCTGATTACTGTAGTCCCCCATTGTTCTCTGTCCTTCGCACGATTCTGAGACACATAGTGGCTATATAGTTTGAGACGTCTTACTAAACGGTCGCGAGTCACTTTTCGAGTAACTAGAGGATTAGATACAGGTGACGATTTACTTAACCCTTTCACGCACGAAAAGTTTAATAAGTTTTTCCGTCCACTGCAACATCCGTCTTATGCTCCCTAAGGGGCCCCGCGAAATGGCCAGACTGTGCGGTGAATTATTTTTTTATGTTATCAATTTCACCAACGTGTATTCTTTTTTTCCTGGCATTATTATATATCATTGGTTTTGCAAGAGATTATTCTGCCTTATGAAAGAAAAAAATAACAAGAAATGCAAATAAATAGCGGAATTTACCGACTCCGAAAAAATATTGAGTAAAGAGAAATAAGAAATACTTACGTTGACCACTTCGTAGCTCGAAACTTCCTGAGTCAACTTTTTATAGTTTATATGCCAATAAAAGCGGATTTTTATGAGGATTCCAACGCTACCATTATAATTTTCATATGGACATTATGGCCAGCTCGAGACACTTTAAAGGGACGACAATTCGCGCGCACAGGCTGCCTGCTGAGTGGAAACTGAGACACAAACCCTTATCATTTCACATCCACTCACACGAGAGTTTACAATTAGTTTATTTTATAGGTCTAGGTTTGATCTTTGACGCAGAAAATTTTGACGCAATTCTGATAAATATTTTATTTTTGGAGAATTTTTAACAATTTTTTGACACAATTCGCGTCAAAAGCTCAGATTGCAGACGGGCCCGTTTTGACGCGATCGCGTCACCGTGCGTGAAAGGGTTAATACTGATACACAGGACCCACCTGTAGTTAATGATGACACTCACACTGGTACAAATGATTACCGTCACAAATTGCGTTCACACACGCAAAAACAATAGTGTCATACCATTCCATACCATTCCATATCATTACATTTTATATCAGTTCACCTGATTATTTTACAATTACCATGTATTCTGAATTTTAATGTGCGTTGTTCTTTTTTTTTAGAAGATGTTTACACAACACACCAAGCCAATGTTACATACACTCTTGAAATTACTTGACATTGGTGTTTAACGAATTTTTGGGTTTAGCTACATATTATTCTACCCAACTACTATAGTCTATTCACTTAAGCTGGATTTTTGGGAGCTGCTCGATGCCTACCCGAGTTTGTAAGGACGTCGCTGATTGGCTGATAGACTCGGGCTGGGTGGTGGTGGTGGTGGTGGTACCTTGCCTTGCCGCTACCAAAACCCTTGCGTTGCCTCAGAAAAATATTCATATTTATTTGCTTAACTCACCTCTTACACAAGATAGGCCTATTTTGTTTGCATCAGTGAATCAGGCAGTGATTGGTCAACAATAACACGCTATTCGTAACTCAATAGGGTAAAAAATAAAGCCATGACTGAGTATCATAAGAGTAGGCGGATTTTCAGGTTTCAATGCATTGAAATGTTGTACTCCTACCCGATATTACCAAGCTACCAGATGATATTTAGGTTAAACTGAGCCTACTATCGTGTTTAGGATACATTGCTGCATATCTTGAGCATAAAAAAAATTCAGTAAGACTACACCAATATTAAGATAATTGAAGGAAAGTAAAACAGTGTATAAACATTTTTTCTTGCTTTTTTTGCTTCAACTCGCTGTAACTCCATCAGTTTTGTTCGCATTAAATTTTGAATCGCTGTTTCAAAATCCTCACAATTTTCCAATTCTTAAGGTATGTAGCACGTACCAATAAGGAAAAGATTATGTGGTCAAAGTGGTTAATAAAGTAAAACTACTGAAACTGGCGCCGTGACTGGTGAGCCTCTGATAGCACTTCCCAGAACGCATCTCTCCTGTGGGAGCAATGCTCACCAGTCAGGTCGCCGGCATCGAGCAGCTCCTAGCCCAGGAATCCACCTTAAGTGAATAGACTATAGTGGAAACTGATTTAATTTCCATTTTTACCTTGTAACTCTTGCACGATAGAAACTAATGGATGGCAAAACCTTGATAACCTATGCATAACTCTTCACATTAGAATACTATTATGTGACAGTTAAGGTTGCACCACAGTGCATGACATTATTTCCTTACATTCCTCAATTAAAGGAATTATTACGCAATTATTGTTACAATACATTAATTACTTGCATGAAATACTAACACACTTATTTGTTGCGCAAGTTACACATTTTTACTTGAATGAATTCCTTACATATTAACTGCATACGTGAATTACGTTCACTACTGGAATGAGTTACTTACGTTCTTCCTGTTTTACCACGATCACTACTTGAATGATAGGATTGTGTACTTACTAACATATTAAACTAGGTACTATATGCATGACAAGCAGTTACTCCTGAACTATTTACACATCTGCATGATGTACGTGACGTCCGATCACACATCTCTATGAACTACATTCTGCTCACATGTATTACCTATGTACAACTAACTAACCATTTATTATTACTTACCTACGAATTCAAACTCGCAGAGAAATTACGAATGACTACTTGTCTTACTACAGACCTCAGAAAATATTGATTGATCACAGATAACCTTATCTCTCATAACATTGTTCGCCAATGACGAATACAAATTCATTCAATTTCTCTGCCTGTCCGTTTTTATACTCGCTGATGTCAAATTATTTTCTACAATAACTTTGCATTATTTTAATTTATGACTGACGTTTGGCAAACTTAGATTTGCCCACACACAATCAATCAATCAATCATTGGGGGCATACGCCGGGGGGCGCGTCGCCTCGCCCACCCTACGACGCCACTCCCGGGGGTCACCACGCGCGAGTTCCCATGCAGGCTCCTTTCCCATACCAAGCAGCTCTCGACAAGAGAGCACACAATGCAACCACATTATTGTGTATCCAGCGATGTCTCTACCTATGTTATTTATCCATTTTGACTATTACTTATTTACATATTACTAGGTTACTTATACCACAGTTACCCATCACTGATACACCCACACGGATTGTATCAGGCGCAGTATTGTCTATTTTTACATATATTTCTACAGTCTATTGCATTCTTTTACTGAAACAGTACTATTACTAGTACATAAATTGTTATACTATGCACACAGCAGCAGTTCTACAGTCAGACGAGCCTTCGTCATTACTTGACACATTCAGGGTTTTTAACGATTACTTGACAATTTACGATTACAATTTCATTACTTGAAATGTTATTTTATCGATTTTTCCCTGTAATTTTTACAGCTACTTTCGCTGCCAGTTTTTTGAGATATCTAGCTACCATCTACAGCACACGTACACTTGAAACACTTAACACTTGAAAATTATTACCAGTGATTTTTACACATTGTGGATTTACCCACGCTAGTACTGACACATATATATTTTTACTCGGCCATGTCATTTTCTTTGATGTTGAACATCATGTAATCCACTGTTTTCCCCATTATCATTTGTTACAATATCCTCATGATACTTGGAATTCAAGCGGCCCTACCTTCCATCTCTGGTCCCGCCAAATTCTTTGTGATTTTTCTGTGCATTTAGCTCAGATTTTACACACTTTTAGCGATAGGAATTAAGCTTTGGGAAGTTTAGAGTTTATATTGTATATATTATATGTATGTATACATATAATATTTTATTACATACACCTTTTGTTAGGTGTACAGTTTCATTTACTACATTTTATTCCCAAGCAAATTCTTATGTGACTAATTTGAGGACAAATTATATAGCGGCCCGAGCAATGTCAGTCAGTTATCACTTCTAACATATATACTAACTTTCATAAATATTACTATTGAATTACAACTATTATCACACAAGTGTAACAAGTATTATAACATCCATACAGGATATTTTCATGCACTTAACATCAAAAGAAACAGTGTACTTTTGGAAACATTATAAACATATAATTACATATATATGTAATATAGTATATATAATTATACGTATATCTTTCCTGCCATGTTCCCCCGTGAGAACCATGCACACCTTGCATTCTCTTAGCTCGATCCAAGTAGGTCACAGGACAAATGTATGGTTCTCAGCATTAATAGACTTATACTAAGGGGTCTATTATTTGCTGTTCTTCCATTGGCCAGTCCCTTGTGATTGAGAAAAGAACTATGAATTATCAAACAAAATCTATACAAATACCACATAGGCACAAATTGAAGGAAAAAAATTTATATGGGCATCACTTCAAAAATCGCACTTCATTATAAAAAAATTCTTAGAATTATGAAAACAAAAGCAAAACAAATTCCACAGAGATATACGTTGAAGAAACATGAAAGAAAAATTGGCATCACCTCGAATAATCATACTAGAAGTCCAAAGGTTGTCCCTGGAGATTTTTTTGGCATAAATTGTACCTGCCTCACGTTTCACTCTCCTGCGCCTCCTCCTCCCCCTCCTCCTTCTCCTGTGCCTCCTCCCCCTCCTCCTCCTCCTCCTCTTCCTCTTCCTCTTCCTCTTATTCCTCTTCCTCTTCCTCTTCCTCTTCCTCCTCCTCCTCCTCCTCCTCTTGTCGTCCTCCTCCTCCTGTCGTCCTCCTGTCGTCCTCCTGTCGTCCTCCTCCTCCTCCTCCTCCTCCTCCTTCCTCCTCCTCCTCTTCTTCCTGTGCCTCCTCCTCCTCCTCCTCCTCCTCCTCCTCCTCCCTCCTCCTGCTCTTCCTCCTCCTCCTCCTCCTTCTCCTCCTCCTTCTCTTCCTCCTCCTCCTGTGCCTCCTCCTCCTCCTCCTCCTCCTCCTCCTCCTCCTCACACACACAGATAGCCCCGAGTTAACGGTTACCACTACTACTCTCGACCTGTGACGGGCTGTGGATCAGTAAGGGTCCTGACAGTTAGTGACCACTATCGGGATTTAAGGTACCAGGGGTGACTGCTGCAGGGGGCATTGGAGTGTACGGCGTCCTACATGGACAGTACACAATCCGCAGTGGATTGAACGGAGCTGGGGCCTGATTGACTGCTGCCTCCCAAGAAAGCGCCAGGCAAGGCTGCCGCACCACCCTTGAACCACCACACTGTATTCCCACCATTACGAAACATACATAACATGACCCTACTATCAAGCACTAAACCTACCCCCACAAACATTGTAGTAGTTAGCCATAGATTACAGCTTTCAACTTTCCTCACAAATTCCATGCAGTTTTTCTATATTGCATAGTATCACTTCATTTCCGGCCAGCTTCGGCTGGAGGGATGAGTGGGTGGGGAGGAGCCTTCTATTTCCCTATCCTTTCTCTCTTATTATCTAGTTAGTGTAGTGTAGTTAAAGCAAACAGCCTTGTAAGGACCTATTGGTATGTTGCTGTTTGTTTCCTTTGTAATCCTTTGTAATCCTTTGTAATCCTTTGTAATCCTCCTCCTCCTCCTCCTCCTCCTCCTCTTCCAGAAAAACGTCAAAACAAGTATTGGGCCACTGAAAGATAATAATAATATCTTGGTAAATGATAATAAGAGTATGGCGTTCGTACTCAATGAATACTTTAATGCGGTATTTATTAAAGAAGACGAAACTCCATTACCAGAACCAGTAAACATGTATGCGGGACTCGAAAGGGATAGACTGGTAATAGGAGAGATAACAGTAGACGAAATATCAAAGTATTTCCTGAAACTTGACCCAGCAAAATCCGTGGGGGTGGACGAAATCTCGCCGCGACTACTTCGCGAATGTCACAGTCAACTTTCGCTCCCATTAAAGATTATTTTCAATAAATCGCTAAGGGACAAAAATGTTCTTAGTATGTGGAAATTAGCTAATATTACACCGATATTCAAGAAAGGGAGTAAGAGCCTCGCAAGTAATTATCGCCCAATTAGTCTAACGTCCGTGATTGTTAAACTATTTGAGAAAATATTGCGGGATAAAATAGTGTCTTTTCTTGATGAAAATAACTCAATACTAAACTCCCAGCATGGATTTCGAAATAAGAGATCCTGCTTAACAAACCTACTGGTTTTTTTTAATGTCATTTATTCAAACTGGGACGCTAAAATTCCCTCGGATGTAATATACCTTGATTTTCAGAAAGCCTTCGATACAGCTCCCCATAAGCGACTGTTGACCAAGCTAAGGGCACATGGCTTAGGAGAGCAATTATGTTCATGGATTGGCGATTGGCTTTCAAATCGTAAACAACGGGTAGTAATAAATGGCGAGGCATCTGATTGGTTAGATGTTACTAGTGGGGTGCCTCAGGGCTCGGTCTTGGGTCCTACTCTTTTCCTGATATATATCAACGATCTAGACTGCGGACTTGTATCTAAAATATCGAAATTTGCAGATGACACCAAATTAGGCGGTAAAGCATATACTAGAGAAAACTGCGAACTCATACAAAGTGATCTCGACAAACTATCAGATTGGAGTGATAAATGGCTATTAAAATTCAATTCCAATAAATGTAAAGTAATGCATATAGGCAACGATAACCTCAAATATAACTATCAAATGCAAAATAAATCGTTAACTGAAGTACAGCAGGAAAAGGATTTAGGTGTCATCATCAGTAATGATCTGAAAACCAGTCTGCATTGCCTAGCTGCCAGTAAAAAGGCGAATATAATGTTGGGCTTTATTAAACGCACCTTTGAACACAAAACTCCGCAAGTAATGACACGATTATACACATCCTTGATTAGGCCGCACTTGGAATATGCCGTTCAATTCTGGTCGCCCTGTTTCGTAAAAGACCAAGCCAAATTGGAGTCAGTGCAAAGAAGAGCAACCAAACAAATTCCATCTCTGCGAAATTCATCTTATGAAGAGAGACTGCGGAAACTTAATATGTTTTCTTTAAAGGATCGTAGAATCCGTGGGGACTTGATAGGAACCTTTAAGATCCTAAAAGGATTTGATGTCATTAATCAAGAGAACCTATTCGAGCTCTCAACTCAACTGACAACAAGAAATAATGGTTTAAAACTAAACGGTCAACGTTGCATCACTGATCTCCGTAAAAATTATTTCAATGTGAGAGTCGTTGAGCGATGGAACAAGTTACCAGCAAATGTTGTCGGAGCCAGCACAATAACTACATTCATAAACAGGCTTGACGCGCACTGTAAAGTAAATGGGTATTGATAGTGCCCTGCGAATTCATATTTAGTCCCCCGGATCGATTAGTTGTAGTGGTAGTGGTAGTTGTAGTTAGTATATTTCATACCCTATCTTTCTGCACTACGAGACTTCCATGTTCCTATCTTCTTTAGGGACATGGTATCATTATCCAGCTGTTTTCTTACAAGTAGTTGATAGTTATTGTATGTAGTTCAGCAGATACCCTCGTCATGGACCAATAGGTCTCCTGGTGTCTTTTATTCCTATGTAATCCTATGTAATCCCCCTCCTGTGCCTCCTCATCCTCTTCTTCTTCCTCCTCCTCCTCTTCCCCCTCCTCTTTCTCCTCTTCCTCTTCCTCTTCCTCTCTTCCACCTCTTCCTCTTCCTCCTCCTCCTCCTCCTCCTCCTCCTCCTCCTCCTCTCCCCCATCCTCCTCCTCCCCACATCCCCTCCTCCTCCTCCCCCTCCCTCCTCCTTCTCCTCCTCCTCTCCACCCTCCTCCTCCTCCCTCCTCCTCCCCCCCTCCCCCTCCTCCTCCTCCGCCTCCTCCTCCTCCTCCTCCTGTGCCTCCTCCTCCTCCTCCTCCTGTCGTCCTCCTCCTCTTCCTCCTATGCCTCCTCCCTCCTCCTCCTCCTCCTCCTCCTCCTCCACCCCCTCCTCCTCCTTCTCCTTCTCTCCTCCTCCTCCTCCTCCTCCTCCTCCCTCCTCCTCCTCCTCCTCCTCCTCCTCCTCCTCTCCTCCTCCTCCTCCTCCTTTAGACGCTCCCGCCCTCTCCAGAGCCTCCGCTGGAATATGTTTAAGTCTACCAAGCAATTCCACTTGGCTTTCTGGGGGGAATGATTGAAGTGGCGTCACTGTGCGCGTGTGTGTGTGTGTGTGTGTGTGTGTTAATGGAATTTGCTGGTATTCTGGTATTTGTCGTTGAACGATTTCCTATTATGTTCCTTTACTTTGAAATTGATGTCTGTGTCTGTTTCTATATCTGTGTGTCTGTGTTTCAGTTCGTTTATCCGTTAAGTCTGTCTGTTTACTCGTATAGGTTTGTCTCTCTCTTTCTCTCTCTCTCTCTCTCTCTCTCTCTCTCTCTCTCTCTCTCTTCTCTCTCTCTCTCTCTCTCTCTCTTCTCCTCTCTCCTCTCTCTCTCTCTCTCTCTCTCTCTCTCTCTCTCTCTCTCCTCTCTCTCTCTCTCTCTCTCTCTCTCTCTCTCTCTCCTCTCTCTCTCTCTCTCTCTCTCTCTCTCTCTCTCTCTCTCTCTCTTCTCTTGTCAGGGGTTGTATGACATGGAATACATTCTCAGACGACACTAAAAATTCCACTTCCAAGAACATGTTGAAGTCGAGACTTAAACGATAATTATTTGCTACATACGAATCGTTACTATAGGTACCTGTGTATGATCATGTAGGTGTGGATGAGTATGTTTATGTGTGTATATGTGTGTATTTATGAATGTGTGTATGTGTATGCATTTGTGTAGGCGTGTATATGTATGTATTTATGTATGAGTGTATATACGAGTATGTATATATGTATGTGTTTATGTATGTATATATGTGTGTATGTATATGTATGCGTAAGTATGTAGGTGTATAAAAATCAGAATAGATCAAAATTACATTTATGTATATTATGTTGAGTTGTCTGCGGCCATCGCTGTGAGAGAAATTTAACCTAGAGATAATGATTCAGGCCCGTAATAGAGCATTTGCTCATCGGGCCCTGCCATATAACTCACCATGTATTTCCTTGTACCGAATTGTAACATCAATCAATCAATCATTGGGGGCATACGCCGGGGGGCGCGTCGCCTCGCCCACCCTACGACGCCACTCCCGGGGGTCACCACGCGCGAGTTCCCATGCAGGCTCCTTTCCCATACCAAGCAGCTCTCGACAAGAAACATCAACTTGCCCCAGCCACGAGCCTTGTGGGCGCCCCCTTGGCCTCCTCCACGCCGGATTGTCTCTTACAGATACAACCCGATGGGAAGGATCGGTTTCAGGGTAGCGTGCCACATGCCCATATAGCCGAAGTTGGCGCTGACGGACTATGCAGGTAACAGGCCTCGATTCAGTCTCACGGTGCAATCGCTGATTTGACACGTAATCATCCCAGCAATACCCCATGATTCTGCGAAGACACTTATTACCAAAGGCATCGATTCGTCTCTTCAAGTCACTATTTAGTGTCCATGTCTCACAACCATAGAGTAAGACAGGGATCACAAGCGATTTGAAGATTCGGATCTTTGTCCTCCTGCACAGGTACCGACAACGCCAAATACTCCCACTGAGCGAGTCCATAACACCGTGGGCTATGCCAATCCGCCGTAAGACTTCTTGACGTGACCAGCCGTCATTATGGACTGCGCTACCAAGGTATGTAAAACTTTCCAAGATCTCAATGTCCTCGCCACACGCATGAACAGACTGTACTGCTTCATCTAGTAAGTCTCCAAATACCTGGACCTTGGTCTTGAGCCAGGAGACCTCAAGTCCCAAAGGCTTTGCCTCCTCGTGCAGCGCCTCGAGAGCCATCACCAGGACCTCCAGCGACTCAGCAAAGATTACTGCATCATCGGCAAAAACAAGATCAGTGATCTTGGTGTTGCCAACGGATGCTCCACAATCACTTTGATCTACAACCTTGTCCAATACCCAGTCCATACAAGCGTTGAAAAGTGATGGGGCAAGGACGCACCCTTGCCTCACTCCTGTATTCACAGGAAAGAAGCCGGATACACCTGCCCCACACTTCACAGCACTCTCAGTCCCAGAATACAGACCAGTTATCAAACCAATAGTCTTTGCAGGAATCCCTCGAAGTCGCATCAATCATTGTAACATGACGGCCAATAAATTATTATTATTATTATTATTATTATTATTATTATTATTATTATTATTATTTTATTTTCTTTTTTTTTATTATTTCTCCTCCTCTCTCCTTTCTCTCTCTCTCTCTCCTCTCTCTCTCTCTCTCTCTCTCTCTCTCTCTCTCTCTCTCTCTCTCTCTCTCTCTCTCTCTCTCTCTCTCTCTCTCTCTCTCAAGCACCTTGCACGGATGGTTCAAACAAGGGTTCTGGCACGCTCTTGACCTCTCTAAACCTGCACTTATACAACCAACTCCTCCTCCTCCTCCTCCTAGTCCTCCTAGTCCTCCTCCTCCTCCTCCTCCTCCTCCCTTTCCCTTCCTCCTCCTCCTCCTCCTCCTCCTCCTCCTCCTCCTTTTTCTCCTCATCCTCTTACTCCCACTGCTGATTCGAGTGGGAGAGGGAGAGGGGAAGGGGAGGGGAAAGGGAAAGGGATGGGAAGGAAGAGGAAGGGGAATGGGCGGAGAAGGGTAAAGGGAGGGGAAAGGGAAGGGAGAGGGAGAGGGTAAGGCCGCTATTACACGAGCACTGTTTTGCTCAGTGAACAGTTGCTCAATGAGCAAATTTCGCTGAGCTGCTCAACGAAACTATTACACGGTGATCTGTGTTTGATGAGCAAAATCTTGAAATTCTTTACTTTGATCGGCACCATATGACCAAAACAATATAATGCTACACCCACTGCTACACCCTGACACCACCACCACCACTGCTACACCCTGACACCACCACCACCACCACTGCTACACCCTAACACCACCACCACCACTACTGCTACACCCTGACACCACCACCACCACCACTGCTACACCCTAACACCACCACCACCACTACTGCTACACCCTGACACCACCACCACCACCACTACTGCTACACCCTAACACCACCACCACCACTACTGCTACACCCTGACACCACCACCACCACTACTGCTACACCCTGACACCACCACCACCACTGCTACACCCTAACACCACCACCACCACTACTGATACACCCTAACACCACAACCACCACTACTGCTACACCCTGACACCACCACACCCTAACACCACCACCACCACTACTGCTACACCCTAACACCACAACCACCACTACTGCTACACCCTAACACCACCACCACCACTGCTACACCCTAACACCACCACCACCACTGCTACACCCTGACACCACCACCACCACTGCTACACCCTAACACACCACCACCACTACTGCTACACCCTAACACCACCACCACCACTGCTACACCCTAACACCACCACCACCACTACTGCTACACCCTAACACCACCACCACCACTACTGCTACACCCTAACACCACCACCACCACTGCTACACACCCCAAAACCACCACCACCACTGCTACCCCCTGACACCCCCACCACCACTGCTACACCCTACACCACCACCACCACTACTGCTACACCCTAACACCACAACCACCACTACTGCTACACCCTGACACCACCACCACCACTGCTACACCCTAACACACACCACCAACCACTGCTACACTCTAACACCACCACCACCACTGTTATACCCTAACACCACCACCACCACTGTTACACCCTAACACCACCACCAACACTGCTAACCCTGACACCACCACCACCACTGCTACACCCTGACACCACCACCACCACTGCTACACCCTGACCACCACCACCACCACCACTGCTACACCCTAACACCACCACCACCAACTGCTACACCCTGACACCACCCCACCACTTTCTACACCCTGACCACCACCACCACCACTGCTACACCCTTGACGCCACCACCAACACTGCTACACACCCTGACCACCACCACCACTGCTACACCCTGACACCACCACCACTACTGCTACACCCTGATACCACCACCACCACTGCTACACCCTGACCACCACCACCACCACTGCTACACCCTGACGCCACCACCACCACTGCTACACCCTGGACCACCACCAACGCTGCTACACCCTGACACCACCACCACTACTGCTACACCCTGATACCACCACCACCACTGCTACACCCTGACCACCACCACCACCACTGCTACACCCTGACGCCACCACCACCACTGGTACACCCTGACCACCACCAAAACTGCTACACCCTGGCACCACCACCACAACTGTTACACCCTGACACCACCACCACCACGTACTGCTACACCCTGATACCACCACCGCTACACCCTAACACCCCCACCGCCACTACTGCTACACCCTGACACCACACCACCACTGCTACACCTTGATACCACCACCACCATTGCTACACCCTGACACCACCAGCGCTACACCCTAACACCACCACCACCACTACTGCTACACCCTGACACCACCACCACCACTGCTACACCCTGACACCACCACCACCACTGCTACACCCTGATATCACCACCGCTACACCCTAATACCACCACCACTACTGCTACACCCTGACACAACCACCACCACTGCTACACCCTGAGACACCACCACCACCACTGCTACACCCTAACACCACCACCACTGCTACACCCTAACACCACCACCACTGCTAAACCCTGACAACATCACCACCACCACCACTGTCCTTCATATAACTCGGTATTTAAAGAGTTTTAGAACAAAATGCTCTTGCAATAAATAATTTAGTCATCCACTAATGTCGGTTCCTTATAACAGAAATCGTTTTTGCTCACTCAAGCATGTTTTGCTCAATAAGCAAAAATAGCTTCGAAGGAGTTCGCTGTATGCTCAACGAAACAGGCTTTCATTGAGCAAACTGCTCAATGAGCACTGCTCACTGAGCAAAAAAGTGCCCATGTAATAGCGGCTTTAAGGTGCAGATTCTCTAAAGCAGAAAAGAAAATGGGATAGAGACGCCTTGGTGGGGAGACTGTAACGATGTCGAGTCACTCTGGGAAAACGTGTGGGTTCGATTCCCTCGTGTTGTGCTTGAGAAAATGTTTAGGTTTGATCGTAGGAGGAGAAAAAAATCTGTTTATTTTCAGTTTGTCTATTTTTTTTATTTTTTTTACTTTAGTTTCTTCCTTTTTACTTTTACATTTTACTTTTTAGTTGTATTGGTGTTAGAAAAGCACCAGTTTTTTTGTTTTTCTATTTTTTTTATATGGTTCTACTCTAGTTTCAACATTTTTTACTTCTACCTATACTTTTCACGTACTTTTTTTTTGTCTTTATAGTTTTGTGTTAGTGTAAAAGCATCACTTTATTAAAAATTTTCCTACTTTTTTTAAAGGCTTTTACTGAAATTTTTACTCTTATTTTTTTACTTTTTTAATTTTACGTTCTTTTTTTTTGTCTTTATAGTATTGGGTTGGTGTTTTAGGTTTTAGTTTTGACGTTTTTTGTGTGTTTGTGTACGTATGTGGTGATGTTGTTTTTTCTTTAATTGTATTTTCTGTTTCTTTTCTCTAAGGTAGAATTATAGGTATTAAAATTAGATTGGAATAGTGTGCTTTAGAATTTAAATTAGATTAACCTAGAATTAGGCTTAGAATCGGGGAGGTAAGTTAGCTATAGGTTCTGAATTCTAGTATAGACGTAAGTTACTGTAACCTGAATCTGCAGTGTGAATCCAGTTTGCTGCAACGTAATAATGCATCCATTGTCTATGCCTTCTCTCTCTCTCTCTCTCTCTCTCTCTCTCTCTCTCTCTCTCTCTCTCTCTCTCTCTCTCTCTCTCTCTCTCTCTCTCTTCTCTCTCTCTCTCTCTCTCTCTCTCTCTCTCTCTCTCTCTCTCCTTCTCTCTCTCTCTCTCTCTCTCTCTCCCTCTCTCTCTCTCTCTCACAGACACACACACACACACACACACACACACACACCACACACACACACACACACACACACACACACACACACACACACACACACATACATTCAAACTTATATACCAAGACGCCACCTTCCTCCTCCTCCTCCTCCTCTCCTCTCCTCCTCCTCTCCTCTCCTCCTCCTCCTCCTCCTCCTCCTCCTTCCTCTTCCTCTTCCTCTTCCTCTTCCTCCTCCTCCTCCTCCTCCTCCTCCTCCTCCTCCTCGCTATCTTCAGCATCTGACCTCACAGGCTAGCATATTATTCCTGTAGTTCTGAGGCGCCTTAGTCTCGCTGCCTTCCATTTACTGAATTGCTTTGCTCAACGTCCCTTCTCGACTTATGATTGAATATTGCAATAACAAACGCTGAATAATAGTGACAAATGATTAAATATTGCACTAACAAACGATATACTGACAAATGCATGATTAAATATTGCACTAACAAACGATATACTGACAAATGCATGCTTAAATATTGCAATAAAAACGAGGAATTATACTGACAGATGCATGATTAAATATTGCAATAACAACGAGGAATAATAGTGACAAAGGATAGTAACAAGTAGGAGTATACGAAATAGTAACATAGTAAAAGGAGAGTAGTAAAATAGTAAGTAACAGGAATAGTAACAAGTAGGAGTGTGTTATTGATTGTAGGAAAACGAAAGGAAAAAAATTATTGTGCTCCTCAGAAATATGGACTTGAAAAAGAAAATTAAGAGTTTTCATATTTTTTCTTCTTTCTATCGTTATCTTCATCTTTCTGATCTCTTTCCATATTTCCAAGACTGGTTATTCCGACTATCCATACACCACAAAACAATTTGCTTCTGCTGGGTACCGAGTCACGTGGGTATCTCGGGCAACGAACGCGTTGATTCTTTGGCGCGCTCGGCCACTGTGTCCCAATGCCCCCGTTTCTCAAACGTGCCAGCCTCCGACTACTACCCTTCCTTTAAATCTTTCCTATTCGACCGCTGGCAATCCTCCTGGACCACTTTCTCTGCCAATAAACTTCGCCTGATCAAACCCTCTATCTCTCCATGGTCAAATCCTTACCACTCTAATAGACGTTGGGAGACTGCTCTCGCACGTTTACGCATAGGCCATACCAACCTCACACACTCCTATCTCATGTCACGCTCCTCCCCAACCCTCTGCACACCCTGTCAAGTTCCTCTCTCTCACTGTCCAACATGTCCTAATATCCTGCCCCCATCTTACTCCTGCCCGTTCCTGTTCCTTCCCTCATTTGTCTTCCCTTTCCCAGCCTCCCTGTCTTGCGCAAATTCTCCCGGAATCACCCTCCTTCTCCCTGGACAATTTAACCTCCTTCCTCCAACAAATTCACATTCTACATCTAATCTAACCATCCTGCTGTAACATTCCGTTCTTTCCCCTTCCCTCATCGTTTCACTATTATTCTTTAACCCCTCCCCCTTTTGGGGGTTTTTGCCATAGTCCCATATAAACCTTTTATGTCTGGCACTTCCCCCTTTTTTTAAGGCATTTTTTATCAATCAATTTTTCCATTTTTTTCCCTTTTTTCTTTTTTTTTTGTTTCTTGTTCATTTTCTAAAATAATTTTAATATAAAAAATTCTATAGTTAACAAATAAAAATTAATTTTTTGTTCAAGGATTTTATAGAGGAATTCCAAATTTTTTTCTCTTTGTTTTAATTCTTCCAGCCTTAATTCTTTAAACAAAAATATCTTTTGTTTTTTGTTCTTTGTTTTTTTTCTTTTTTTTCCTTCTTCCTGTTTTTTCATTTTGTTCTTTTTTTAACCAGGGGGAATCTGGAGGTTTTTTTCCTCCCAGTTTTTTATTTTATTTGAAATTTTTTTTTTTTGGGTTTTTCCCCTTTATTATTTTTTTCTTTCTTCTTTTCTTCTGTTTCCCTCCCCCTCCTCCTCCGGGTTTCTCCTTTCCTCCTCCTCCCTTCCCCTTTTTTTACCCCCCCCAGAAAACGCTGGGTCACGTCCCTTTCCCCCGCAAAAATAATAAAGAAACCCTTAATCAAGCCCCCGAAACCCCTGGACCCTAGAAAGGGGCCCTGCCCCGGTTAAACCTCACGAAAGGGGTTCCAAAATATAAAGGGAAAATTTTTTAAATTACTCTACACAAACCCGGGAAACAAGCTTTTTTTTAAAGCTTAACAAAAATTTTTACCCATACGTTGTTGCCAAAAAGCCAGATATCGCCCAGTTCACTGAGATTTTGGTTCAACAAAAAAAAGATAAACATTTATTAGTTGAAAAAAACCCCTTTCCCAAACCTAAAAGGACTTTCCCCAAAATTTGGGTCTTACGCTTTTAAAGCAGGGGGGGGAGGTTTTTTCCATTCTTTACTTTAAAAGAAAAAATTTGAAAGAAAAATCGAAATCGTTTTAAAGTAAAAAAGATCATTATAAATTCGGGTTACGCAAAGTTAAAAGTAAACGGAAAAATTTTTTTGGGCTAAACAAATTGGGGGAAAATTTATATCTTTCCTCCCAAATCTAAGCGGAATTTAATTGCCCCCCTTTGTAGACGAGTTTTAAGTCAGTTGTGAACAAAAAAACGATACAATTATTTGTGGGAAAAAAAACCCCTACTCGTAATAAACTGAAAATAATTCTGTGATAGAGAAGGTAGGCGATTGGGGTTTTTGATATGGGAACGAAAGTATATTTAAAAACAGGGGGTCCTTGAGCCTAAAAAAGGGATAAAAATTTTTCCAAATTTTTAATTTTAAATACCGAAAATTGATCTGTTTGGAAAAGCGATTTAGGGTGAACATTTGGCAAACAGGATCACAGGCTAATCAATGGGGCCCATAAAATTTCCCAAATGTTAAAATTTCACGGGGAAAAAATCGGTTACTAGTCCCAAATAAAAATTTAAAAGCAGATTTCACAAGATCGCGGGGTTTACTGGAAAGCAAATTTTGAAGGGTTTTATTTTCCCTTTACTAAAGGGTTTTTAAAACGCCAAAAAACATGTGAATGTATTCACAAAAAAAAAACTAAAATCGGTGGGGGGAAAAACATTTTCCCCTGCAAAAAAAAAACTTTTTTGAAATAACATAAACCCCCCAGTTGGTAAATTTAATAAAGTTTCCAACAAATCATTGGCAAAAGGGGCCGTCGAGCGTTTTTAATTTAAAAACCGACCCAAAGGCAGCCCTGCGATTCTGGGAAAATACAATGCCCTTTAAAAAACGTCCCCTCCCCAAAGGACTAATAAAGCCCTAAAAGGGGGGGTTATGAAAAAAAATGCAAAAGGAAAAATCCAAATCAAACCCCGAAAAGGTTCTTTCAAACGTTCAAAAGTAAAAAAAAACTTCAAAACAAAATTGGGCCACTAAAATAAAAATTATTTTTGGTAAATGAAAAATAAGAGTATGGCGTTCGTACTCAATAAATACTTTAATGGGGTTTATTTTTAAAAGAAGCGAACCCCATTCCCAAACCAGTAAACATGTATGCGGGACTCGAAAGGGTTTAGCCCTGGAAATTTAGGAGAGATAACAGTAGACGAAAAAAATCAAAGGTATTTGCTGAAATTTTGACCCCCCAAAATCCGTGGGGGGTGGACGAAATCTCGCCGGGGAAATATTTTCGCAAAATGTCACAGTAACGGTTTTTTCCCTTTTTCCCATAAAGATTTTTTTCAAAAAATGCTAAGGGAAAAAAAATGTTTTTAGTATGTGGAAAAAATTACTAAGGTTACCCCCGATTCAAGAAAGGGGTGGGGAAGGGGGCCTTTCGCAGGTAATTATCGCCCCAATTATTTTAAACGTCCGTGATTTTTAAAAACCTTTTTAAAGAAAATATTGCGGGATAAAATGGTCTTTTCTCGATGAAAATAACTCAATACAAAACTCCCACAGGGGTTTTTCAAAAATAAAAGATCCTGTTTAACAAACCTACGGGGTTTTTTTTTTGCCCATTTTTTTAAAAATGGGAGCAAAAAATTCCCCTCGGATTTTAATTCCCTTTGTTTTCAAAAGGGCCCCTTCGTTTCATTTCCCCAAAAAGCAAACTGTTCCCCAAAGCAAAGGGCACATGGCTTAGGGGAGAGCAATTTGTTCATGGATTGGCGTTTTGGCTTTCAAATCGTAAACAACGGGTAAAATAAATGGCGAGGGGTTCTGATTGGTTAGAGTTACAGTGGGGTTTCCTCAGGGGTTGGTCCCTTGGGGGGTTTCTCTTTTTTTTAATAATATCAACGATCTAGACGCGGGCTTGTATTTTAAAAAATGAAAAAAAACAATGACACCAAAATTTTTAAACGGGTTTTAAAACATTTTTTACTAGAGAAAACTGCGAACTCATACAAAGTTTTTCTCGAACCCAAAATATCAGTTGGAGTGATAAATGGCTATTAAAAATTTAATTTCCCCATAAATTAAAATAAAGGGATATAGGCAACGATAACCTAAAAATAAATACAAATGCAAAAAAAATCGTTAACTGAAGTACAGCAGGAAAAAAGGGGGTTTTGGGTTTTCTCATCAGTAATGGGTTGAAAACCCCGTTCCGCATTTCCTTTGCTGCCAGGGAAAAAAGGAAAAAAGATGTTGGGCTTTTTTAAAAAGAAAAATTTTTAACCTAAAATCCGAAAAAATAAATGGAAAACAATTAAAACACGCCCTTTGGGTTGGCCGCCCAAATTTTGGGAAAAATTCCGTTCAATTTTGGGGCGCCCGGTTTCGTAAAAGTAAACCAAATTGGGAAACAGTGCAAAGAAGGCAACCAAAAAAATTACATCGCTGGGGAAAAAATTTACTTATGAAGAGGGACTGGCCCGGGGGAAAAAATTTAATTTTTTTTCCTTAAAAGGGATTTTTAAATCAGTGGGGGTTGATAGAAACCTTTAAAAATCCTAAAAGGGTTTTTATGTCATTAATCAAGGGGGAACCTATTCGAGCTTTTAATCAAAGTGACAACAAGAAAAAAATGGTTTTTAAAATAAACGGCAACGTTGCATCAAAGATTTTCCCCTAAAAAAATTAATTTTAAAGTGAGAGTCGTTTTTATCGATGGAAAAAAGGGTTTCCCGCAAATGTTGGGCGGAACCCCGCACAAAACCCCACTTTAAAAAAAGACTTGACGCGGGACTGTAAAGTAAATTGGGGGTTTTTGTAGTGCGAATTTTTGTATCTAGTCCCCGTATCGATTGTTTTTAGTGGTTTAAAGTGGTAGTTGTATTTTGTAAAATTTTTTATATCCTATCATTCGCACTATGAAACTTCCCTTTTCCTTATCCTCTTTAGAGACTGGATCATTTTTTCCCAAAAAGGTTTTTTTTAAAAAGTAGTTGGGTAGTTTTTGTAAATAAAGAGTTCCAAACAGATACCCCTCCCCTTTTTGGAACCCTTTTGGTCTCCCCTTTGGTTTTCTGTTATTTCCTTTTTTAATTCCTTTTGTAAAAACCTCTTCCTCCTCCCCCTCCTCCCCCTCCTCCTTCACCCCCCTTTTAACCCCCAGACAATCGCTCTTCAAGATAACTCAGACAGCAGCATCAATTAAGACACCTGATGGCTAAAGAGGAGCACGAGGGGGGGTGGGGCGAGGGGAGCAAAGGGGAAGGGTTACTGGTGATCAATCGTGGATCTCACCTGCATTGTACCTGTATATCCCCCCCCCCCTTCACCTCTGTATCTCCCCTCCTCCCTCCCTTCAAACCTTTGTCGCCAAGGCACACGCTCAGACTCCAATCATCGCACCTGTCTTATCACCTATGTGTGTGTGTGTGTGTGTGTGTGTGTGTATGTGTGTGTGTGTGTGTGTGTGTGTGTGTGTGTGTGTGTGTGTGTGTGTGTGTGTGTGTGTGTGTGTGTGTGTGTGTGTGTATCATATTGGCATCGGCAGTGTGTGTTATGAAGGGATATTGCATGAGTTGACGCCTTGTTGTGGATGGATGGGTGGATGGATGGATGGGTGGGTGGATGGGATGGATAGATGGATGGCTGGAGGGAGGGAGGGAGGTTGACGCCTTGTTTGGGATGGATAGATGGATGGATGGATGGGTGGGATGGTGGGTGGGTGGGTGGATGGATGGATGAAGGGAGGGAGGGATGGATGGAGGGAAGGAAGGAGGGAGGGAGGGAGGAAGGGAGAGAGGAAGGAGGGATGGATGGATGGGTGGATGGGTAGATGGATGGGTAGGTGGATGGATGGATGGAGGGATGGAGGGGTGGGTAGATGGATGGGTGGTTGGATGGATGGGTGGATGGGTGGTTGGATGGATAGATGTATGTATGTATGTATGTATGTATGGAGGGAGGGAGGGAAGGAGGGAGGAGGCATGGATGGATGGAGGGAGGGAGGGTGGGAGGAATGGGTGGGTGGGTGGGTGTTTGGGATGGATGGGTAGATGGATGGGTAGATGGATGGGTGAGTGGATGGGTAGATGGATGGGTAGATGGATGGGTGGGTGGGTGGGTAGATGGATGGGTAGATGGATGAGTGGGTGGGTGGGTAGATGGATGGGTAGATGGATGAGTGGGTGGGTGGGTAGATGGATGGGTAGATGGATGGATGGATAGATGGATGGATGGATAAATACATACATATATAAATAGATAGATATAGATATATGGATGGATGGAAGCAAGGAGAAGAACAGAGGACTTAATTTGGAGGGAGAATTTATATGAACAAGGATTAAAACCGACATACAAATATACACACGCACACGCACACGCACACGCACACGCACACGCACACACACACACACACACACACACTAATGAGAAGAAAACTTAAAAAAGAAGTGATGGACGAACTTTTCTTTCCTCCTCCTCCTCCTCCTCCTCCTCCTCCTCCTCCTCCTACTACTACTAAAATCTTCTTAATGCATAATTACAGCACATTTAACAGTTTTCAGGCGTCATCACCACTATCATTATCGCTCTTTAGTGTCATTGTTATAAGTGATCTAAATAAAAGTTACTGATAGCAGAGAGCTTCTACGAGAGGTGTCACTCGGGTGATTTAATATGGCGCGCCATTTTGAATTCATGGATGGCAGCGATCCTAGCGGCAGAGGGGGCCTCTGACAGTCGCTCGTGCAAAAAGAGGGGGAATCTCATCTCCTTTTGGTGATGATGGGGTGATAATGGAAGGTGGGAGAGAAGGAAGGAAGGAGATATGAGAGAAGGAAAGGAGGAATAAGGAGTAAGGAAGAAATTAGAGGGATGAAGAATCAGAAGAGGAACTGACGAGGAAAGAAATAAGGAATCAAAGAAGGGAAGGAATTCCTCCACTCACGCGTTACCCATCTTCCCTCACCCATTCACTCACCCATTACCCCACACGCGTTACCCATCTTCCCCCACCCACTCACTCACCCATTACTCATCACCCCACACCCTTTCACTCACACATTACCCATCACCCCACACCCATTCAATCACCCATTACCCATCACCCCACACCCATTCACTCACCCATCACCCCCACCCATTCACTCACCCATTACCCATCACCCCGGACCCTTTCACTCAACCATTACCCATCACACCACACCCATTCACTCACCCATTACCCATCACCCCACACCCCACACACATGGAACATTGCACTTTTTGATCTTGTTATTGTGCAAGATGTGTGAAATAAACTAGTGAATAAATTAAATGTCAAAAATTCTATTTTGTAAATTTGAAATTCATCAATAAAACATGGTGTGTAGTTAAAGTTTGTGATCAATACAATTTCCTGTACAGAAAGAATATAACTTTGTATCAAAAGTATGGGTGGGGTGTGATGGGTGATGGGTGGGGGGTGATGGGTGGGGGTGATGAGTAATGGAAGGGGTTTGATGGGTGGGGGGTGATGAGTAATGGGTGGGGGGTGATGGGTGATAGGTGGGGGATGATGGGGGATGGGTAATGGGTATATCTTAACTGGCACAAAGATGGTAAGTGAGTGTATGGGTGATGGGTGAGTTAGGGAGATTATAGTCTCTTTTTTTCTTTCTTTTTTTACGATGCAAAAATTCCATTCTATCTTAAGGTCTCATGCTTAGAATGATGCCCATGTTTGCCTGATATTATGGTTAACTATGATAGAATACAACTGAAATTTAGAAGAAGCGTAGTATTCCCTTCTCCTGGCATCAGATATCAGTCAGTAAGTAGCAAGAGGTCAGGATTTTTCACGTCGTAAAAAACAACAGAGATATATATATATATATATATATATATATATATATATATATATATATTATATTATATATAGTGAGTGAGAGGAAATCGGTGACTGTGTTCTTTAATGCTGATTGCCACACATGTAGCCATTCCTCTGTTGTTGGTTTTGCCTTTTATATTACGTATGTTCTCTTGTTCTTATCCTAACCTAATTCTGGATGGGTGTGGGGTGTGATGGGTAATGGGTGAGTGAATGGGTGTGGTGTGATGGGTAATGTTGAGTGAATGGGTCCGGGGTGATGGGTAATGGGTGAGTGAATGGGTGGGGTGATGGGTGAGTGAATGGTGTTGGGGTGATGGGTAATGGGTGAGTGAATGGGTGTGGGGTGATGGGTAATGGGTGAGTGAGTGGGTTGGGGAAGATGGGTAACGCGTGTGGGGTAATGGGTGAGTGAATGGGTGGGGGAAGATGGGTAACGCGTGAGTGGAGGAATTCCTTCCCTTCTTTGATTCCTTATTTCTTTCCTCGTCAGTTCCTCTTCTGACTCTTCATCCCTCCAATTTCTTCCTTACTCCTTATTTCTCCTTTCCTTCTCTCATATCTCCTTCCTTCCCTCTCTCCCACCTTCCATTATCACCCCATCATCACCAAAAGGAGATGAGATTCCCCCTCTTTTTGCACGAGCGACTGTCAGAGGCCCCCTCTGCCGCTAGGATCGCTGCCGTCCATGAATTCAAAATGGCGCGGCCGGAGTGACACCTTTCGGTAGAAGCTCTCTGCTAATATCTCCTCCTCCTCCTCCTCCTATAACGGCGCTATGGAAACACGCGAAGGAACGAAAACAAGACGATGCTGAGTAAATTAAAAGTTTGTTTTGTTCTTGTGACGAGTGATGCTGAGAGAGAGAGAGAGAGAGAGAGAGAGGAGAGAGAGAGAGAGAGAGAGAGAGAGAGAGAGAGAGAGAGAAGAGAGAGAGAGAGAGAGAGAGAAGAGAGAAGAGAGAGAGAGAGAGAGAGAGAGAGAGAGGAGAGAGTGTGTGTGTATGTGCGTGTGCGTGTGCGTGCGCGTGCGTGTGTGTGTGTATTATTGACCTTGGACCGCTAAGTGGCACACACACACACACACACACACACACACACACACACACACACACACACACACACACACACACACACACACACACACACACACACACACACACACACACACACGCACGCACACACACACACACACACACACACACACGCACGCACACACACATAAAAAAAAAACTTCCACATTGGTTTTAACTAGACAAACTTTTGCATTTTTCTAAATTTCCTACATCGCCATCTTGCGCTGCGCTTTCATCCGATGGCCTACCCAAATTAAGTATAGCCACTACTTGAATCCTAAAAAGAAACTGTGCCAAGTAACTCT
>JACEEZ010003082.1:289589-292089 GCA_016584305.1 Chionoecetes opilio
AAAAAGAAACATTTAAAAGTCCCCCTATAAATATTTCATATCAAATCCCCCGGTTGTCCCCTGTTTTCCCCGGAATAATAAAAATTTTCTCGCGGGGCCCCTGAAACTTAAATCGCATTGCGTAAAATGATTGCGAGTTGCGTCCCACACAACCCCTCCCCCCAAAGTCTAACCCGCCCCGAGTAAAAAGGTCATACTACCAAATTTTGACCCGTGCGGGGTTTTGGTTTCGTAAGGGCCCTGTTTAGTTAGTGACCCCCCATCGGGGTTTATATACCCGGGGTCCAAATGCGGGAGGGGGGATTGAAGTGGGACGGCGTCCCTACTTGGAAATGCACTAAACCGCAGTGGGGTTGAAAAAGGAGGCCCGGGGGCCCGATTGACTGCTGCCCCCCCCAAGAAAAACGCCAGGCAAAGGGTGCCGCCCACCCCTGGGAAATTTTCCAAAACTGAGCCCACACCCACACTACATTAGACCTCATAACACACACAATAGCCCCAGTTTAAAGGTTAACCCCTACTACCTCGACCTGGAAGGGGTGTGGGTTCAGTTAGGGGCCCCGACAGTTTGTGAAACCCCCATCGGGGTTTTAAAGGGACCAGGGTTTCCCGTGGGAAGGAAATTTAAATGACGGCGTCCTACATGGAAAATACAAAAAATCCCCCAGTGGGTTGAACGGAGCTGGGGCCCCATTGACTGCTGCCCTCCCAAAAAAAGCGCCAGGGAAGGGGCCGCCCACCCCTTTAACCTCCACACGTGTTCAACCATTTCAAAAAAACACATAACATTTACCTTTTATCAAGCACTAAAACCAAACCCCCCCCCAAATAGTAGTATTAGCCATAATTACAGCTTTTAACTTTTCCCCCACAAATTCCATGCCGTTTTTTTTATTTTTTCATGGTATCACTTCTTTTTCCCGGCCCCTTCGGCTGGAGGGGTGGGGGTGGGTGAGGGGGGGCCTTTTACTTCCTATCCTTTCCCCTTATTATTAGTTAGTGGTTTTGTGTAGTTTAAAAGCCAAAAAGTCTTGTAAGGACCTATCGGGCTGTTTCTGTTTTTGGGTTTTCCTTTTTTTTCTTTGTATTCCCCCCTCTTCCCATTTGTTAAGGAGGGGAAATGCTTCAATCCTGCCCCCTCATCATTTCGTCCCTTTTTTTTTGGGATCTTGCGTCACATATCCTCCCCTCCTCCTCCTCTTTTTTCCTTCAAACAATTACACCCTCATTAAACGCCCAGTTTGAAAAAAATTTATTACAAAGGTTCAATTTGCATTTTTAAAAGGGTTTTAATTTTTAAAGGGGTTTTGTTATTCGTAATAAACGGGAAAAAAAGGAAAAAAAAAGAAACAAAAAGGGAAGGAAAGGGTTTCTTTTTCTTTAAAGGGGTGGGTTTAAAAAAGAAAGAAACAAAAAAAAGAAAAAAAAGGAGTAAAAGAGAAAAGATTGAGTGGTTTCATTTTTAAAATTT
This sequence comes from Chionoecetes opilio, assembly GCA_016584305.1. Lineage (NCBI taxonomy): Eukaryota > Metazoa > Arthropoda > Malacostraca > Decapoda > Majidae > Chionoecetes > Chionoecetes opilio. Next base: position 291,061 of record JACEEZ010003082.1, read on the forward strand.
TACCTTGGTATTGCGGTTTTTTTTTTGGTTTTTTTTTTAGGAAAAAAAAGGTTGGAAAAAAATTTTTGGTTTTAAAGAAAAGGGGGAAGAGGAAAAGGAAGAGGAAAAAAAGAGGGGGGGAGGAGGGGGGGAGGAGGAAAGGGGGAAAGGAAAGGGGGAAGGAGGAGGAGGAGGGGGAGGAGGAGGAGGGAAAAGTTTTGGGAATTAGAGGAAAAAGGAAAAGGAGGGGGAAAAAAAATTAGATATTTTTGGGAGGGGGAGGAGGAGGAAAGGGGGAACCCCAAAAGGGGAGGAAAAAAAGGAAAAAGATTTGTTAAGTAGAGGGGGAAGAGAAAGAAGAGGGGGAAAAGAAAGAGGAGATTTTTGGGGGAAAGGGGGAGGAAAAAAAAGGAAACAAATTTTTCCCGAGGAGGGAGGAGGAAGAGGAGGAAAAAGGAAAAAAAGGAAAAGATTTTGGAAATGGAGGAGGAGGAAGAGGAAAAGGGGGAAAAAGGTTTTTGTAAGGAAAGAAGGGAAAAGGAAAAAGGAGGAGGGAAGAAAGATTGTTTCAAAAAAAGAGGAGGGGGGGGGAGGGGGGAGGAGGAGAATTTTGGGAGATGAGGAAAAGACGAGGAAAAAAGGAGGGGGTTCCCTTCTCGTCTTTTTGAAAAACATAAACCCTTTAGGATAAATTCACTGTGTTATTTACTTTGGGGTTTTGTTCTCATTAGGAGCACTCTCTCTCTCTCTCTCTCTTTTCCTTCTCTTTTCTCTCTCTCCTCTTTTCTTCTCTCTCCCCTCCTCTCTTCTCTCTCCTCTCGTCTCTCCATCTTTTCTCTCTCGCCTCCTCTCTCGCCTCTCTCTCTCTCCTCTCCCTCCCCCCTTCTCCTTTTCTCTCCTCCTCCCCAATTCTTTCTCTTTCTTCCCCCTTTTTTTGGTCAAAATTCTTTCTTCCCCCACTCTAAAACTTACTCTCTCCTCTCTCTCTCTCTTCCCCTCTCTCTCTCTCTCTCCTCCTCCTCTTTTCTTATTCTTCTTTTTTCTCTTCTT
>JACEEZ010003082.1:297089-397860 GCA_016584305.1 Chionoecetes opilio
TTGTTGTTAAAGTTTTTATTCATTTACTTAAGAATACACACACACCCCACACCAAACACCAACACACACACACACACACACACACCACACACAAACCCACACACACCCCCCCCCAGTTCCCCCCAAATTCCCCCCACCAAAAAAACAAAAAACCCGTACAACCCAAAGTTTAAAAAAAAATAAAAAAAAACCCTTACTATTCTTCCTTTTATATTTTTGCTGCCGTTGGTATCAGGAAAACGTCTCGCCCCTGAATTAGTGGTCCGCGGGGGGAGGACCACAGCCAGGGGCGGAAAACCGAATTTTTGGGCTATCTTCACGGGGACATTTTGGAAATTGTTTTTTTAAATCCGACGACGAGACCGAGATGATGCACACACAACACACAACACACACAACAAACCACACAACACCAAAACACCCACCCCACCACCCACACACACAACAACACACTCACCAAATTGCACACACACATACATCAAAACACACAACACACACACACACACACCACAACACACAACACACACAAACACTTTCACATACAAACACCACACCACACACACACAACCCCACCACACACACACACAACACCACACACAACACCACACACACACACACACCAGACACGCACACACAACACGCATACACAGACACACCACCATACACTTACACATACATACACAACACACCACGACACACGCACACACAAGCCCCAAAGCACACACACAGAAAACCACACACACATCAGACACAACCACACATAAAGCACTTTCACCCCGCCAAACTCACACACACACACACACACAGACACACACGCATGCACACACAGACACACACACGTATCAGTAATAGTAATAGCAGTAGTAGTAGTAGTAGTGATCAATGTAGCAGCAGCAGTAATATTTCATGTTTTTACCTGCATAAGTGTCTCATGTACTCTTATACTCTAATAGGCTTGTCAGGTAGTTAGGTACACGTGTGCAGGACGTAATATGTCTCTCTCTGCATATATAATTTCTTTTTCGTTTCATGTATACAAATAATGTGATGAGTGTTGCGCCATTCGTACTTTCAACACTCAAAGTAAAAAAAAAAAAAAAAAAAAGTCAGAAACATTTATTTGCCCAAAAAAACGTATACATCATGACAAATAAAATATAAGAATTGACACGGCAGAGCTCTTTGAATGCGTAAACATTTTTAAAGAGCCCCTGTAAATGCAATTAATTCTACGAAAACACGAACACTGCTTCCCACTGAGTAAAACCTGGTCGAGGAAGCAACAAAGCATACTGAGGCAACACCAGAACGGCGCTCAGGCCACGATAGGCAGCTACGATGCCCTCAGGCAAGGTATCTTTACGGTAGCCTGTTTGTACCTATAAAAAGAAGCCGCCGCACGTTAAGTTGGCGAAAATGGGGCCTTTCACTTCCCCCTTCCGAACGCACGGGATTAGCTGAGGTGTTGGGTGTTGGGGCTTTAGGGCGAAACTTTAAGTAAGCCCAACCAAACCCAGCTCTATGCAAGGAACACACGGAGCTTATAGTGTCCTGAGATATAATACAACCAAACCCAGCTCTATGCAAGGAACACACGGAGCTTATAGTGTCCTGAGATATAGTACAACCAAACCCAGCTCTATGCAAGGAACACACGGAGCTTATAGTGTCCTGGGATATAATACAACCAAACCCAGCTCTATGCAAGGAATACACGGAGCTTATAGTGTCCTGGGATATAATACAACCAAACCCAGCTCTATGCAAGGAACACACGGAGCTTATAGTGTCCTGAGATATAGTACAACCAAACCCAGCTCTATGCAAGGAACACACGGAGCTTATAGTGTCCTGGGATATAATACAACCAAACCCAGCTCTATGCAAGGAATACACGGAGCTTATAGTGTCCTGGGATATAATACAACCAAACCCAGCTCTATGCAAGGAACACACGGAGCTTATAGTGTCCTGGGATATAGTACAACCAACCAGCTCTATGCAAGGAACACACACGGAGCTTATAGTGTCCTGAGATATAGTACAACCAAACCCAGCTCTATGCAAGGAACACATGGAGCTTATAGTGTCCTGGGATATAATACAACCAAACCCAGCTCTATGCAAGGAACACACGGAGGTTATAGTGTCCTGGGATATAATACAACCAAACCCAGCTCTATGCAAGGAACACACGGAGGTTATAGTGTCCTGGGATATATACAACCAAACCCAGCTCTATGCAAGGAACACACGGAGCTTATAGTGTCCTGGGATATAATACAACCAAACCCAGCTCTATGCAAGGAACACACGGAGCTTATAGTGTCCTGAGATATAGTACAACCAAACCCAGCTCTATGCAAGGAACACACGGAGCTTATAGTGTCCTGGGATATAATACAACCAAACCCCGCTCTATGCAAGGAATACACGGAGCTTATAGTGTCCTGGGATATAATACAACCAAACCCAGCTCTATGCAAGGAACACACGGAGCTTATAGTGTCCTGGGATATAGTACAACCAAACCCAGCTCTATGCAAGGAACACACGGAGCTTATAGTGTCCTGAGATATAGTAAACCAAAACCCAGCTCTATGCAAGGAACACATGGAGCTTATAGTGTCCTGGGATATAATACAACCAAACCCAGCTCTATGCAAGGAACACACGGAGGTTATAGTGTCCTGGGATATAATACAACCAAACCCAGCTCTATGCAAGGAACACACGGAGGTTATAGTGTCCTGGGATATAATACAACCAAACCCAGCTCTATGCAAGGAACACACGGAGCTTATAGTGTCCTGAGATATAATACAACCAAACCCAGCTCTATGCAAGGAACACACGGAGCTTATAGTGTCCTGAGATATAGTACAACCAAACCCAGCTCTATGCAAGGAACACATGGAGCTTATAGTGTCCTGGGATATAATACAACCAAACCCAGCTCTATGCAAGGAACACATGGAGCTTATAGTGTCCTGGGATATAATACAACCAAACCCAGCTCTATGCAAGGAACACATGGAGCTTATAGTGTCCTGGGATATAATACAACCAAACCCAGCTCTATGCAAGGAACACACGGAGGTTATAGTGTCCTGGGATATAATACAACCAAACCCAGCTCTATGCAAGGAACACACGGAGCTTATAGTGTCCTGGGATATAATACAACCAAACCCAGCTCTATGCAAGGAACACACGGAGCTTATAGTGTCCTGGGATATATACAACCAAACCCAGCTCTATGCAAGGAACACACGGAGCTTATAGTGTCCTGGGATATATACAACCAAACCCAGCTCTATGCAAGGAACACACGGAGCTTATAGTGTCCTGGGATATAGTACAACCAAACCCAGCTCTATGCAAGGAACACACGGAGCTTATAGTGTCCTGGGATATAATACGCCGAGGAGCCATCAAACAACAAACGATTACACAGTTTGAAAATATCGTCGTAACTAATGACGAAAAAACTGAAACATTGCGTGCACTCTCACTGTCCTCCAAGACTGCACTGACTTGCTTAATTTAATGTACGTACTATTTCCTTGCATTGGGCTCTCTCTCTCTCTCTCTCTCTCTCTCTCTCTCTCTCTCTCTCTCTCTCTCTCTCTCTCTCTCTCTCTTTTCTTTCTCGTTATGTTTCCAGACAGTTTAGCAGGTTAGTGGTCTTCCTACCTCACTAACTATACTCACTACTCACTCCCTCCTCATTAAATCCCCACTCCTCACTTCCTCCACACTACCTCCTCACTACTCACTTCCTTCTCTTCACTCCAAGCTCTACATACTACGAACGTACTACTATACTGTACTACATACCCCCTGCGGTGTTGCTAAGTATCTAAGTGTCTTGTTGCCATGTCATCAATTTTCAAATCTCGCTTGTTCGAGTTACGCGAAAAAAACGATTGAAAGGTTATTAATTTGGCGGCCACTGCATCATGACAACCCGCACGGTGTAGCGATCTCACCAGCTACCCTTTGCCCGAGTAGCTACACTGCACAAATACGCACTGAAACACTGCTCCCTGGGTGAATAGTGGTTTGACAATGTATACCAATTCTGATCCTGGGTAAAACATGGTGGAAACATTGAATGTAGAGTAGTAATTAAAGTAGAACATAGGAGAACATTTCAAGCGAATGTGAAAAAATGTCACAGAAAAAATGGCACGGGAGAAATGTCATTAGGAAAAATGTCATTAGGAAAAATGTCACAGGAAAAAATGTCACAGGAAAAATGGCATTAGGAAAAATGTCACAGGAAAAAATGTCACAGGAAAAATGTCACAGATAAAAATGTCACTGATAAAAATGTCACTGATAAAAATGTCAGATAAAAATGTCACTGATAAAAATGTCACAGCTAAAAATGTCACAGATAAAAATGTCACAGATAAAAATATCATAGATAAAAATGTCATAGATAAAAATGTCACTGTTAAAAATGTCAGATAAAAATGTCACAGATAAAAATGTCACAGATAAAAATGTCAGATAAAAATGTCATAGATAAAAATGTCACAGATAAAAATGTCACAGATAAAAATGTCATAGATAAAAATGTCATAGATAAAAATGTCATAGATAAAAATGTCAGATAAAAATGTCACAGATAAAAATGTCACAGATAAAAATGTCACAGAGAAAAATGTCACAGATAAAAATGTCAAAGATAAAAATGTCCCAGATAAAAATGTCACAGATAAAAATGTCACTGATAAAAATGTCACAGATAAAAATGTCACTGATAAAAATGTCACAGATAAAAATGTCACAGATAAAAATGTCACAGATAAAAATGTCACAGATAAAAATGTCACAGATAAAAATGTCACATAAAAATGTCATAGATAAAAATGTCACAGATAAAAATGTCACAGATAAAAATGTCACTGATAAAAATGTCATAAATTCAGATAAAACATGGTCAAGATAANCAAGTTATCACAACTAAGGTTAGGTCGCAATTGTAGGGGGTTATAGTAAGGTTAAGTTAGTTACTTTTAGGGGGTTATAGTTAGGTCAGGTTAGTTACTTTTAAGGGGTTAAGTTAGGTTAGGTTGTTACTTTTAAGGGGTTATAGTTAGGTTAGGTTAGTTACTTTTAAGGGGTTATAGTTAGGTTTGGTTAGTTACTTTAAAGGGGTTATAGTGAGGTTAAGTTAGGAACTTTTCGAGGGTTTTAAATGAGTTAAGTTGTAACTTTTAGGGGGTTATAGTGGTATCCGTTGATTCGGGCCGCCAGTTGAAACAGGCCGCCTAGAGTAGCATGCATACCCAGCCCGACAGATACTTTGTGGTTAAGGTTAGGTTAATATTTCTTTGTGGTTAAGGTTAGGTTAGGTTAGGTATACTTTGTGGTTAAGGTTAGGTTAGGTTAGGTATACTTTGTGGTTAAGGTTAGGTTAGGTTAGGTTAGGTATTTTTTTGGTTAAGGTTAGGTTAGGTTAGGTAGGTATACTTTGTGGTAAGGTTTAGGTTAGGTTAGTTAGGTATACTATGTGGTTAAGGTTAGGTTAGGTATACTTTGTGGTTAAGGTTAGGTTTTGGTTAGGTTAGGTATACTTTTTGGTTTAAGGTTAGGTTATACTTTTGGTTAAGGTTAAGGTTAGGTTAGGTAATTTGTGGTTAAGGTTAAGGTTAGGTAGGTTAGGTATACTTTGTGGTTAAGGTTAGGTTAGGTTAGGTTAGGTATAAATTTGTGGTTAGGTTAAAGGGTTTGGTTAGGTTAGGTATACTTTGTGGTTAAGGCTAGGTTAGGTTAGGTATCTTTGTGATTAAGGTTAGGTTTAGGGATACTTTGTGGTTAAGGTTAGGTTAGGTTGGTTTGGTATACTTGGTTGGTTTGGTTTAAAGGTTAGTTAGGTTAGGTATACTTTGTGGTTAGGTTAGGTTGTTAAGGTATACTTTGTGGTTAAGGGGTTTGGTTAGGTTAGGTTGGTATACTTTGGTGGTTAAGGTTAGGTTAGGTTCTTTGGTTAAGAGTTTGGTATATTTGTGGTTAAGGTTAGGTTAGGTTTAGGTATACTTTGTGGTTAAGGGTTTGGTTAGGTAACTTTTTTAATTGTGGTTAAGGTTAGGTTGTTATAACTTTGGTTTGGGTTAAGGTTGGTTAGGTTTCATTAAAACTATAAGGTATTTCTAAATGCAGCTGGTATGCATTTAATATAGGCGCCTGTTTAACTGGTGCCCGAATCAAATGTATTCGTTAAGTGAGGTTTGGTTAGTAACTTTTAGGGGTTATAGTGAGGTTAGATTAGCAACCCTTAGGGGGTCCATGGGGGGCGCAGCCCCTTCTGGCTAGAAAGGTTAGGTTTTTCTTTGACCTCCTATGACCAGCAAGCATGGTGGCCTTATGGAAAACTTGGGTTTTTGGGTAGGGAAGGCAGACACGACTCATTTATTGCTCTCCCAAAATTGTCCAAATCTATACATATATCAAGTAAGGAAAATTCCCTAGCAATGGGTATCTAGGGAAATCCCTAATTTAAGTAATTCCCTAGATTTTTACATATAGTGACTTTGATGATTTTTTGGGGAGCCATAAATCACTTATATTTGCTTCCCCCACCCAAAAACCCCGTATTCCCGCCAGTTCCCCAGGCTTGTTGGCTAGAGGGGGAAGAAGAAAAAGATAGGGGTGAAGGACTTCTTCCAAAGTTTTACCTCAATTTTGGAATATTTTTGAGCAGCCAGAAATCCGAAAATATTTTTTTCGCTAGATAATTGGAAATGCCGGGGATACAATTGTAGATCCATCCATTGACAATAACTTTTGATGGTAAGTGTGGCTGAGTGTCCTGTTTTTTTTTTTTTTAATATCAGGAAATTGTTCAGAAAATCGCCGAGAATGCAGCTTGGGTTACTTATTTGAGCCATTTATACGTATTCTACACCCTACTTCAACCTTTTAATTGGTGAAATAGGTGCAGTATGGGTTGAGATGACCATATATGGGTATAAATAGGTCGAAATTGGTATATAAATGGAAAAAAATCAGAAAAATTCGAAGTAAATATCACGAAATTGTTCACAAAATAGCCGAAAATGCCGCTTGGGTTACTTATTTCAGCCATTTATAGCCATTCTACACCCTATTTCAACCTTTTAATGTGTGGGAAAGGTGCAGTAAGGGTTGAAATGACCAAATATAGGCATAAATAGGTCGAAACGGCTATATAAACGGTAATAAATAGGTAATATATGGGGCTTACCTACCCGCGTCCTCGCCTCTCCAATGGCCTAAACAAGATCATATATTTGTTATTTTCCATAATTCTCGTTTAATTAATTATTATATACCAAAAACTGTCTCTAAAAATAATATATAGCATGTCTTATAGATGAGAACTTGACTATATCTGTGAATTCAGTTTTTTGTATATGTAAATCTATATATTATATATATTATAGGTTATAGCTATACATGCTTTATATATATGTAAATCTATATATATGAGGTTATACATGCTATATATATATGTAAATCTATATATATGAGGTTATACATGCTTTATATATATGTAAATCTATCTATATATATATGAGGTTATACATGCTTTATATATATGTAAATCTATATATATATGAAGTTATACATGCTTAATATATATGTAAATCTATCTATATATGAAGTTATACATGCTTTATATATATGTAAATCTATATATATGAAGTTATACATGCTTTATATATATGTAAATCTATATATATGAAGTTATACATGATTTATATATATGTAAATCTATATATATGAAGTTATACATGATTTATATATTTAATAAATCTATATATATGAGGTTATACATGCTTTATATATATGTAAATATATTTATATATGAGGTTATACATGCTTTATATATATGTAAATGTATATATATGAGGTTATACATGCTTTATATATATGTAAATATATATATATGAGGTTATACATGATTTATATATATGTAAATATATATATATATGGGGTTATACATGCTTTATATATATGTAAATGTATATATATGAGGTTATACATGCTTTATATATAGTAATAAATATATATATATGAGGTTATACATGATTTATATATAAGAAATAATATATAGAGAGTTAATTATTCTAAGTTAAATTGGCTTATAAGGTTAATTTTTGTCTAATTTGAGGTTTATTCCATTAAATTTGTTTTTTTCAGACCGATACTCAGACCAATTTAGTTTTCCAGTACGATTTTCCAGTATTTGTGTATTGCAGGCCCCAGAGCTGTTTTGTACCCATATAAGGTGTCATAAGGGCTCCAGGCATGTGTACTATATAGTCTATTCACTTAAGCTGGATTCTTGGGAGCTGCTCGCTGCCTACCCGAGTTTGTAAGGACGTCGCTGATTGGCTGATAGACTCGGGCTGGGTGGTGGTGGTGGTGGTACTTGCCTCGCCGCCACCCAAAACCCTTGCGTTGCCTCAGAAAAATATTCATATTTCTTTGCTTAACTCACCTCTTACACAAGATAGGGCTATTTTGTTTGCATCAGTGAATCAGGCAGTGCTTGGTCAACAATAACACGCTATTCGTAACTCAATAGGGTAAAAAATAAAGTCATGACTGAGTATCACGAGAAGGCGGATTTTCAGGTTTCAATGCATTGAAATGTTGTACTCCTACCCGATATTACCAAGCTACCAGATGATATTTAGGTTAAACTGAGCCCACCATCGTGTTCATAATACATTGCTGCATATCATGAGCATAAAAAAATTACAGTAAGACAACACTAATATTAAAATAATTGAAGGAAAGTAAAATAGTGTATAAAAAAAGTCTTGCTTATTTTGCTTAACTCGCTGTAACTCCATCAGTTTTGGTCGCATTCAATTTTCAAGCACAGTTTCAAAATCCTTATACTTTTTCGCTTCCTTTGGTATGTAGCACGTACCAATAAGGAAACGAGTAAGTGGTCAAAATGGCTAAGAAAGTTAAACTACTACTGCAAACTGGCACAGTGACGGGTGAGCATTGCTCCCTATATAATATAGGAGAGACGAGTTCTAGGGAGAGCTATCAGAGGCTCCACCCGTCACGGCACCAGTTTGAAACAGTTTTACTTTCTTAGCCATTTTGACCACCTACTCTTTTTCTTATTCGTACGTGCTACATACCAAAGGAAGCGGAAAGGTATGGGGATTTTGAAACAGTGTTTGAAAATTTAATGCGACCAAAGCTGATGCAGTTACAGCGAATTGAAGCAAAATAAGCAAGAAAAAATGTTTATACACTAATTTACTTTCCTTCAATTATCTTAATATTAGTGTAGTCCTACTGTAATTTTTTTATGCTCAAGATATGCAACAATGTATTATGAACACGATGGTAGGCTCAGCTTTCATAAATATCATCTGGTAGCTTGGTAATATAGGGTAGGAGTACAACATTTCAATGCATTGAAACCTAAAAATCCGCCTACTCTTGTGATACTCAGTCATGACTTTATTTTTCACCCTATTGAGTTACGAATAGCGTGTTATTGTTGACCAATCACTGCCTGATTCACTGATGCAAACAAAATAGGCCTATCTTGTGTAAGAGGTGAGTAAAGCAAAGAAATATGAATATTTTTCTTAGGCAACGCAAGGGTTTTGGGAGCAGCGAGGCAAGTACCACCACCATCACCACCCAGCCCGAATCTATCAGCCAATCAGCGACGTCCTTACAAACTCGGGTAGGCAGCGAACAGCTCCCAGCCCAGGAATCCAGCCAGCTTAAGTGAATAGACTATAGTAGTATATATAACTTATAAGTAATTTAATATAGGCAGGGAAGAGAGAACAGGGTAGTTTTCCAGTGCAGTTTTCCAGTCTTTAGTGTATTTCCAGGCCCCCAGAGCTGTTTTGTACCCATATAAGGTGTGTATTAGGGCTCCAAGCATGTGTATTAGTAGTATATATAACTCATAAGTAATTTAATGTTGGTTGGAAGGAAGAATATAGGGTGGTTATGGAAGAGTAGTTTTCCAGTATTTAGTGTGTTTCCAGGCCCCCAGAGCAGTTTTATCTCCATATAAGGTGTGTATAAGGGCTCCAGGCAAGTGTATTAGTAGTATATATAACTTATAAGTAATTTAATATAGGAAGGAAGAGTATAGGGTGGTTATGGAAGAGTAGTTTTCCAGTATTTAGTGTGTTTCCAGGCCCCCATAGCCGTTTTGTACCCATATAAGGTGTTTATTAGGGCTCCAGGCAGTGTTGTAATTGTGTATTGGATTTGTTATTATTTTTGTTTAATATAATTTTCTGTCAGATATGTAGCCTACGGTTTACTTGATACTTATGTAGTGCCCGCAGTGGATGTGTGCTCCACAGTCTAAGTACTGGTTGGATCTGAATGACAACGCGTTAATATATTTCTAATTATAATATATTCAACTCTTTACTGTCTCACTTCCCAACTGGTGTACATTCACAAGTTGCCTTAATTCTAATTAATCATATCCCCTAACGATACGCACACTTCTTAACCTAACTATCTTACTTAATAAACACAACGTCATCCTATTCTAATGTGAAACAGACTACTTAATTCTACACTCTCCGCCACACTTCTTAACCTAACATCTTACGTAATAAACATATTTCATCCTATTCGAATGTGAAACAAACTACTTAATAAACATAAGTCATCCTATTCTAATGGGAAACAAGACTTAATCCTACACTCTCCGCCACACTATCTCTCCTTTATCCGCCACACTTATCTCTCTGGGCGATAAGAACACCACGAGAGTCATGTTGGGGGAGCCGTGAGTGTGTGGCTGTCTCACACAGCGCCACGGGTAGGGCACCGCCACTATCCCAGCCACAACAGGGCTGCCGCCGCCCTCACTTCCACCTCTATTCACTGTTATCGTGACCAGCCAACAGGGCTGGCGCCGCCATCACCTCCATATCCACTCCTACCTTGGGATCCTAGATAACATATTAAATTAGTCCTTATGTAGACATAGATCACCAATAAATCACACCTACATCTCTAGTTAACAAATATTTTATAACATACCTTTACAGGGGAGGTAAGGTCACCTCCCAGTGAGCTTACCCACTGGGAGTCCGTCTGCTACTAAATGCTAACCTGAGGTGAAGCTCCCTCCTCGCTTCGCTTAGATACGTGGCCAACTACCACTGGTCTAAAATATAAGCCTTTCTCCCTAACCAGTGATTCAGGACTGAGGCGTGGGAGGAAAATTACTCGTTAGCTTATTGATAGTTATAAATTATTTCATCTCTTCCCCTATTAATGTAATTTCCCTCGTTACACTTACTTGATACTTGATGTTGTTTAGAGGATAATTCCTCAGAGACGTAGTGTTCTACCGCTGCAGCCGGTCCTAGCGTCCCTAAACTGTAGGTTCACTTGGTCCAGTAATGAGTTTGTGGGTGCTCTACATAGCGAAGTGTAACCCGGCACTGGTGGTTTGTCAGGGAGTGTCCACAGGTATTCGTCCAGTTGGGATTTTAACTTCTTTACGGAGCAGCTGGTGATGTCTCGGATGTTTCTTGGGAGGCTGTTGAAGGCTCTTGGGCCACTGTAGGGTAGGCTGGCTGATAGAAGAGTCTTGATTCTTGCCGGGGCTTGAGTTGGTGGGGCTTTCCTGAAGCATTTCCGACCTGCCCTGGTTTGGAAAATAATTTGGAAAACATTCTTATTATGGAATTTACAGGAAAATTGATATGAATAAAAGTTAATGGATTTAGGATTTGCGAATGTTTTTATTCTATAAGATTTTCTGTCAGATGTCTGGTTTTGAAAATAATTTTTGAGTTGAAAAAGGGTACTCCGTAGTGTAGTGGTTAGCACGCTCGGCTCACAACCGAGAAGTCCCGGGGTCGATCCCCGGGCGGAGCGAAGATAAATGGGTGATCTTTCTTAAAACCCGAGCCCCTGTCCACCCAGCAGTGAATGGGTACCGGGTGTTAGCCGGGGGTTTGTGACCCCCCTCCCGGGGTGGTGGCTTCGGCCAACACTAAGCTGCAGCGGTAGATCACTACGGCTCTGAGGAATTATCCTCTAAACAAACAAACAAACAAACAAATGCTCCCAACTTTTTCACTCCGCGCGTTACAGAAATGACGGCTTTGAAGTATGAAAAGCCTATTTTTGGGTCCCTGACAGAGCTAGTGCACGGCCTTCGGCCTCCCACCCTTCCTTCCCCACCAAGTTTTCAGCCCCTCTCCCCGGGGATGCTTATTGGGATGGTTATGATATGCCGGGCCGGCTGGCGGGCCGCGGTCCTCGGCTGGGTTGGCACGGCGTTGCCAGACGTGTGTTTTTTTTTCTTTCAGATCTGAGTGTAGCCTGGTTACTTAACCAGATGTGGGGTTAGGTTGCCTGTATACCCAGGGTTTGCCCTGGGTGGCGATCTTTCCTATCCTAATAGCTTAGTGCACTAGCTCTGTCAGGGACCCAAAAATAGGCTTTTCATACTTCAAATCCGTCATTTTAGGTCCCCTTAGAGCTAGTGCACTAAGCTACCTGCCACTTGGAGACGAGGCAAGAAGCCCCCGACCCCCGCGGGGAGGCAAAAGAGCAACTGCACAAGAACAAAAAGATAGCACTAGTATACTCACCAGAATCAAGCGGAGACGTCAAGGGGAGGCCCGGCGTCCACCACCCCAGCCCCTCCGGACGGAGGGAGTCCCAGGGCAACACAGGGGAATTCCACGACGGAGTGGGACAGGTAACGAGCCACGAAGCACGAGGCCGTACTCCACTGTCCCCCTTCCCGTACCCTCTCCAAGGAATGGGTGCGGAGGAAGGCCAGAGACGCAGCAACACCCCGGACGTCATGGGCGCGAGGGGCGTGACCCGGATCCGCCGACTCGATGACGCCCCGGAGCCGGCCGGCAATCCCCCTGGTGGTGAGGGGACGACCAGTGACAGGATCGCGGAACAGGAACTGCAGGTCACACGCCCAGGGCTCGGAAGCATCCAGGTAACACCGGAGCGCCGAAACCGGGCACAAGGGGTGTGCGGCGTCCCCAGCAGACCAAGCTGGAACGACGACCGGTTGGAGATGGTGGTCCTGCCGCTCGTTCTTGCCTAGCACCTTGGGCGAGAGGGAGAGGGAGACAGCGGAGCCGTCTCGCGAGAAGGTCGTCCACTGGGGGAAACGGGTCAGCGCCCTCAGCTGAGAAGCCCGAAACCCCGTAGCCAGGGCCACCAGGAACAAGGCCTTCTGAAGGAGGCGAGGTCCGGCAGCGTCTGACCCAAACTGGTCGCCCTGCAGGACCGGAGAACCTTCTCCAGGGACCAGAAGGGGCCAGGACGACGGGGAGGGGGGTTTTGGTGGAACAAACCCCTCTTCAACAGGGTCACAGAACGCCGGTCCTGGACCAAACCCCAGCCGTATTTGAGGGGGTCAGCCAGGGCCGCCAGGTGAGTGGAGAGAGTAGCGGAGGACCTCCCACGGTCGTGGGCCAGGAAGGAGAGGAAATCCAGGACAACCGATTCAGAGACGTCGCGGAGGCCCTTGAGTTTGAGGAACGACTGAAAGGCCTTCCAGTGAGACTGATACTGTCTCGTAGAGGACGGGCGAAGAGCCGCCAACATGTCCTCCGCTACCGCGTCCGAGACCGTCCGACGGAGAGAGGTACGGAGAAACTCCAGGCGTGTAGCTTCAAGGTGGAAAGAAGCCTGGCCGGGAGCTCCTCCAACAAAGCGAGGGCCCCTAGAGGAACAGGGGAGGGACACCAGGCCTTCAGTTCGGAGAACCACGGTTGCGCCGGCCAGAGAGGAGCCACCATGGTCACCTTGCCCCTGTAGGAACGCATCTTGTTGCATACCTTCAGGAGGACACTGGTGCAGGGAGGCGGAAACAGGTAAACACGGCGCCACCTGTTCCAGTCTTCCGTGAGAGCGTCCGGGCCTCCTGCAGCTGTCCAGTCCCCCCTCGTCAAAAAGGCCTGTAGTTGGGCAGAGCGGCGGGACGCGAAGAGGTCCACCTCCGGAGTGCCCCACCGCCGACAGAGAGCCGCAAAGCGCTCCGGGCGAAGCTGCCACTCCACCGACGAGCCCCGGAAGCGAGACAGGGCGTCGGCCCACACATTCTCCACTCCCGGCAGGAACCTGGCAGACAGATGAAGGTGGAAACGGGCCGCCAGGCCGAAGATCTGCTCCGAAAGGGACAACAGAAGGGCGGATTTGGATGTCCCTTGGCGGGCGAGACAGTGGACCGCGACCATGTTGTCCATCTCGAAGCAGAGAGCCGTTCCCTCTGGGATCGGGTTCGATCGGAGGAAGAGAAGAGGAACCAGCAGCTCCTTGACGTTGATGTGGAGTCTGCGCTCCACCCCGGACCACCCGCCGAAACCCTGCTGGCCGTCGGAGGATTGGTAGCCCCACCCGACGTCCGACGCATCCGACATCACGAAGACCGTAGGGGGCGGAGGCAGCCACACGGTCCACGCGGAGAAACCGCCCTCCACCAACCACTTGTCCAGTAGTGTGAGGGCCAGGGGAGGGACGGGTCGGAGGAAGTCGCGGGGTCGCACCGGAACGGCTGTGTTCACCACCCGGACAAGGCGACGGAAACGGAGGCGGCCTAGGGGAGTGACCTCTGCGGCGAAGTTGAGCGAGCCGAGAAGGGACTCCCAATGCCTCCTTGACAAAAAACGGGACACCGAGGCCCGGAAAAGGCGTTGATGAAGCTTGGCCGTATTAACCCCCGAGATGCGGACCGCAGCCGAACGGGAGTCCCATTGCATGCCCAGCCAAGTAATGCGGGGAGAGGGGGTAAGGACGGACTTTCCCTTGTTGACTAGGAACCCCATCTCCCCCGCCACCGCCAAAGCTCGGTCCAGCATGCGAACCGCTTCCTCCTGAGACGGGGCGGACACCAGCCAATCGTCCAAATGCATGAGGCAATTCACCCCTGCAGACACCATCCGCTGAGCCACCACCTTGGTGAGCCGCGTAAAAACCCTCGGAGCGATGGAGAGGCCGAAGGGTAGTCTGGTGAACTGCCACGTGTCCGATCCCACCTGGAAGGCCAGGAAGCGCCGGAACCGAGGATGAATGGGGACATGCCAGTAGGCGTCTTTGAGATCGAGGGACGCCATCCAGTCCCCTTGCCTCAGCCGAAGGCGGGCCTGGACCAAGGTCAGCATACGGAACCTGTGGTTGCGCACAAATCCGTTTAGGCGGCTGAGGTCCAAGATAAGCCGCCTCTTCGAAGAGTCCTTCTTGGGTACGATGAAAATGCGGGAAAGAAAGACCTTTCCCCGCGCCTTCTCCACTACCCTGGAGGAGTACATTTCCGACACGTGGGCGGCGAGCACTGTGGAGACCGGCGTCCAAGAAGGAGGTCGCCGAAGGGGCGGTAGGGCAATCCAGGGTCAAGAAAGACCGTTTCGGACCACCCTGGCGGCCCAACCTCTCTGCGGCCAGGCTGCCCGAAACCCGGACAGGAGGCCCTGGAAGGGAGGCTCAGAAGCGAGAGCGACCCTTGGAGGAAGGCTTGTGGACAGTAGCGGGCCCCGAGCGAAAGGCCCGAGACCCAGAGCCCCTGATCCCGGAAGGCCCACCCCGACTGGGACGACGAGGATCCTAGGGGCCATCCACACGGGGGTGAGCGTTCCTGGACTGCCCTTCCCGACGAAAAGAGCCCCGACGAACACTGCTGGACCCCCTCCCGGAACCCCCCGGCCGAGACGGTCTGGGGGCCGGATTAGACACCAGAGTGACGGTGGGGGGGATTGAGGCGAGACACTGCTGCAAGGAGGGCTCCGACAAGACCTCCGAATCGAAGGGACTAATCCGGAGAATCTGCTGTCGAGTCAGCTCCGGCAGGCCCCGAAAGGCCTCGCGCCGAAGAGCCAAGCGGGCAGTGACGGCCCTGTCAATGACAGGGCGGACCGTCGGGAGGAGAGAAGCGCAGAACGCATCACAGGCGGTCGACAAAGCCCGACAGACATCCGACCGGGAGGCCGGGGAGAGGGAAGTGTGATCCACGGCGAGGGAGGAGAGCCAGTCCGCCAGCTGACTGAAGAAGGCAACAGAAGAGGCCAACAGGGAGGCGTGTTGCCGCTCCTGAAAGTCCCGGCGAAAGAGCTCCTCCTTCACCGGCTGCGCCCGCCACGGGAGGTCCTTGGCAGAAAGCCGGGACACCCGGAGGAAATCAGCAATCACACGTGGGAGGCCACCAGAGGCCGGGAGAACCGGGATCGGGGCCCAGGACGGAGAAGGACCCCGGGTCACACTGGTGGTACCCGCTCTCCACACTTCGGCAGGGTCCAGGCCGGCCTTCATCCAGGGCAACCGGTTCTGGCCCCCGAGAGAAAGCCACCTGGCATCCTGGCTTCCCTCCACACACGGGAAGCCGTCCCTGACCAAACTAGGCTCAGCCAGTAAGGAGGCCAGAGCATCCAAAGCGGCCGCCGAAGAAACCGCAGGCTGCTTCGAGGGAGCGTCCAGGCGAGAGAAAGGAATCCGGCGGTAGAGGTAGGACTCCTGTCCCCCGCCCTCCCGGAAGCGACGCACCTCCAAGTCCGGAACTGGGCCCCACGAGCCGTCCTCCAGACGACCGATGGCAACAAGCCGCCCGTCAACCGTCTCACAAGCAATCGACGGCGGCATCGGTGCCCAAGTAAACAGGACGGAGGAAGAAGGAGGGAGTCCCAAAGCAGCATCCTCAGCGGGACGAGGGGAAGTGCACATAGAAGGCACCTCAGAAGAAAAGGCGGAGGAAGGGCCCGGCGGACAGGAATCCGGGGGGCGGAAGTCCCCGAACCGTCGTCTCTTGGGCACGGGTAGGGCGGCATCCTCTTCCCCGTCGGAGCACACCAGGTAGTCATCCTCGACTACCACAGACTCAGAAGGAGGCACCGGTGAGAGGGAAGCAGGCGATGGGGACCTGCGACGCCTCGGCGTCGGAGAACGGGACCCAGAAGTTAAGTGGACCTCCATTCTTGCCATGAAGGAGTTCACTGAAGTCATCCAAGCCGACAACCCCGGAGGCACAGGAGGTGAGGGTGGGGAAGGCTCAGGAGACGCCTGACCAGCCGTAGGAGCCACAGACCCACCCGGCAAGTCCTCGACCTGGGAGTCGCGGTCATGGTGAGGGACTGAGGAGACCGCCAGATCATGCTCCACCGTCAGCACGATCGACGCCGAGCTCATGGAAGCAGAGGCAGGGGGTCGGGAGGTGCGAGACGAGGAGGAGAGGGACGACTTGGCGAGGCCCAGCCCAGCCGAGAACCAAGAGACCGGTCCGCCCAGAACAGACGGAAATGGCTGCGTTGGCGAGACTTCAAAGCCTTCGACCACCACTCCTTGAGGTCAGCATAGGCCTCGCCGGTAAGGCAGGGCACCCCCCCCTCCGGGAGGATGAGCCGCAGCCATCCACAGCATACCGGGCAATCGGCGGGACGAAAGAGGTCCAACAGAAGGCACGGGGCGTGCGAGGAACAGAGCTTGTGGCCTCGGGACCTAAAGGACACCGAGCAGCCCTGGGCCTCGCAATTGATCCGCTGGAAAAGAAGGGTAAAACAGTGAGAGGGAAAGGGACTAGACGCAACACGAAACGCCCCAAACCCCCACCGGCATCGCCACACGCACTGCCCCGACCCCCAGTAAAGTGGATGGTCGGGGGAGGGGGGGGTCGACATGGCAGCCAGGGACCGCTCAACTCCCCTTCCCGGCCCATGGGAGGGTTGGGGCCATGGGAGGGTGCGGGGTGGGTTGGGCACCAGCAAGAGCGACGTCCATCTCAGCTCACACGTGGCAGGACAGGGGAACCACCAACACCCCGTATCGGCCCTTGGGAGGGTCCGGGCGGGGGTGGGTTATGGCCGTAGCTGCTTCCACGTGGCAGACCAGGAACCACCAACCCCCGTACCGGCCCTTGGGAGGGTCCGGGCGGGGGTGGGGCGTGGCTGGGTGAACGACGAAACCGTACAGGTGTCAGGCCAGGGACGCCCTGGTGGGGAAGCAAGGCCCAGGGGAAAAAGGTGAAAGCCGCGCCCCTGGGGCGTAAGCGTAACACCACAGACACAGACACCAGCTGAATTTTTTTTAGACACAGCTGGTCCCAAACCAGGGATGAAGAATAAACTACACTCAGTCCCGTGAACCCACAGAAGGATTACGAAGCATGAATGGGTAAAAACTTCACACACACCCACGTAAACACGAAAAAACAGCAGGTGCTCACCATACCAGCCTGAATAGTAACAACACGTGGTACAAGAGACGTCAGCAGGTGTTGACTCGATGAAGGCAAAAACAATAATGATATGCCGGGCCGGCTGGCGGGCCGCGGTCCTCGGCTGGGTTGGCACGGCGTTGCCAGACGTGTGTTTCTTTTTCTTTCAGATCTGAGTGTAGCCTGGTTACTTAACCAGATGTGGGATTAGGTTGCCTGTTGTATACCCAGGGTTTGCCCTGGGTGGCGATAGATCCTATCCTAATAGCTTAGTGCACTAGCTCTAAGGGGACCTAAAATCCTTATTATGGAATTTACGGGAAAATGTTTACGAAGGAAAGTTTTTAATAATTTTTAGTTGCGAATGGTTTTGTTCTATAAGATTTTCTGATTGACGTACGATTTAAAAGATAAGTTGCGACTCGAATTTAGATTTTGACCAGTTTTGACATTATTACAGCCTCATTTCTTGCCTAAGGACGCTCCCATGGTGTCAAAAGTAAGGCCATTCATCACATCGCATTGTCAAGTCATCAAGCATACCGTAAAAAGGGCAAAAAGCGAATTATTTCAACTCAATAAGAGATTTCAGACAGCAAATATACCAGTGTAGCCTATATGTTCATTTCACGTTTTCTAATTCCTAAAATAAGATTATCTTCTTCTTGTGGCCGATTTTCGGCACTCTTCTTCATCTTCATGTGGCCATTTCGTCACTCTTCTTCATCTTCTTGTGGCTACAGAGAGGCGCCTGCCAGCCAACAGTCAAACATAAAGGGGGTTAATAAAACAAAAATTGTTATTTCTCCTTATTGACAGATATTTCACCTATTTCTACCAATTGTATACCTAGATTATTTTTTTATACATCTTCCCCAATGGTTTTTTTACATGATTTAGCCGTCAATTAAGGTGATTATTTCAAGAAAACTGAAAAATTTGGTCCCCCCTGCAAGACGGTAAATTTTTGTTTGTTTATATTTTGATTTTCTAAGGACGAAGAGCACAGGACGGCCTATATTGACCTCGTGTGACCTGGTGTGACCTTGTAGGCTGCTATAACTCCACGTACAGACTCAGGGTAAGACTGTAGACACGTTCATAGCGTTCAGAGGCCGCTCAGTGTATTATTAGACGAAGGAAAGCAAGGCCAGATAAGGGTCCGCCGTCTCACAGGTTACAGGGAGTTTTGTACACAAGTTGTTTCGTACCCAGGATTTGTTAGTTGTTTCTTACACTGATTTTGAGTTTTTTCGTACATATCTGGTGCCGTTTCGTAACTAGTAGTCAAGTTCAACTCTGAGATGAGTGTACGAAACGACTATGGTTTCATATAGACTACGAAACAATTTATTGGTGTACGAATCTACTGGTGTACGAAACAACTTGTGTACGAACTGACTGCATCCCGTCACACACACACACACACGCACTCTTGGCTCGCACTTTTAGCCTCACCACGTATATAATCGTAGTAGTAGTAGTAGTAGTAGTAGTAGTAGTAGTAGTACTAGCAGTAGTAGTAGTAGTAGTATACATATAATCGGCACACTTTCTGTTTCTCATTAATACATATAGCTATTTCGACCCTCGTGTGATAGCTGCGACTAAAAACTCTTCCAGAGGTATTTTCACATCATTTATTAAAGTATCTCAGGAGCTTATTAGGGGTAAATTATTGTACCCCTATTAAGGGTATATAATATCCTACCCCTCTAATTATATATACTCACCAATACATATCCAATGTACAATACATAACCAATACATATCCAATACATATCCAATATCCAATACATATCCAATATCCAATATCTACATAACCAATACCATAGACCACTATATCTCGGGACTGTTCACGCGACAATGTTTTGAAATTGCGGGGCTGCATAGCGCCTGCGCCCGACAAAGAGATATAGTGGTCTATGGACTATCATATGGACTGGTTTATCAGTATATATGATATACTGTAATCTTCGTAAATGTTTGTTCTATAATATTATCAAATAAAAAACATAAAACACGCTAAAGAAATGCCATTATGAGACTCTGATTCACTTCAACTCTTCGCCACTTAAAACTTTGCGAGTCAACTTTTATCATGAAGGGTATCAATAGAAGTACAATTTTATCAGCTTTCCATTGTTGTATTTCGTTTTCTGATAAGTGAATTAAAACCATGCATAAATTAGCCTTATATAAATAAATATAATCATCAATCGGGTAATTTTCCCGATTGAAGAGATTATTTATTTAGTTAACGCTAATTTATACATGGTGCTAATTCATTTATCAGAAAAAGAAATAAATAGGTAAATAAATAACATCATGAATCGGGAAAATTGAGGCCCCGCGCAGCAGAGGGGGCTAAGGGACGATATTGAAAAATTTGAGTTACATGCGCCAACAGGTTCACACAGGCTTCCTCTATGACGTAAACACACTTGGCCACCTCTGCCTCACTTCTGAACATGTTCAGCAGTGAGGCAGAGGGGGCCAAGTGTCTTTACGTCATAGAGGAAGCCTGTGTGAACCTGTTGGCGCGCGTAACTCAAATTTTTCAATATCGTCCCTTAGCCCCCCTGCTGCGCGGGGCCTCAATTACCCGATTGATGATTTTATTTATTTATTTAACGCTAATTTATGCATGGTTCTAATTCATTTATCCGAAAACGAAAAATATCAATGGAAAGCTAATAAAATTGCGCTTCTATTGATACCCTTCATGATGAAAGTTGACTCGCAAAGTTTTAAATGGCGAAGAGTTGAAGTGTTCCTTAAGTTCATGCATATTTCTTCAGAGTCTCGTAATGGCATTTCTTTAGCGTGTTTTACTGTTTTTTATTTGATAATATTATAGAACAAACATTTACGAAGACTACAGTATATCATATATACTGATACACCAGTCTATATGATCCGTATATAGTATATATATGAATCCGAGCGGTCCTCCGACTTCAAGCCCTTGTGCGACAGGCCGATATTCCGTGTGCAGTTCAGGTTTACAGTGGTCTATGCCAATACATATCCAATACATACATATTAACTACTGGTCACTGATAGGCTATCCACCATTTGTACCTCCTCCTCCAGCAACTCCACCTCCTTTCTCTTCCACCTCCTCCACAGTACCACCACCACCACCACCACTCCCACCCCCCCACACCCCCCCACCAACAGTAGCAGTGTGGTTAATGTGGCAAACTGTGTGTTAGGAGCAGTAGGGGGTGTGGTGGGGGAGGTGGGGTGTGCTAGGGCATATGGGAGAGTAGTAGGTGTAGTTATAGTGGTAGTGGTAGGATGAGGAGTAGGATTTGTGGTAGTAATAGTAGGGGTAGTAATAGTAGGAGGTGTGGTAGTATTATTAGAAGTAGTGGGTTGTGTGGTAGAAGGGGTAGTAGTAGTGGTAGTAGTAGTAGTGGTAGTAGTAGTAGTAGGGATAAGGGTAGTAGTAGTAGCAGTAGTAGGGATAGTATTAGTATTAGTAGGGATAGTAGTTGTAGTAGTAGTAGTAGTAGTAGCAGGGATAGTAGTAGTAGTAGTAGTAGTAGGGATAGTAGTAGTAGTAGTAGGGATAGTAGTAGTAGTAGGGATAGTAGTAGTAGTACTAGTAGGGATAGTAGTAGTAGTAGTAGTAGGGCTAGTAGTAGTAGTAGTAGTAGTGGTAGTAGTAGGGGTAGTAGTAGTAGTAGTAGTAGGGATAGTAGTAGTAGTAGTAGTAGTAGGGATTGTGAGGGCTGGAGAGTTGGGAGAATGGGGAATAGAAGGGAAGGAAGAATAAATGGGGAAAGAGAAGGAGGAAGAGAAGGGAGGAAGAGGCAGAGTACTGATGACGGGGGTAGATAGAGAGAGAGGCAATTGATGTTGTGCTTACAACAATCTTCCTTATCAGCCCTATAAAGGGGTGGCCGGCCCCAAACCTGCACATTTGCTGACCACAGCTCAGGGTCCCTCCCGTCCCCCGGCGAAAGAGAAGATGAGGGGAGGAGAAGGAGAGAGAGCGAGAGAAAGTGAGAGAGAGAGTGAGAGAAGGTGAGGGAGAGTGTGAGAGAGTGAGAGGTGAGGAGGCGAGGAGAAGGAGGAAGAGTGCTGAATTTTTCATCCCCTTTAAATTCACGCCATCACTTCACACTTATGTCAGCACTGAAAAACCCTTTGACATGTACCCACCACACGCTGGGCCCTCCGCGGAAACCAGAGGAGAGAAGACAGATTCTATATATCCTGCGGTGTGGGGCCCCACGTCTTATTGCGTCGCGGTGATATCTTACGAGACTAGTGTCTTAGCGCGGTGAGCGAGTTAGGTGGTATTCCTTCCAGATACCACGCGCTCAAGTACGTGCCAAAAACACGCCGCGTCCTTCTTTACCAGACGCCCGAAAGCCCGCCACGCCGCTTGTCCCCTGGGGCAGGTGCTACTCATCTCTACGAAGTTCCCGACGTCCTGCCAGGCACCTGCCCTGGTGGCTTTGCCCCTGTGTTCCTCCTGGGCTCCTGAGATGAAGGGCCCACGGCAGGGCAAATAGCGGCGCTCGGTGTTGCCCCCGTGGCTCTTCACTTTGCCCCCGGGACGACGAGCTTCGAACGGGGACCCACTAAGGAATACCCCGCATAACCCCAGGGGCGGGAAGGCAACTCTACGGACCAAGATGTCCCTGCAACACTGCCCGCCCCGGTGGTGATTCCCCTGGGGCCGCCTGGCTTCCCGGATCCGCCCCTGGGGCAACCAAGGGGCGCCCTCACTTTGCCCCCCGGGGGTAGGGAAGTGCTACTCTACGAGACCATGACGTCCCTCCACACTACCTACCCCTGTGGCCTCTCTTCAGGGCCCTTGGGGAGCCACTGGGCGGCCCGGGGGGAGGCATAGGGGCGGGCGTGGGCTGGAGGTGANCAGGGGGGGTGAACCCGTAACAACCAAGACACCCCCGAAAAAATTGAAGACACAGCTGGGCCCAAACCAGGGAGGAAGAATAAACTACACTCAGTCCCGTGAACCCTACAGAAGGATTACGAAGCATGAATGGGTAAAAACTTCACACACACCCACGTAAACACGAAAAAACAGCAGGTGCTCACCATACCAGCCTGAAGAGAAACGACACGTGTTACAGGAGACGTCAGCAGGTGTTGACTCGATGAAGGCAAAAAGAAGAATGATAGCTCCGGGCTGGCTGGCGGACCACCGGCCTCGGCAGGGTTGGCACGGCGTTGCCAGACGTGTGTTTCTTTTTCTTTCAGATCTGAGTGTAGCCTGCATGGTTACCTAACCAGATGTGGGTATGGGTTGCCTGTATACCCAGGGTTTGCCCTGGGTGGCGATCTTTCCTATCCTAATAGCCAGTGCACTAGCTCTAAGGGGACCTAAAATAGTAGTTAAGTGTGGCTTTAACTTGGCTGGGGCCATAGCTGTGTTAGCGAGCTTTTTCCCACAAACAATGCACAAAGGAATTGGACAGTTTTCTTCTCCAGTCCATGTAAAGCCAATGGCCAGATAACTGTCATTGTAAAGGCGATTTTTTTTAACATCACTCACTTTTCCTTTACTCGTACTTGGCTGTGGTTTTTGTGATTCTTCGTCACTGTCCTCCTCTCCACTGACTGCTTTCTTTTCAAATATTTGAAATGCTTCAGTTTTTAAAATCCTATCAAACTAATATTAACTGGGAAAATTAATTACCAAACGTTTCACTCGGTTGCGCTGCTCAAAACTGACTGAAGGAAGATGTGTGAACGGCTGGGCTGGGGCTCGTGACACGTATGATACTCGTACGGGGTTGCGTCACTCTCCTACCCAACCCCTGTGTCGCCAAACTTGCGGAGTAGGCATGAAGGGCGTATCCCGCACCGGCAATAACACTAATTTTTTCTTAATTCTATACATATTATTTGCTCTCATTACTATATACATTGTACTGACTGACACGTACGAGTATCTTGGTGTCTGGAAAGTGTTTGTGACGTGTTGTTGAGTAGGAATTATGAATTAAGATCACTGTCATTTTGTAATAGCACATAATTATTTTACGGTTTCTCGCGGAACCCCTGGCGATGGTCGGCGGAACCCCGGTTGGGAATCACTGGACTCTAAAGGTTGGCCATTCCATCAACACCTGCTGCTCTTCCGTGCGCTGCACCCGCTGCAGTGGCCCCCACCCGAGCCAAGTGGCGGAAGCTGCCTGTGGCAGGCCTTTCTACTGTTTTCAGTGTGGGGGGCATCATGGCCCCAGGTCTGCCCACTGCCCTTTCAACCAGGAGGCCCAACATCTGTACGGCAGACTGGTCCAGGAAGGGATGCCCCTTCCTGACATCAACAGACGTCTGCGGCTCCTCCTACTCCCAAAATCCCGGCCACCTCCTGTATCACGACCTCCCACTATGCCATCCCCTATGGCTGCATCGCCACCCAGGGCCGTCCACCCCGGTGTCGCTTATTCCTCTGTTACCACGGGGAACAGGTACAGTGTCTTGTAGGACCTAACGGAGGATGATGACCCTCTCTAGGACCCTCTTCCCCCTTCTCCTTTCCTCGCGCCCCGTTCCCCGAGGCCCAGACACCATGGAAGATCGCCCCGCCAGCCAGCTGCACCCATGACGCCTGCAGGGGGTTCATATTCTCCTGCCTCCCATGTGGACCTCATCCACTCCACGACTGAGGTGGACGTCCACCACCCGCCGTCCTCCCTTTCTCGGGCAAGTGCCGTGCCTGCCTCCTCTGCCCCCCGTGCTGCCTCGCGGCCCCAACGCCTCTCTGGGCCACCACCACCGCCCAACACGCATCACTTTCAGCCCCCTCCACATCCTGTTCCGTCCACGACAAGACACAACGTCATGCCGCAGATTTTCACCCTTCTCATGGAAGCTTACCACCTTGACCAACAGGGCTCGTCAATCCCTGCCATACTAGCCAGTCTTTGGCCAGCACTCTCCTCCGTCCTCTCCATATTCCTACAATGATGGCCCTCTCCCTGCTCCTGTGGAATGCCCGTTCTCTGCCCAGAAAGACCCCCGAGTTCAAGACCTACTTGGGGGAAACTTTACCTTCTGTGGTTGGGTTGTGTGAAACGTGGCTCTCCCCCCCACCCCTCCCTCAACCTAACCGGCTACACCATCATCCGGAAGGACAGACCCCAGGGGCGTGGAGGCGGCGTCCTCCTTGCAGTTCACGACACCCTTGACCATTTCCCCCTTGCTCTCCCACAGTGGCAGCACGGCCACCTCGAAGTGGTCGCAGCCAGGGTTGCTACGCAACAGGGTGGGATCTCCGTTGCTGTCTGCTATAACGCTGATGGTGCCACATACCGGGAACTGATCCCCTAATTTTCCCTCCTTCCTCCGCCTGTTGTCATCATGGGTGACTTCAATGTCCATCACAGGTGTTGGGAACCTGACCTCCCTCTTCATCTCACCAACATCTCCGGGAGGGCGCTCTTTCAGCTCATCCTTGACTCGCCTCGCCTGTCCCTTCTTTCACCCCCGGGTCTGCCTTCCCGTCACCATCCCCACACGGGTGCTACCTCTGTCCTGGACCTATTCCTTGGGGACCCAGCCTTCAGTGCCATGACCGTCACCACTGACCCTTACATGGGGAGTGACCACCTTCCCCTCCTTGCCTCCTTCCCTGCCGTCACTGCCAGGCCTCACCCCGGTTGCTTGCCTCGCTGGAAGTTCACGCCTTCCGGCTGGCCCCTCTTCGAGGCAGCACTCCACGACCCACCGGATCTCTCCTCCCTTCCACTGGAGGACGCTGCTGCCTCCCTTTCCGCGTTCCTGGAGGACGCGGGAAAGGCTGCCTTCCATCTCTCGACGCGTCGCGCCCCTCGCTGTCCGGGCATATCAAGGTGGAGCGAAGACTGCGCCCAGGCAGTCAAGGCCCGTAGGAGGGCGTGGAACCTATGGCGTCGAAGGCCCACACTACAGATTGGGGTTATCGTAGACTAGATGCAATATGTGTCAGGACCATCCTCCTTGCCCAGAGGAAGGCATGGGGCGCCTACTGCGCTTCCCTCTCTCCATCCTCCTCCACAAAGCGTACGTGGGATTTTTTCCACTCCATGGAGGGCAAAAAACAACGCCCCTCACTGCCCTTGAAAAATGGTGCCAACCCCCTCCAAGATGACCCGCAGAAGACTGCATTACTTGCCGCACACTACCAGGACAAGATTGGTCTCCGGTGTCCTCTCTCATCTTCCCTTAACATCAATGCAGCAATAAATAATGCTGTTGCCTCCCCTGGCATCCCGGCACTCACCAGTCCTTTCACGACTGATGAGATGGATCGGGCCTTGTCCACCTTAAGAACGGGGAAAACTGCGGGCCTGGATAACGTGCCGTATGAGTTCCTACTTCACATGACACCTCCCTTGAAGATCACGGCACTCTCCCTCTTCAACACCAGTTGGCTCCGGGGCGTCTTCCCTACGTGCTGGAAATCCTCCACCCTGCTACCCATCCCCAAACCCGGGAAGGACCCCATACTCCCGTCCACATACCGCCCTATCGCTCTCCTCTCCTGCGTGGGTAAGCTCCTGGAGCGATTGGTGGCCACTTGCCTATCCTGGTGGCTGGAGGACGGCCATCTCCTGAGAGAGGAGCAGTGTGGCTTCAGGCCCCGCAGGAGCACACTAGATGTCCTGTCGCAGTTGGAGTACCAACTTGGTCTGTTGTCCACCCCCATCTGTGATACTTACCGGGGAAGGGAGGTCATGACCTCCCTCTTTGTAGATCTAGAGGGAGCATTTGACTCTGCGTCCCACGAAGGCATCCTCCGTAAGTTGGCATCCATGAACATCACGGGATCCACCCTCGCCTGGCTCCGGTCATTCTTGTCAGGCCGGTCATTTCAGGTTGCGGTAGGTGCCTCCACCTCTCCTTCCCATCCATTACAGAGAGGCGTGCCGCAGGGTTCCATCCTCAGCCCTTTGCTTTTCAATGTCCTGCTCTCAGACCTCCACATTCCTCCCCACTTTCACCTTCTTGTCTACGCAGACGACATTACCGTCATCAGCAGAGCCAACACTCAGGCCCAGGCACAGCTATACTTGCAGGATGCGGCAGCAGCATTAACCAACTGGGTGAGGACATGGGGTCTCTCAGTTAATGCTTCCAAAAGCTCCCTCATGTGCTTCACCCTCAAGCCTGCTTTCCACCCACTGTCAACCTTAGTGGCTCACCGGTGCCTTACACCAGGACCCACACCTTCCTAGGTCTGCGGCTGGATGGTCCCCGCCTGACCTGGTCTCCTCATATTGAGTACCTCCGTACCACCTGCAACAGGCGCCTCAACATCATGAAGAGGGTGGCTGGTGTCCGCCGGGGGGCCAGTCGTGACCTCCTCTTACACTACTACCAGGCGGCCATCAGGTCTAAGGTGTCTTATGGCAGCTCTATTTATGGCTCAGCAGCCCTTTCCACCCTCAGAAAACTGGACGTCCTCCAAAATGCGGCCCTGAGGATCTCCATTGGGGCAATGAGGTCCTCACCTGGCATCGCCCTTCACGCAGAGAGCGGCATCTCTGCTGTTCATCATCTTGTTGCAGGTACACAGGAGGGAGATCCTGTGTCATCATTACCACCACATCATGTCCCTGCCACCATCCCACCCCCGCGCCACTCTCTATGCCAACTCCGGTGGGGATCCTCACACTCCAGTCTGGCTTCCTGTAGCCCGTCAGCCTCTACTGATCCGTGCACTGCTGGCCCACTCTGTGCTGAACCTGCCACCACCTCCTACTCAGCCCCCTCAGCCCACAAAGTACTCCCCCGGGTTTTCCATCCTGGCTGGACATTTCCCCGATGGTTGCCCTGACTATCCCAGATCTTCCTCCAAACGCTCAGCTGCCACTGCAGCTCATTTATTACGTCACACTCGACATGTCACTCTACCACACCACTTGAAGATCTGCACTGATGGCTCTCACTCCCAAACATTCCGTCTAACAGGCCCCCCCCGCTGTCGTCTATGACCTCGCTCCAACATCTGCAGGCCGTGGGGCTGCCCCCTGAAACAGATGTTCTCAGTCAGCAGAACTCTTCGCCATTCCCAGGCTGTGTCTTAACTGAACACCATCCTACGAAAGGCCAAGCTGTGATCTACACAGACTCTCTCCCTCCCTCCATCTTTCTCTCCCTGTCGCCCGGCTTCCTCCACAGCAAGGTTCATCCCTGCAACGGCTACTCCTTCCCTCACCTCAGTAGCTGGGAGGATCACCTTGCAGTGGGTGCCATTCCCACTGCAATATCCGGGGCCAACGAGGTGCTGCACTGATCTATATAACATGGGAGCGCGGATCGGGGCTAGCTGTGGCCGAGATATGAAGGTCACCAGCCGCCATCTTGTCATAAACCAAAACAAATACATGGGCCGGCAAGGCATGCTGGGTGGTGGCGCTGGCATTGTGATGCCTATATTACCCATACTACTACTACTACTATTACCACCTACTACTACTATTCACCACAACTACTGTTGGGTTGTACCTGGGGGTTTTGGGGGTTTATTAATTCATTATTTTTCTTTGCTTCTATTTGATAGATTAGCGGATATTTACACTTATTTCACTAATGTTGCTCCTGACCAGCTGGTGCAGAATAAAGTGTTGACACTCAGGCCTCCATAGTTTACACCTCTGCTTGTGGCTGCCTGTACTTGAGCCGCTTTTCAGTCCCATGCTCTTCGCCTGGTTCGTCCCTTGGTTGTTGTAGCGTCCTGGCGGCGAACATTGGTGCCCAGACCCGGGTCCTGTGTGTTCAAGTGATCCTGTACGTTAGGGCGAAGAGTCTTTGGACGAAATAGCTATCAAGACGCGGACAGCTGGTCGGGGGTGGGCGACACGTAGCTCACGTGCCTGAGGGACCACTACTGATGTCCCTGATGTGACCAAAGTGCAGCTGATGTGCCGTGGAGGACTTCGACAAGCGTCTGGCTGCCCTCGACGAGGCGCAGGGAGACTTGGAATTGGAGATAAGGGATCCTAACTTGTTACAGGATGACATCGAGGCCGCGACGTGTCCGCCGCGAGTAAGAGAAGCCGCGTGTGTTAGCTGCCCCAGATCCTAGTGAGTTTTGAAAAGTTGTAGCAATTGGAGCGGCAGTCAGCAGCTCGCAGTGACAGTAACTCTATAGAATCCTTGTCTACACGTGTCAATCTACAAAAATTGAGTTGCCGAAGTTCCCCAGTGGTGAGTTAAATGAATGTCAGTCCCTGTTTGGAGACAAGGTTCGAGGCCCTGGGGGTGAAAACTGGAATTCTGTTATAAGCAAATCTACTACTTGCAGTCTATCTTGGAAGTATGAGGTATAAATCTGTGATCTAGGGGTTGTCACTCACGGCATCCAATTACAAAGTTGCAGTACCTTGTTGAAGGAGCGCTTTGGTAGAAAGGAGAGGATAATCTTTGCACACATACAGGCTCTTCTTAAGTAAGATGGCCGAAAGGATGCTGAAGATGGAGTGTAGCCTCCTTGGTGGAAGCTGCAGATGAACTTTTGACACATGGGAGGAGTTTGGAGGCTTTAGAGTGTTAGATGGATCTGTATGGCCTGTTTTTTACTCCAGTTATATTAGGTCGTTTGCCACATGACATTAGATTGGAGTGGTCAAGGGAAGGTCTGGCCATGAAAGTGACCTCCGTTGCTCCTGCAGGTTTCTCCAGAAAGACGATAGAAGCGCCGTGAACGAGGTCAGACTCCTTCAAGGTATGGACAACAGAAAAAGACGACCGGGACAGAAGCAACCTGAGGCAGAGAGACGGAAAAGGCTTCTGGTTCTGCTTCAGCCCTTCAAACTTCCTCTGAGGTAACTCAGTCAGGTGTGGTTTTGTAGCACACACCACATGCCAGTGAAAGGTGTTACAGTGTACTTAAGCTCTCACTTCCGGAGCGAAAAGGAAAAAATTCGTTCGAACAGTGTGTTTCACTGCCTTAACGAGGGCACATAGGGTTAGGTTGCTCTGAAATATGTTACCAGATGTGGGGGTTTTTCATAACATTTTGGTTTGTCCTATAGGTAATGATGTGGACCAAAGGGAGCGTCTAAGTGTCTCAAGGGTCAACCTGATTTCCAAATCAGGTGACAGGATCGTGAAAGTGAACATTTGGAGAAAAAATTCCTGTGAAAGGCCGGTGACTGTTGGTGGGGCCCACAGAAACCCTAAATTATTATAAACTAACATGAAGGCAAACCTGACTGTTCTGCCGCAGCTAAGGTTAAAGTGTTGGTGAACGGGGAATGGTGCTGAAGCCACCTCTTTTTGATACAGGTTCAGACAGATCCTAGTCTCTAGCAGTTTTGGTCAGGAAAATTAGCTAAGTGGGTATTCAGAACAAAATTTCTTAGTCAGAATTTGGGGATGTAAAGTACTTCAGGTAACCCTTGTAACTGTATTATGACATGAAATGAATGGATTGCAATGGTTCTAGGCATCTCTACGCGACTGTAGAATTTCCTACAATATGTGCACCTTTGCTACGCCCATGTGTTCTGTTGAGAGTATCAAGCCTGTGATAAAGTACTGTTATCTGATGATTATGTGGAAAATAGACATTTAACTGTTGAAATCTTGGTGGTCTTGATGCTTATTGGAGATTTATGATCTGGCAGTTGTGTGCAGGCCAAGGGATTGGTAGCCCAAGAGTCAGTGTTTGGTTGGGTATTATCTGGATCATGCACAACTCCTTCTAACAGAATGGGTATGCTCCCAACAGCTGCTATGCTTTAGTAAATTGTCTGAATCTGCCTTACACAACTTTTGGGATTGGAACTGTTGGTCTATCAGTCTCAAGGAAGCTACTTCTAATTATCCTCTCCTAATCCTGTTCTTGACAGGTTTTCTGAGACAGGAAAAGTTTAGGTAACGATAGATATGAAGTTGCTTACCCTGGAAGTCTGATAATGCTAAAGTAAAAACTACTTGACAATGAAAGGCTTGCAAAAAAGAGGTTGTTCAAATGTATCTCATAGATTTCAGAAGAACCCAGCTGCAACAGGAGTATGATGCAGTACGAATGGTTATTTGAACAGGAAGGGATCTTGAAGAAGTTCATCCCTCCGAGATGGTCAGCTTAGTACCCGTAGTACTACTTCCACATCGCCTCGTGGTTCGACGAAAGCGTGCTACCACCAAAGCTCAGCCGGTTTTTGAGCCTCTGCAGGAGCTATAATGGTATCTTTAAATGATTTGCTCGAAGTGGTCCTTTCTCAACCCTGACCTTGTGGAATTTCTCATGAGGATTTAGAAGGTGGGGCTGTTGCATTAACTGGAGACATAACCCACGGCTTTCTTCAGATTTCTGTTCAGAAAGCGGACCGAGATGTGCCCACAGATTCTTGGGAGAGTGAAGTGTTGTTCACACATGAGATTTCTTCGGGTCCCCTGTGGAAACAAGAGTAGTCCCTTCCTTTTGGACCGCTACAGTAAACATCATCTTATAACTTTCCTAAATTGGAAGTAGTAGAAGAATTGACGGAAACCTCTATGTGATGATTGGTGTTGGGAGCTGAGTAGTGATGAGAAGTGCTGTGCTAAGTGTCACGGAGGCAAAGTCTATTTTTAGCTACAGTGGTATGTCCCTCTCTAACAATGGAGCTCTAATGCAAATCTTTGACTGATAAACTCTATGAGAACCTTGAGAGGTAGAGATGCATTTAGTCAAGGTCCTGGAATGCAGTGGTGCTTGCTCCTTGGATGACTTTGCCTTTGAGTGCTTTGATTGTCAGGTTTGACCAAGATCTTGTATCTACAAAAGAGCTGTTCTCAGTATTATTGCAAGACTTTTGATCCTTTGGTCTCATTAGCCCCTGTATTATGCTGCTTAAAATTTTCTTTCAAGACATTTGGCGGCTTGGCTCTTGACGGGATGAGCATTACGGAAGACTGGTTGCGAAAGTTTAAAAAGGTCGAGGGTCTCAAAGTTCTTTCAGTCATTGTAACATTCACGCTGTGACTTTCCTGGGGGTTCATGGAAACTGCTGACTGAGTTTTAAAACTGCATGCTTTTGGTGATTGCCTCTGAGACAAGGGTAGGGAGCCTGTGTGTACTTGAGAATTTCCCTCTACATATGATTACTTTGATGTGTCTCTTGTTGGTCCAGGGGAAGGGTGGCTCCAGTCAAAAGAATTCATTGCCTAGATTTGGAATTGCTGGTGCCTTACTTGCGTAAAACACTGGCTCTGAGAAAGGTCACTTGGGGTTAAGTGTTATCAAGATGTGAACTAGAAACTAGTCTCCTTGAGATAGAAGCTTGCATTAATTATAGACCCTCACTTACCCAGCAAACACAAAGACGGCGGGCCTCCGGAGGCCCTCCGTATGTCTACCGGCGGCCCGACGAAACTATGTTACGGACGTAGGGGCCGCTGGGATTTGCTCAGAGGCTCACGGCGGGCGCTCCGGCGGCCCGCCGTTAGGGCAATAGGACCATTTGCCGCTGTTAATATTAATGATTGAGGAATATTTACGGTTACCACTTCTAAGCAATGCAGAGATAGTAAGTTTTTAGGTGTTGCACAGGACCATTAGCGCTAAAGACTAAATGGGCCCGTACCGGAGATTATGATGAAAGGGTGCGAGCGACAACCTTCCGCTGACAGGAAGGGTACCATATATAAGGGATATTTTCGGAGGCGAAGAGCAGCGGAAGACGGTCGTCAAAGACACGGGACCGTGTCTTGTCCGCCCTCACATCGCTGCTCTTCGTTCCGAAAAAATATCCCTTTTAGGTACCCTTCCTGTCAACGAAGGTCGTCGACAACCTTCAGCATGACTCTCGGTAAGGGCCATGGATGTCAACACCCATAAAACATTACTAATATGCAATATGCCTCTAAGTACAAGCCAAAATATTTGTGTTCGTTATCCAGTAACCATTTAATGAAGAGAGCCCAAATCAACTTTGGACTTAGTTTATTTTATTAACAAAAAAAAATTCCGCATTGGATTTACATGGTGGAACAGCCTCATGAAGAACGAGAGGAATGAAAGATTGAAGATTGTAATCGAGATCCATTCAACATTTAAATCATTTGCAGGCCATACAAAACGTACAAAATTATGAAACTATAAAATCCACCAGATATTTTGGTCAAACCTTTTTCCACAAACTCGAATTAGCCGGATTCCTTCCTAGTTTACTTCCTGTACCTATCCACCCACTTCATATACCACTCTGCGTCATACATCTGTCTCTATAATACCATACGCCTATTCCTTTTAACATAAGGGCAGATGACGCTAGGGTCGACTCCACGTAAACTAAATATATAATATATAATACTATATATATATATATATATATATATATATATATATATATATACATAACAGGAGAAACTTCGTTTAACCGGCATTTAAAACATCGGCAGCTCTCAAAAACAAACGGCACTAATCGTGCCAGGCTTTTTTTTTTTCACGATAAACTCTTGGAACTCTCTTCCTGTTCTATTTTTCCAAGTTCCTATGACTTACATCTTTTAAAAAGAAGAGTAACAAGACACCTCCCGAACAAAATTGGCTCACCCCTCTTTTTTATTTATTTAATCTCTTACTGTCTTCTTTATAGGGACTGCCAACTAAGCGGGGCCGTGTTACCCATTTTTGTGTGCCCTGGCCTGTCCTGTGTGATAGGGGGAAAAAAAAAAAAAAACAAAAAAAAAAAAAAAAAAAAAAAAAGGGGATTTTGTGCGATTCCATAAGAGTAACTCAAAAAACAACGGCAAAGAGTTATCCGGCTGCGCTCCCCCCCCGAGGTGCCGGATAACGAGTTCTCCTGTTATAGATATATATAACATATATATATACATATATATATACATATAGAGGAGAAACCGTTTTATCCGGCACCGCGGGGGGGGGGAGCGCATGCCGGATCAACTAATTTGCCGTTTGTTTCTGAGGTATCTATGGAATGCCCAAAAAATCCCTTTTTTTCTTTTTTTTTTTTTTTTTCTTTTTTTTTTCCCCATCACAAGGAACCGCCAAGGGCACAACAAAAATGGGTAACACAAGGCCGCTTAGTGGCAGTCCCTATAAAAGAAGGGACAGGTAAGAGAATAAAATAAAAAAGAGGCGGGAGCCAATTTAGGTTCGGGAGGTGTCTTGTTACTTTCTTTTGAAAAGATGTAATTCATAGGACGTGGAAAAATAGAAACAGGAAGAGAGGTTCCAGAGTTTATCAGTGAAAAAAAAAAAGCCTGCGGCCGATTAGTGCCGTTGTTTGACGGCTGCCGTTCGTTTTAAAATTGCAACGGTTTTAACGAGTTCTCCTGTATGTATATATATATATATATATTATATCATATATATATATATAATATAAATATATATATTTATTTACAGTGGAGTCGACCCTAGCGGCATCTGCCCTATGTTAAAAGGAAAGGCGTATGATTTAAGAAGACAAGAAGGTATGACAGCAGAGTGGTATATGAAGGTGGGTGGATAGGTACAGAAGTAAAATAGGAAGGAAATCCGGCTAATTGAGGGTGTGAAAAGGTTGACAAAAATATCTGGTGATTTTATAGTCAATAATTTTGCTACGTTTGTATGGCTGCAAATGATTTAAAAGTGAAATGGATCTCCCCCCCCCCGTGATTACAACATCTTCAATCTTCATTACCTAGTTCTTCATGGCGTTCCACCATGTAAATCCAATGCGGAATTTTTTTGTAATAAAAATAAACGAAGTCCAAAGTGATTTGTGGCTCTCTTCATCTGTTACGGATAACGACACAAATATTTTGCTTGTACTTAGAGCATTGTGCATATTTAGTAATGTTTTATGGTGTTGAACAGTCCAGTGCCCGGTACCGAGAGTCATTGATGAGGTGAGCGACGACCTCGTTGACAGGAAGGGTACCATAAAAGGGAATTTTTCGGAACGAAGAGTCAGCGATTTAGGCGGCAAACAAAGACGACGTCACCGTGTCTTTGACGCCGTCGTCGCTGCTCTTCGCTCCGAAAAATATCCCTTATATGGTACCCTTCCTGTCAGCGAAGGTTGTCGCTCGCCCTTCATCATGACTCTCGGTACGGGGCCCATTAGTCTTTAGCGGCTAATGGTCTGTGCAACACCTAAAAACATTACTATATCTGCAATATGCTTAGAAAGTGTAACCGTAAATATTCCTCAATCAGTTAATATAACAGCGGCAAATGGTCATATGCCCTACGGCGGGCCGCCGGGAGCGCCCGCCGGTGAGCCTCTGAGCAAATTCCCAGCGGCCTACGTCGTACAACTTCCGTCGGGCCGCCGGTAAGACATACGGAGGGCCTCCGGAGGCCCTCCGTCTTTGTGTTGCTGGGTAAGTTAAGGGTCTAGAATTAATGCAAGCTTCTATCTCAAGGAGAGTAGTTTCTAGTTCACATCTTGATAAACACTTAACCCCAAGTGACTTTCTCAGAGCCAGTTTTACGCAAAGTAAGGCACCAAGCAATTCCAATCTAGGCAATGAAATTCTTTTGACTGGAGCCACCTTTCCCCTGGACACAACAAGAGACACATCAAAGTAATCATATGTAGAGGAATTCTCCAAGTACACACAGGCCTCCATACCCTTTCTCAGAGGCATCACCAAAAAGCATGCAGTTTTAAACCAGTCAGCAGTTTCCATGAAAACCCAGGAAAGTAACAGCGGAATGTTAAATGACTGAAGACACTTTGAGACCCTCGACCCATTTTTTAAACTTTCGCAACCAGTTTCTTCCGGTAATGTCTCCATCCCCAGTCAAAGACCAAGCCGCCAAAATGTCTTGGAAAGAAATTTAGCGAGCATAATAAAGGGGCTAATGAGACCAAAGAGGCATTCAAAAAGTCTTGCATCATACTGAGAACAGCTCTTTTAGTAGATACAAGAGCTTGGTAGCCAAAACCTAACATCAAAAGCACTAAAAGGCAAAGTGAATCCAAGGGCAAGCACCACTGCCATTCCCAGGACCTTGGACTATGCCATCTCTACCCTGCTCAGGTTTCTCATAGAGTTAGCAGTCAAAGATTGCAATTAGAGCTCCATTTAGAGAGGGAATACCAGCTGTAGCTAAATAGACTTGGCCTCCGTGAACTTTAGACACAGCAACATCATCACGATCAGCTCAGACAACCCAATCATCAACATTAGAGGTTATCCGTCAATTCTTATATACTCAATTTAGGAACAAGTTTTAAGATGATGTTTTACTGTAGCGTTCAAAAGGAAGGGGGGATACTCTGTTTCCCAAAGGGGACCCGAAGAAATCTCATGGTGTGAACAACACCTTCACTCTCCAGAGAATCTGGTGCAAAAAAAAACACATCTCGGTCCTACTGTTCTGAACAGAAATCTGAGAAAAAGGTGGTTATGTCTCCAGTTAATGCACAGGCCACCTTCTAAAACCTCATGACGAAAAACTTCCACAAGATCAGGGTTGAGAGAAGGACCAGCTTCGAGGCAATCATTAAAGAAAATGACCATTATAAGTACTGCAGAGGCATCAAAAAACCGGCCTGACTTTTGGTTGTGTAGCACTGCTTCTAGAAAGCCACCCAGGGCGATGTGAAGGTAGTACTTAGGTAAAGCTGACATCTCGGAGGGAGGAACTTCTCAATGATCCCTTCCTGTTCATAACCCTTCAGTACTGCCATCAATACTCCTGTTGACAGCTGAGGATTCTTCTGAATCCTAATGAGATACATTTAACACCTTCTTTTTTGGCAAGCCTTTCATTGTCCAGGAGTTTACCTTTAGCATTATCAGACTTCCAGGGTAGAGCAACTTCATATCTATTTCTCCGTTCTAAAAATTACGGTCTCAGAAAACCTTCAAGAACAGGATTAGGAGCGAGATAATTAGAAGTAGCTTCCTTGAGAATGATACCAACAAGATCAAGATCACCAAAAGCTTGTGTAAGGCAGATTCAGACAATTTACTAAAGCATAGCAGCTGTGGGACATACCCATTCTGTTAGGAAGGAGTTGTGCCATGATTCCGAAATTACCCAACCAAACACTGAATCTTGCGCGCTATCAATACCTTGGCCTGCACACAACTGCAGGAATCATAAAATCCTACATAAGCATCCAAGACCCACCAAGATGTCAACAGTTAAAATGTCCTAATTTTCCACATAAATCATCAGCAACAGTACTATTTATCAAAGGCCTGATACTCCACAGGAACACATGGGCGTAAGCAAAGGTGCACATATTGTAGGAAATTCTACAGTCCAGTACGAGAATGGCCTACGAAAACCATTGCAATCCATTAATTCATGTCATATACATTACAAGGGGTACCTGAAGGATCTCTTACATCACAAATGCTGAATAAGAAATTTGTTCTGGAAGATACCCGCTTAGGCTTAATTTTCCTGACAAAAAACTGCTAGAGACATAGGATCTGTTCTGAACCTGTATCAAAAAGTAGGGTGGCTTCAGCACAATGCCCCGTTCACCAAAAACTTAACCTTAGCGGTCGGCAGAAACAGTGCAGGTTTGATTTCATGTTAGTTTATAATAATTAGGGTTGCTGTGGGCACACCAACAAGGTCAACAGGCCTTTCACAGGAATTTTTCGCCAAATGTTCACTTTCACGTATTCCTGTCAACCTGATTGGAAATCAGGTTGACCCTTAGACCCTTAGACCTCCCTTTGTCCACATAATACCTATAGGACAAACCAAAATGTTATGAAAACCCCCACATCTTGGTACATATTGCAGAGCAACCTAAACCCTATGTGCCCTCGTTTAAGGCAGTGGGGGAAACACAACTGTGCTGAACGAATTTTCCTTTCGCTCCGGAAGTGAGAGTTAAGTACACTGTAACACCTTTCACTGGCATGTGGGTTGCTACAGAAACCACACCCGACTGAAGTTACCTCAGAGGAAGTTTGAAGGGGCCTCTGAAGCAGAACAGGAAGCACTTTCCGTCTCTCTCGCCTCCAGTTGACTTCTGTCCCGAGTCGTCTTTTCTGTTGTCAATCCTTGAAGGAAGTCTGACCTCCACGGCGCTCTATCTCCTTTTCTGGAGAAACTGCAGGAGCCAACGGAGAGTCACTTTCATGGCCAGAAAACCTTCCATTGACCACTCCAATCTAAATGTCATGTGGCAAACGATCCTAATATAAACGGAGGTAAAAAACAGGCCATACAGATCACATCTCCACCTAAAGCCTCAAACTCATCACATGGTCAAAAGTTCAATCTGCAGCTTTCCACAAGGAGGATACATCCCATCTCCAGCAGACCTGGCAGGCATACTTACTTAAGAAGAGCCTGTATGGTGCAAAGATTAATCCTCTCCTTTCTACAAAGCGCTCCTTCCCCCCAACAGGGTACATGCAACTTGTAATTGCTGCCGTTGAGTGACAAAACCCTTAGGATCACGATTTAGGACCTCCACTTTCCAAGAGAGATGCAAGTAGGTGAATTTGCTATAACAGGAATGTCAGTTTCACCACCAGGGCCTCAAACCTCGTCCCAAAAGGACTGCATTCAGTTAAAACTCACCACTGACTCGAAACTCAATTTTTGGTAGATTGACACGTGCAGACAAGGATTCTATAGAGTTACTGTCACGGCGAGCTTGCTCGGACTGCCGCTCCACTGCTCAACGTTATCAAAACTCACTAGGATCTGGGCAAGCTAACACACGCGGCCTCTCTTACCTCGCGGCGGAACACGTCAGCGGCATCGATGTCATCCTGTAACAAGTCTAGGATCACTTATCTCCAATTCCAAGTCTCATCTGCGCCTAGTCTAGCAGGCAAGACGCTTGTCGAAGTGCCTCCACGGCATTCATCCAGCCTGCACTTGGTACATTCAGGGACATCCAAAGTAGTGTCCTCAAGGCACGTGAGCTACGTGTCGACACCCCCGACCAGCTGTCCGGCGTCTGATAGCTTTTCGCCAAAGACATCTCGCCAATAACGGACACAGATCAACTTGAACACACAGTATCCCGGGTCTGAGGCACCCAAGTTCGCCCAGGAACAGCCTACACAACCAAGGGGTGACGACCAGGCGAAGAGCATGGACTGAAAAGCGGCTCAGTACAGGCAGCCCACAAGCAGGAGTGTAAAACAGTATGGCGGCTGAGTGTCAACAACTTTATTCTCACCAGATGGCAGGGGACAACAATTAGTGAAATAAGTGTAAATATCCCTAATCTATCAAATAAAGCAAAGAAAAAATAAATGAATGAATAAACCCCCAAAACCCAGGTACAAACCCAACAGTAGTTGTAGGGGGGTAAATAGTCAGTAGTAGGGGTAATAGTAGTAGTAGTAGTAGGTGGTAAATATAGGGCTATCACAGCCAGCAGGCCAACACCCAGCCACTGCCTGGCCGGCCCAGTATTGTTTGGTTATGACAAGATGGCGGGCTGGTGATTCAGTACTCTCGGCCACCAGCTAGCCCAGATCCGCGATTCCATGTTACTATTTAGATCAGTGCAGCAGCCTCGTTCCCCGGATATTGCAGTGGGAAAGGCCACCCACTGCAAGGTGGATCCTTCCCAGCCTACTGAAGGTGAGGGAGGGAGTAAGCCGTGCACGGAGTGAACCATGGCTGTTGGAGGAAAAGGCCGGGCGAGGAGAGGAAGAGATGGAGGAGGGAGAGAGAGTCTGTGTAGATCACAGCTCTGGCCGGGGCGTAGGTGGTGTTCAGTATAAGACCACAGCCTGCGAATGGGCGAAGAGTTCTGCTGAAAGAACATCTGTTTCAGGGGGCAGCCGCCACGTCCTGCACGATGTGGGAGCGAGGGTCATAGACGACAGAGCCTGTAGACGGAATGGTGGGGAGTGAGCAGCCATCAGTGCAGATCTTCAAGTGTGTTGTGGTAGAGGACATGTCGAGTTGACGGAATAAAGGAGCTCGCCAGGATGCCAGCTGAGCGTTGGGAGGAAGATCTGGGATAGTCAGGGCAACCATCGGGGAAATGTCCAGGCCAGGAGGAACCGGGGAGTACGTGTGGGCTGATGGGACTGAGTAGGAGCGTGGTGGCAGGTCAGCACAGAAGTGGGCCAGCAGTGCAACGGACCAGTAGAGGCTGAGGGCTCAGGAAGTCTGGAGGAGTCCAGCAGACGGAGTGTGCAGGATCCCCACCGGGAGTTGGCAATAGAGAGTCGGGCGAAGCGGTGGGGTGGGATGGTGGCAGGACATGATGTGGTGGTAATGATGGACACAGGATCCTCATCCTGTGTACTGCAACAAGATGATGAACAGCAGAAGGATCGCGCTCTCGCGTGAAGGGCGATGACAGTTGAGACCTCATTGCCCCAATGGAGACTCAGGGCCGCTTTTGAGGGACGTACAGTTTTCTGAGGGTGGAAGAGGCTGCTGAGCCAAAATAGAGCTGCCATAAGACACCTTAGGACTGATGGCCGCCTGTGTAGTAGAGTAAGAGGAGGTCACTGACTGGCCCCGGCGGGACAACAAGCCACCATCTTTCATGATGTTGAGGCGACTGTGCAGTGGTTACGGGGTACTCAATATGGAGGAGACACCAGGTCAGCGGGGACCATCCAGCCCGCAGGACCTCGGAAAGGTGTGGGTTCCTGGGTAGGCCACCCGGTGAGCCACAAGGTTGACAGTGGGGTGGAAAGCAGGCTTGAGGGTGGAAGCACATGAGGGAGCTTTTTGGACAAGCATTTAACTGAGAGACACCCAGTCCTCAACCAGTTGGTTAATGCTTGCTGCCGCATCCTGCAAGTATAGCGATGGCCTGGGGCCTGAGTGTGAACTCTGCTGATGACTGGGTAATTGTCGTCTGCGTAGGACATAGAAGGTGAGAGTGGGGAGGATGTGGAGGTCTGAGGAGCCAGGAATTGAAAAGTAAAGGGACTGAGGATGGAAACCCTGCCCCCCCGGCACGCCTCTCTGTATGGATGGGAAGGAGAGGTGGGTGAGGCACCTACCGCAACCTGCATGACCGGCTGACAAAGAATGACCGGAGCCAGGCGAAGGTGGATCCGTGATGTTCATGGCGAGGCCAACTTACGGGAGGATGCCTTTCGTGGGACGCAGAGAAAATGTCCCTCTAGATCCTACAAAGAGGCGAGGCATGACCTCCCTCCCCGGAAGTATCAAAGATGTGGTACTCCACTGCGATCAGGACATCTAGGTGCTCCTGCGGCGGCTGATAGCCACACTTCACCTCACTCAGGAGATGGCCGTCCTCCAGCCACCAGGATAGCAAGTGGCACCAATCGCTTCCGGATGCTTACCCAAGCAGGAGAGAGGAGAGCGAAGTGCGGTATGTGGACGGGGAGTCGGGGGGCTTCCCGCGGTTTGAGGGATGGGTAAGCAGGGTGGAGGATTTCCAGCACGTAGGGAAGGACGCCCCGGAGCCAACTGGGTGTTGAAGAGGGAGTCTGAGAGTGCCGTGATCTTCAAGGGAGGTGCATGGAAGTAGGAAACTCATACGGCACGTTAGCCCGGCACGCAGTTTTCCCCGTCTCTTAAGAGTGGACACAGGCCCGAATCCATTCATCAGTGCTGAAAAGGACTGGTGAGTGCCGGATGCCAGCGGGAGGCAACAGAGTATTTATGCTGCATGATGTTAAGGGGGACGAGGAGAGAGGACATCGAGACCAATCTTGTCCTGGTAGTGTGCGGCAAGCATGCAGCCTTCAGGTCATCCTAGGATGGGGGTGGCCACCATACACTTGCAAGGGGAGTTTGAGAGCGGTGTTTTTGCCCTCCATGGAGTGGAAAAAATCACCACGTCGCTTTGTGGAGGAGGATGGAGAGAGGAAGCGCAGTAGGCGCCCCATGCCTTCCTCTGGGCAAGGAGGATTGTTGGGTACATATTGCATCTAGTCTACGACAACCCCAATCTGTATGTGGACCTTCGACGCCATAGGTCCACGCCCGCATACGGGCCTTGAATGCTTGGGCGCAGTTCTTCGCTCCACCTTGATATGCCCGGACGGAAAGGGGGCGCCGACGCGTCGAGAGATGAAGGCAGCCTTCTTTTTTTTTTTTTGTTTCCGCGGCCTCAGTGAACGCGGAAAGGGAGGCAGCAGGCGTTACTTCCAGCTGAAAGGGAGGAGAGAGAGGAGATCCGGGGGTCGTGGGAGTGCTGCCTCGAAAGAGGGGCCAGCCGGAAGGCGTGAACTTCCAGCGAGGCAAGCAACCGGGTTGAGGCTTGGCAGTGACGGCAGGAAGGAGGCAAAGGAAGGGAAGGTGGTCACTCCCCATGTAAGGGTCAGTGGTGACGGTCCATGGCACTGAAGGCTGGGGCCCAAGGAATAGGTCCAAGGACAGAAGTCGCACCGTGGGGGATGGTGAGGGAAAGGCAGACCCGGGGAGTGAAAGAAGGGACAGCGAGGCGAGTCAAGGATGAGCTGAAAGAGCGCCTCACGGAGATGTTTGGTGAGGTGAAGAGGGAGGTCAGATTCCCAACACCTGTGATGGGACATGAAGTCACCCATGATGACAACAGGCGGAGGAAGGAGGGAAAATTAGGGGATCAGTTCCCGGTATGTGGCACCATCAGCGTTAGTAGAAGACAGCAACGGCGATCCCACCCTGTTGCGTAGCAAACCCTGGCTGCGACCACTCGAGATGGCCGTGCTGCCACTGTGGGAGAGCAAGGGCGGGAATGGTCAAGGGTGTCTCGTGAACTGCAAGGAGGACGCCGCCTCCTCGCCCCTGGGTCTGTCCTTCCGGATGAGGGGTTGAGCACGAGTTAGGTTGAGGGAGGGGTGTGGGCGGGAGAGCCACGTTTCACACAACCCAACCACAGAAGGTAAAGTTTCCCCCAAGTAGGTCTTGAACTCGGGGGTCTTTCTGGGCAGAGAACGGGCATTCCACATGCAGGAGCAGGGAGAGGGCCATCATTGTAGGAATATGGAGAGGACGGAGGAGACGTGCTGGCCCAAAGATGCTAGTATGGCAGGGATTAACGAGCCCTGCTGGTACAAGCGTGTAAGTTCCATGAGAAGGGTGAAAATCTGCGGACATGACGTTGTGGTCTTGTCGTGGAGGAAACAGGATGTGGAGGGGGCTGAAAGTGATGCGTGTTGGGCGGTGGTGGTTTGGGCCCAGAGAAGGCGTGGGGCCGCGAAGCAGCACCGGGGGGCAGAGGAGGCAGGCACTGGCACTTGCCCGGAAAGGGAG
Organism: Chionoecetes opilio; assembly: GCA_016584305.1. Taxonomy (NCBI): domain Eukaryota; kingdom Metazoa; phylum Arthropoda; class Malacostraca; order Decapoda; family Majidae; genus Chionoecetes; species Chionoecetes opilio. The sequence continues at coordinate 340,379 of JACEEZ010003082.1, forward strand.
GACGGCGGGTGAGTGGACGTCCACCTCAGTCGTGGAGGGATGAGATCCACATGGGAGGCAGGAGAATATGAAAAGCCCAGCAGGCGTCATGGGTGCAGCTGGCTGGGGGGCGATCTTCATGGTGTCTGGCCTCGGGGACACGGGGCGCGAGGAAAGGAGAAGGGGGAAAGAGGGTCTGGAGAGGGCCTCACCTCACCGTTAGGTCCTGTAAGACAAGTGTACTGTTCCCCGTGGCAACAGAGGAATAAGCGACATCGGGGGTGGACGCCTGGGTGGGATGGCAGCCGTAGGTGGATGGCATAGTGGGAGGTGCGTGGATGGGGAGCGTGGCCGGGATTTCGGAGTGGGAGGAGCCGCAGAACGTCTGTTGAGTCAGGACAGGGGGCAGCCCTCGGCACCAGTCTGGCCGTAAAGATGTTGGGCTACTGGTTGTGAAAGGGCATGGGCAGACCTGTGGGGCATGATGCCCCCACACTAGAAAACAGTAGGAAAGGCTGCACAGGCAGCTTCAGCCACTTGGCTCGGGTGGGAGGGCCACTGTCAGGGTGCAGCGACGGGAAGAGAAGCAGGTTGTTGATGGAATGGCCACCTTTAGACCAGTGATTCCCAACCGGGTTCGCCGGACCATCACCAGGGGAGTTCCCGCGATGAAACCGTTTAAATAAATTAATCTGTGCATTACAAAATGACAGTGATCTAATTCATAGTTCATAATTCTACTCAACAAACGTGCAAACACTTCCAGGACACCAACATACTCCGTATCGTGTCAGTCAGTACAATGTATTCTAGTTAATGAGAGCAAAATAATATGTATCGAATTAAGAAACTAAATAGTGTTATTGCCGGTGCGGGATACGCCCTTCATGCCTACTCCCCGCAAGTTTGGCGAAACAGGGTTGGGTAGGAGAGTGACGCAACCCCGTACGCGTATCCATTACGGTCACGAGCCCCAGCCCCAGCCGTTCCAACATTTCCTTCAGTACAGTTGTGAGCAGCGCAAACGAGTGAAACGTTGTGTAATTTAATATCGCAAGTTAATTATTAGTTTGATTACGGATTTTAAAGACTGAAGCATGTTCAAATATTTGAAAAGAAAGAAGTCAGTGGAGAGGAGGACAGTGACGAAGAATCACAAATACCACCAGCCAAGTACGAGTAAAGGAAACGGAGTGATGTTAAAAAAAAATTCGCCTTTACAATGACAGTTATCTGGCCATTGGCTTACATGGACGCGAGGAAAAGGAAAACGTCCATTCCTTTGTGCATTGTTTGTGTTACACCCAGCTCGCTAACACAGCTAGGCCCCAGCCAAGTAAAGCGGACATCATACTATTTTAGGTCCACTTAGAGCTGGTGCACTGGCTAATTAGGATAGGAAAGATCGCCCACCCAGGGCAAACCTGGGTATACAGCAAACCATACCCACATCTGGTTAGGTTAACCAGGCTACACCAGATCTGAAAGAAAAAGAAACACACGGTCTGGCAACGCCGCTGCCAACCCTGCCGAGGCCGCGTGGTCCGCCAGACGGCCGGAGCTTTCATTCTTCTTTTTTGCAGTCATCGAGTCAACCCACCTGCTGACTCTTCTGAACACGTGTCGTTTCTCTTTCAGGATGTATGGTGAGCACCTGCTGTTTTTTCGTGTTTACGTGGGTGTGTGTGGGAAGTTTTTACCCATTCCATGCTTCGTAATCCTTATGTAGGGTTCACGGGCATGAGAGTAGTTTATTCTTATCCCTGGTTGGACCAGCTGTGTCTTCAAAATTTTTTTCGGCGGTGTCTGTAGGTGTTACGCTTACGCAACAGGGGGGCGAGGCTTTCACCCTGGTTCCCCTGGGCCTTGTTTCACCGCAGGGCGTCCTGGCCCCAACACCTGTACGGTTTCGTTCGTTCACCCAGCCACGCCCCACCCCCGCCCGGACCTCCAAGGGCTGGTGCGGGGGTTGGTGGTTCTGGTTGCCACATCGTGAGCTGAGAGGGCGGATGGTTACTCGTTCAACCCAGCCACGCCCCACCCCGCACGGACCCTCCCAGGGGCGTACGGTGTGTTGGTAGTTCCCCTGTCCTGCCACGTGTGAGCTGAGAGGGGCGGATGGACGTTCGACTCTTGCTGGTTGCCCAACCCACCCCGCACCCCGCCCGGACCGCCACCATGGGCGGAAAAGCGGGAGTTGAAGCGGTCCCTGGCTGCCATGGTCGACCCCCTCCCCCCCTCCCCCCTCCCCCGACCATCACTTTCCTGGGGGTCGGGCAGTGCGTGTGGCGATGCCGGTGGAGTTTGGGGGTTTCGTGTTGGTCTAGTCCCTTTCCCTCTCACTGTTGTACCCGTCTTTTCCACAGCGGATCCAATTTGCGCGCCCAGGGCTGCTCTGTTGTCCTTTAGGGTCCCGAGGCCACAAGACTCCTGCTCCCTCGCACGCCCCGTGCCTTCTGTCGGACCTCTTTCTCCCGCCGATTGCCCGGTAATGCTGGTGTGGATGGCTGCGGGCTATCTCAGGAGGAGGGTGTGTGCCCTGCCTCTTACAGGCGAGGCCTATGCTGACCTCAAGGAGTGGGTGGCGAAGGCTTTGAAGGTATCGCCAACACAGCCACTTCGTACTGTCCTGGGCGGACCCACAGATCTCCTTTGGTTCGCGTATGTGTGGCCTCGCCATCAAGTCGTTCCCTCTCCTCCTCGTCGTCGCGCCTCCCGACCCCTGCCTCGCTTCCTATGAGCTTCGGCGTCGATCGTGCTGACGGTGGAAAGCAAGATCTGGCGTCTCCTCAGTCCCACCATGACCGCGACTCCCAGGTCGAGGACTTGCGTGGTGGTCTGTGGCTCTACGGCGGTCAGGCGTTTCCTGGGCCTTCCCCACCCTTAACTCCTGTGCCTCCGGGGTTGTCGGCTTGGATGCTTCAGTGAACTCCCTTCAATGGCAAGAATGGAGGTCCACTTAACTTCTGGGTACCGTTCTCCGACACCGAGGCGTCGCAGGTCCCCATCGCCTGCTTCCCCTCACCGGTGCCTCCTTCTGAGTCTGTGGTAGTCAGGATGACTACCTGGTAGTGCTCCGACGGGAAGAGGATGCCGCCCCTACCCGTGGCCAAGAGACGCACGGTTCGGGGACTTCCCCCCCCGGATTCCTGTCCGCCGGGACCTTCCTCCGTTTTTCTTCTGAAAGGTTCATTCTAGGTGCAATTCCCCTCGTCCGCTGAGGAGTAGCCTGGGACTCGCTCCTTCTTCCTCCGTCCTGTTTACCTGGGCAACGATTGCCGGCCGTCGATTGCTGTGAGACGGTTGACGGGCGGCTTGTCGCCATCCCCCAGTCGTCAGGAGGAACGGCTCGTGAGGGCCAGTTCGGACTTGGAGGGCGTCGCTTCCGGGAGGACGGGGGGGACAGGAGTCCTACCTCTACCCGCGGATTCCTTTCTCTCGCCTGGACGCTTCCCCTCCGAAGCAGCCTGCGGTTTCTCGGCGGCCGCTTTGGATGTCTGGCCTCCTTATGGCTGAGGCCTATTTTGGGTCGGGGGACGGCTTCCCGTGTGTGGGAGGGAAGCCAGGATGCCAGGGGCTTTCTCCTCGGGGGCCAGAAACGGCTTGCCCTGGATGAAGGCCGGCCTGGACCCTGTCGAAGTGTGGAGAGCGGGTACCCCAGTGTGACCCGGGAGTCCTTCTCGCCTGGGCCCCGATCCGGTTCTTCCCGGCCTCTGGTGGCTTCCACGGTGCATGGCTGTATTACTCGGGGTGTCCCGGCTTTCTGCCAAGGACCTCCCGTGGCGGGCGCAAACCGGGAAGGAGGAGATTTTTCGCCGAGGGACTTTCAGAGCGGCACAACGCCTTCCCCTGTTGGACCTTTCTGTTGCTTCTTCAGTAAGCTGGCGGACTGGCTCTCCTCCCTCGCCGTGGATCACACTTCCCTCTCCCCGCCTCCCGGTTTCCGGATGTCTGTCGGGCTTTGTCGACCGCCTGTGATGCGATTCGGCGCCTCCCTCCTCCCGCTTGGCTATTCGGCGCGAGGCCTTTGGGCCTGCCGGCAGCGACTCGACAGCAGATTTCGGATTAGTCCCTTCGTGATTCGGCGGTCTTGTCGGAGACCTCCTTGCAGCAGTGTCTCGGCCTCAATCCCCCCCACCGTCACTGGTTGTCTACTCCGGCCCCCAGACCGTCTCGGCCGGGGGGGGTCCGGGAGGGGGTCCAGCAGTGTTCGTCGGGACAAGGGGCAGTCCAGGGGCGCTCACCCTCCGTGTGGATGGCCCCCAGATCATCGTCGTCCCAGTGGGGTGGGCCTGTCCGGGTTCAGGTGCTCTGGGTCTCGGGCCTTTCGCTCGGGGCTCAGCTAATGTCTCACACAAGCTTACCTCCAAGGGTTCGCTATGCTTCTGAGGCATCCCTGCCAGGGCCTCCTGTTCGGTTTCGTGGCAGCCTGGCCGCAGAGAGGTTGGGCGCCAGGTGGTCCGAAACGGTCTTACTTGGCCCGGGATGCCCTACCGCCCCTTTGGGACCTCCTTCTGGGACTGCCGGTCTCCAAAGTGCTCGCCGCCCACGTGTCGGGACATGCCACTATCCGGGGTTGTGGAGGAAGGCGCGGGGAAAGGTCTTTCTTTCCCGCATTTTCATCGTAGCCAAGAAGGACTATTTCGAAGGGCGGCTTATCTTGGACCTCAGCCGCTCCGTAAACGGATTCTCGTGCGAAACACCGGTTCCGTTATGCTGACCTTGGCCCCAGGTCCGCCTTCGGCTGAGGCAAGGGGGGACATGGATGGGTCCTCGATCTCTAAGGACGGCGACTGGCATGTCCCCATTATCCTCAGTTCCGGCTGCTCCTGGCCTTCCTAGTGGGATCGGACACGTGCCAGTTCACCAGACTACCCTTTCGCCGCTCCAATTCGCTCCGAGGTTTTTACGCGGCTCACCAAGGGGTGGCTCAGCGGATGGTGTCTGCAGGGTGAATTGCCTCATGTATTTGGACGATTTAGCTGGGTCCGCCCAGTCTCAGGATGGAAGCGGTTCGCATGCGGGACCGAGCTTGGCTAGCGGTGGCGGGGAGATGGGGTTCTTAGTCAAACAAGGGAAAGTCCGTCCTACCCCTCTCCACGCATTACTTGGCTGGAGATGCAATGGGCACTCCGTTCGGCTGCGGTCCGCATCGCGGTGGGAAAAATGCGGACCAAGCTCATCAAACGCTCTTCCGGGTACCTCGGTGGCCCGTTTTTTGTCAAGGGGCATTGGGAGTCACCTTCCTCGGCTCGCTCAAACTTCGCACGCAGAGGTCACTCCCTAGGCCGCACTTCGTCTCCGTTGCCTTGTCCGGGTGGTGTCGAACACAGCCGTTCGGTGCGGACCCCGCGACTTGCTCCGGCACGTGCCCTCCCCTGGAACTCACACTCTGGACAAGTGGTTGATGGAGGGCGGGTTTCTCCGCGTGGAACGGGTAGGCTGCCTCCGCCCCCTACGGTCTTAGTGATGTCGGATGCGGCGGGTGGGGCTACCAATCCTCCGAACGGCCGGCAGGGTTTCGGCGGGTGGGTCCCAAAGGCTCGGTGGAGCGCAGACCCACAAGTCAACGTCAAGGAAGCTGCGGTTCCTCTTCTCTTACTCCGATCGAACCCGATCCCCGAAAGGGACGGCTCTCTGCTTCGAGATGGACAAACATGGTCGCGGTCCACTGTCTCGCCCGCCAAGGAGATCCAGATCACCCTTCTGTTGTCCCTTCGGCAGCCAGATCTTCGGCCTGGCGGCCCGTTTCCACCTTCATCTGTCTGCCAGGTTCCTGCCGGGAGTGGAGAATGGTGTGGGCCGACGCCCCTGTGTCTCGCTTCCGGTCGTCGGTGGAGTGGCAGCTTCGCCCAGGACGCTTTGGGCTCTCTGTCGGCGGTGGGGCACTCCGGAGGTGGACCTCTTCGCGTCCCGCCGCTTGCCCAACTACAGGCCTTTGGGACAAGGGGGTGGAACGGACAGCTGCGGGGACGGCCCGGACACTCCTCACGGAAGAAGGCACTGGAACAGGTGGCGCAAGTTTACCTGTTTCAGCCTCCCTTGCCACCAGTGTCCTCCTGAAGGCTATGCAACAAACTGCGTTCCCTACAGGGCAAGGTGACTATGGTGGCTCCTCTCTGGCCGGCGCAACCGTGGTTCTCCGAAACTGAAGGTGGTGTCCCTCCCCCGTTCATTTAGGGGCCCTCGTTTTGTTGCGAGGAGCTCCGGCCAGGATCAAGTTCACCTTGAACTACACGCCCTGGAGGTTTTCCGCTACCTCTCTCCTCGGAGGTCTCGGACGCGGTAGCGGAGGAATGTTGGCGGCTCTTCGCCCGTCCTCTACGAAACAGTATCAGTCTCACTGGAGGCCTTTCAGTCGTTCCTCAAACTCAAGGGCCTCCGCGACGTCTCTGAATCGGTTGTCCCTGGATTTCCTATCCTTCATGGCCCACGACCGGGGAGGTCCTTCCGCCTCTATTCTTCCACACAACCTGGTGGGCCCTGGCGACCCCCTCAAATACGGTGGTGTTGGTCCTGGACACGGCGTTCTCGTGGACCCTGTGAAGAGGGGATTGTTCCACCCAAATACCCCTCCCCGGTCGTCCTGGCCCCTTTGGTCCCTGGAGAAGTTCTCCAGGTTCCTGCAGGGCGGCAGTACTTTGGGTCAGACGCTGCTACCGGACTCGCCTCCTTTCAGAAGCTTGTTCCTGGTGGCCCTGGCTACGGGTTTCGGGGCTTCTCACAGCTGAGGGCGCTGACCCGTTTCCCCCAGTGGACGGACTTCTAGCGGGACGGATCCGCTGTATCCCTCTCCCTCTCGCCCAAGGTGCTGGGTAAAGAACGAGCGGCAGACCACGTCTCCCAACCGGTCGTCGTTCCGGCTTGGTAGGGGGGACGCCGCACAACCCTTGTGCCCGGTTTCGGCGCTCCGGTGTTACCGTGGATGCTTCCGAGCACTTGGGCGCTCGGTGAACCGCAGTTCTGTTCCGCGATCCTGTCATGGTTCGTCCCCTCACCACAGGGGGATTGCGGCCGGCTCCGGGGCGTCACGAGTCGGTGGATCCGGTCCACGCCCCTCGCGCCCATGAGTCCGGGGTGTTGCTGCGTCTCTGGCCTTCCTCCGCACCCATTCCTTGGATGAGGGTACGGGAAAGGGGGACAGTGGCGTACGGCCTCGTGTTCGTGGCTCGTTACCTGTCCCACTCCGTCGTGGACTTTCCCCTGTGTTGCCCTGGGACTCTCTCCGTCCGGAGGGGCTGGGTGGTGGGACGCTGGCCTCCCATTGACGTCTCCCTTTGATTCTGGGAGTATACTAGTGGTATCGTTTTGTCTTGTGAAGTGCTCTTTTGCCTCCCCGCGGGGGTCGGTGGGCTTCTTGCCCCTGTTCTCCAAGTGGCAGGTAGCTTAGTGCACTAGTGCTCTAAGGGACCATAAAATAGAGCGCTTGAAGTATTGAAAAGCTATTTTTGGGTCCTGACAGAGTTAGTGCACGGCCTTCGCCTCCACCCTTCTTCCCACCACGTTTTCAGCCCCCCTCCCCGGGGAATGCTATGGGGATGGTTTTGATGATCAGCTCCGGGCCGGCTGGCGAACCACCGGCACTCGGCAGGGTTGGCACGGCGTTGGCCAGATGTGTGCTTTCTTTTTCTTTCAGATCTGAGTGTAGCCTGGTTACCTCACCAGATGTGGGTATGGGTTGCTGTATACCCAGGGTTTGCCCGGGGTGTGATCTTTCCTTATCCCTAATAGCTAGTGCACTAGCTTGTCAGGGACCCAAATAAAATAGGCTTTCATACCTTCAAAGCCGTCAATCACAGCCACTTGTCAAATAAAACCGTGGATATTTTCGAAGACCTTGGATTCAAAACAGAAACAAAGACAAGTTTTTGAAAAAGAATGTAACCATCAGTGAATACGGCCCAAGAAGCAAGCTATTTAGTTGGCTGAGTTAATTGCAAGAAAACTGAAAAAGTCCACACTATTGCAGAAAGCCTAATAATGCATGCTTGCAAAATCATTGTGGAGAACAATGCTAGGTGAAGAAACTGAAAGTGAATTAAGCAAGGTTCCTGTTTTGATAATACAAATTAGTAAGGCGTTGTGGAGACTGTCCAACAATATTTTCTGGTATTTGTCTGAAAATACTGCAAAATAACAACTTTGCTCTACCAAGTAGATGAGACAACTGATATAAATGGTAAAGCTCAGCTGCTGGCATTTGCTTTACGATTTGAAAATGAAGGGGAACTAACTGGAAAATTTTTTGCGTAAGGAACTGCCAGAAGACTAGAAACTACCAAAGGGCACGACATTTTCAACATCTTGTCTTCTATACCTGGAATCTTGTGGTTTGTCCATGGAACCGATGCGTTGGAATCGGCACTGATGGTGGCTCCCTCAATGATTGGTCTCAGTTTACAGGCTTGTATTCACGCGTTGGAAAGAAAAAACCCTGATAGTCATAACAACTCACTGCTTTCCCACCGAGAGAAAGTTCTGTTTCAAAAAACTATTGGGGATGATTTAAGATACAGCCGTCATATAACGTGACAACCATGGTCAACTTTACAAGCAGCGCTCTCTGAAGTCTCGCATATTTGCAAGGTTGCTGTGAAAACATGCAAAAAGATAACGTGAACGCTTCTCCAGCCAAACAGAGGCCGATCGGCTTTCGAGAGGTAAAGTTTTGACAAGGGTATCTCGAGCTGCGACAGGAACTGCTGCTTTTCTTGTCAAAGAGGCATAATAAATCCAAGGTTTCTGTTGATGTCTTGAATCTAAAAACTGGCAAATGAACCTAGCATATGGCAGATATTTATTCAGCATTTAAATAACTTGAAAACCAGCATGCAGGGTGCGAAGGAAAACATCCGACTTCCACAGACAAACTTCTTGCATTTAAAGAATAAACTCGCTGCTTTGGAAAAAGCACCTTTCAAGAAGGAAACGACGAAATGTTCCACTTCCTACTTTCAAGTCAAACTCAAACTGGAATATGAAAATGTCATTCCATTAATTACAAGTCATTGGATACAATGTCCAGAAAAACTTCATAAGTACTCCCCGCCTTGTCATTTCAGATACGTATGACTGGGGCTGAGAAAAACCACTTCACTGAGGTTCTCACCAAGTACAGAAAAACTACTAGTCTACCAAGAAGAGGTTAGAACTGAGTAACTACAGGCGATCGAACCTGAAAAATGAAATGCATGAAGGATCACTTGACAAGTTTTGGATTTCAGCAAAGCAAGAGTACCATGCATCTCAGTAAAAGGCATTGGGTATAGTTTTATCCAGTTGTCAACTTCTTACCTCTCGCTGAACACGATTTCTCATGCCGACCGTCATTAAAGCAAATCAAGAAATCGTCTTCTGTCTGTCGAGGAAGAACTGCTTGTGTGTATGTGAAAAATTACTGGCCAAGATTTCCACAGATACGCAAAGAGGAAACAAGCCCAAGTGTCACACTGAAGGCTAAGTCATAACATTATTGACTTATTAGTTGTGAACCTCTCATGACATGTGATGTAATTTAGATTTCATATGAATTATATTGCTCAAGACTTTTTCTTTAAAATTATATAATATATATATATATATATATATATATATTAATAATATATATATAATATACTATATATATATATTATATATATTATATATATTATATTATATATATATATAATATAATAACTATATATAGGGGTTCCTTGGAATGATGAAAAATGATTTACAGGGGTTCCGCCAAGGTGTAAAGGTTGGGATCACTGACTCTAATCACAAGGCTCACTATAAGAACCCTGCCTTCCCCCCCCCCCCCCCCGGCCACCACGGACGAGGGACCAACACAAAGCCCTCAATTAACCCGCGAGCCTACCATCCTAGACCTGGGTCACACTGCCTACTGGCCGCTATAGGCACAAATGTTATATAAAAAAAAAAAAATAAAAAAAAAAAATAAAAAAAAAATTATAATAATATAATAATTATAAATTAGATAATAATATATAATGAAATACTGAAATACGCAGTGAATTGAAGCCTAATGAGCAGTACCACTTTTATGTCTGTTAAAGAATAGTTAGTTCTTTTAAGTAGATCTAAGGGAAGTGTTATTAAGTATTCCATTAGAGAGAGAGAGAGAGAGAGCGAGAGAGAGGAAGAGAGACGAGAGAGGAGAGAGAGAGAGAGAGAGAGACGAGAGGAGAGGAGAGAGAGAGAGAGAGAGTAGAGAGGAGAGAGAGAGAGTAACGAGAGAGAGAGACCGGAGAGTAGGTAGAGAGAGACGAGAGAAGAGAGAGAGGAGAGAGATGAGAGAGAAAAGAGAGAGGGATGAAGAGGAGAAGGAGAGAGAAGAGAAGAGAGAGAGAGAGAGAGAGAGAGAAGAGAGAGAGAGAGAAGAGCAGAGAGAGTAATGCCGATGGGAGGAAGGGCAGGACATGTAGGCATAATCTCACTTGCCAATCCTTCAATACTATTTTTTCTCTACTTACATAGTCACAATGCACACAGCCACTTCTACAGATTTTTTAAATACTTTTAATAAATAAAATTACATTGGCACCAACTCGAACATATGCAATCATTGTGACATCCAGAGATGCATGTATGTATATATGCAATGCACTGTTAAATATGCAATGCACTTATAATGCATATGTCTGTTTGTATGTATGTAATGTAAAAAAATTCCCCTCGGAGACAGGCAGCAGCAACAGCATTGTACAATTAGGGTCGTGAATGTCATGCATAAAAATCAAACTGGGTGCCCCCCCCCCCCTATGAAAACCGTCTGAGGAACATGCTCTGGACGACATAAACAATAAAAAACAGGAAATCAGCACGGCTATGTAAGAGCCTGTTTGCCAAGTAATAAGTTTGATTCAGTGGCTAAGAGAGCCTCCGTGCTAAATGCTTGACATCATTATATAAGCTACATAACATGAGCACAAATACTTACTGGTGAGAGTTTCCTTCAACTTCAAGACACCCAAAATGCCTCTTGTCCCCCCCTTTCCACCCTGTCTGTCCTGCATGGCCAAGGAGCCGGCCACGGACCCTCATCATTGAGGCCACGGAAGTATCCTCAAGTCCTGCAATGGCCAAGGAGGCGGCCACGACCCCATCCTCATGAGGCACGGACACTATCCTCAAGTCCTGCATGACCAAGGGAGGCGGCACGACCCTCCTCATGAGCCACGGACAACTATCCTCAAGTCCTGCAATGGCCAAGGAGCCGGCCACGACCCTTTCCCATGAGGCCACGGACACTATCTCTCAAGTCCTGCATGGCCAAGGAGGCGGCCACGACCCTCCTATGAGGCCACGGACACCTATCCTCAAGTCCTGCATGGCCAAGGAGGCGGCACGACCCTTCCTCATGAGGCACGGTAACACTATCCTTCAAAGTCCTGCATGGCCAAGGAGGCGGTCTAACGACCCTCCTCATGAGGCCACGGACCACTTATCCTCAAGTCTGCATGGCCAAGGAGGCGGCCTACGACCCTCCTCATGAGGCCACTGGACACTATCCTCAAGTCCTGCATGGCCAAGGAGCCGGCCACCGACCCTTCCTCATGAGGCCACGGAAGGTATCCCCTCAAGTCCTGCATGGCCAAGGAGGCGGCCACACGACCCTCATCATGAGGCACGGGACCACTATCCTCAAGTTTCCTGCAGGTCCAAGGAGCCGGCCACGACCCCTCCTCATGAGGCCCGGAGGTATCCTCAAGTCCTGCATGGGCCAAGGAGGCGCCACGACCATCCTCATGAGGCCAACGGACCTATCATCAAGTCCTGCTGGCCAAGGCGCCGGCACGCCCTCCTCATGAGGCCCATGAAGGTATCCTCAAAGTCCGTCCCGCCCACCAGGTAAGCTCAGAAATCTGCAAATTAAAGAATACATGAATATAAAAAAATCACGGTCCTTCATCCATGATAAAAGTAAGGTGCCTCATTGTACAGCAATTAAAAATAATTGGGAAAAAGACTGAAAACCATCATGGCCTCAGATATATTAGAATATTCAATGAATGATGTTCAATTTTGTAAAGGTTACCAAGAAAAGACCTGGGAAGTCATAATTCCAAAAGACTAAAATCCTACCACCAATTACGAGTACACAAAACCCTCGTTTCCCTGGACCTCCATTTCCCGGATATCGGAATTGCGGAACCGAAAAAAAAAAACCCAGGAGGTCGGGGATATGTCAAGGGTCCTGGACAATATGCCTGGTCCCAGTCCGTCTAATCGACGAAGTTGTCCGGCAGTCCGGAGCGTCTACTATCCGAGCACCCCTGGTCAGGGTCCGATCTCCCGCCAGGTGGCCAGCATCTCAGCGGTCGTATGTTTACATTTGGCACACGACACTTACGGTTGCACCTGCCCCGCCTACGTTAGTCCCCTGGACCACACTGCCCCTGGTGTAGGAACGTCTCTGAGGACTATGAACACTTCTGCTGCCTCCCGCCAGGTGGCAGCATGCTCAAGCGGTCGTATTGTTTACATTTGGCACACGACAACTTATGGTTCACCTGCACCGCCCCTACGTAGTCCCCTGACTCCCACGCCCCTGGTGCAGGAACATCTCGAGACTATTGAACACTTTTTGCTGCCTCCCGCCAGGTGGCAGCATGCTCAGCTGTCGTATGTTTACATTTGGGCACACAACACTCACGGTCACTGCACCGCTTCCGTAGTCACCTGACCTCCACTGCCCGGGTGCAGGAAACGTCTCTGAGATATTAACAACCCTTTCTGCTGCAGTGTCCGCGCTTCCAATCCAACCGTGTTGTAGTGCTACGCTCTCAACTCCTCGCCACCTGAATGTCGCCCCCACTGTGACCTGCCCACCCGCTGGCCGCGAACTGGCATCCACCCCTCATGGCAACACGCTGTCATCCGCCTCACCTGTGCCTTCCTGAGGAATAGACAGGTCAAACTACAGCGCTTGTGATAGCATCATAGGACATCAACAGGGCTCATAGTGTTCCCCAAGGGATCCGCGCAGCCCTAAAAACAACAACAAAGTGACGTTAAAAGTTCCGACGGATGGGTAGGATATTGGCGGTTGCGGTCAGTTAAATACTAGAGTAGGATAAACGTCGGGGGTGGGTAATGGCCTCGGATGTGTGGTTCCCGGACCAGGGCCTCTCCCCTATTAGTCGGAAAACGAGGGTTGTGTTGGAATTTAAAATAGCTATACAGATTAATACATGTGGCAGAACCTTCGCATATTAATCTGATAAAGGCATCCAAAATCTATGATGCCACTTGTACGCCTCATCTTGAATCAATTTGTAAAGTGTCTGGACAGGTATTACAAGGCTTCAGGGCCGGGTTTTATCCTCACTACATTATACTAAACTTGGTATTAACTCCCGACTTCGCTTAACTCCAACTCACTGTTATCCTCACTCACTCTTTGCTTAATCTTTACCTGTAAGTTGGGGCATCAATTAACAGTGCTGGGCGAGGCTGTTATACCCTTGGCGAACCCTCAATACAAAGTTAATAAGCTAAGTATTAATTATCCGGACCTTGGGGGGACCGAAGGTAGGTAGGATAATGGGAATAGTCGGATTGTTCGGAATCATTGTAACCATAAACGTAAGGACAAAATGGTATAGAACATCAAAAGAGCAGCTCTTGGGCGGCCGAGCCAGTGGTAGGACACGAAAGTAAAATTCATGCACCAAATAAAGACACAATCAGGGTTTCTATATTAAAATAAAAAAAAAAAAAAAAAAACAAAAAAAAAAAAAAAAAAAAAAAACGAAGTAAAATAAATGGCAAAATAAGGACACAAGTGGTGGTGAAAAAAAGGTGGTTGTTGGGACAATTCGGGATGTTTGGAGGTCAAATGTTGGGAATTTGGGGCGTAGTGGAAAATATGTCAACAGGGACGCCGCTCAGGAACGACCAGAGCTTCTCCGCACTTATCGAGTGCAAAGATGTCCTTGGGACATTATATACTGACGCGAACTTTTCAAAAGGTACAGACAGACCGTGCTTGGAATCGAATAAGTGACTTGATTGGTAAGGAGGAATCCTACAAGATCCAAATTGAGCAGAATTATTCTTCACCACGGAGATGAAGGTCGATCATGACTTGAGATATGTGGCAACAGGAAAAATGGCAGCTGTGTCCGGTGATGAGTTTGGGGAAGTGTCAGAGTGGTGTTAAAGCAGAGCAATGGGACTCAAAATCTGGCAGCCCTCAGATGCTCCACAGTATTGCCTGCCAGGTTTATCAAGTGTCCTTGAGCACCAAGAGATCTTGGAAAATCAAGGCAGCATTTTAGCATGCTTGCACCATTCCACGTGTTGTTGGAGTGACAGACTGACATCCTGTCAGAATACTGCCCAACCCCCCCACCCAGGAACATGAAGCGCTGACTTGGTGAACAGAAAAAACTACCCACAGTATGAACCTCAGTTAGTGTCTGAAAATAGCTTAACAAACTTTATAAAATTTAATATTAAACTAATAAAAGAGGATTGGGTGTTTTTTAGCCAATAATTTTTTGATAAATAGTTTTTTAAATGGAAGTTTTTTTTAAAAAATATTAAATATATTTTTAAAAATATATAATATATAATAAAAATATATATTTATATATATACAATATATAATATATTGTATAAAATATAAAAATAATATATATATATAAAATTATAATATTATATATATATATAAAATATAATATATATATATATAAAAATATTTTATTTATAAAATTATAATATAATATATATAATTTCAGCACCGAATTTTATGGTCGACTTTTCCCTTTTCAATCATTTTGGGGCATACGCCGGGGGGCGCGTCGCCCGCCCCCACGACCCACTCCCGGGGGTCCCACGCGCGAGCCCCATCAGGCCCCTTTTCCCCATACCAAGCAGCTCTCGACAAAAAACATCAACTTCCCCCACCCACGACCCTTGGGGGCGCCCCTTGGCCCCCCCACCCCGGGATTTCTCTTACAGAACAAACCGATGGAAGGATGTTTCAGGGTAGCGTGCACAGCCATTACCCCCAATTTTGGCGCTGACGGACTATGCAGGAAATAGCCTCGATTCAGTCTCAGGTAAAATCCTGATTGAACGTAATCACCCCAGCGATACCCCTGTTTTCTGCAAAGACATTATCCCAAAGGCATTGATTCGTCTCTTCAAGTAAATTTTAGTGCCAGTCTCCAAAAAAAAGAAAAAAGACGGGGTTCTTTTCCTTTTGCACAGGTACCCACAACGCCAAAAAAACCCCCCTGGGGGGGCCCTCAAATTTTTCCCCAAACCGCCGTAAGACTTCTTGACGTGACCCCCTCTTATGGACTGCGTCCAAGGGGAAAAATTTCCCCGGGGGAAGGAAAAAAACCCCCGGGCCCCAAAACCCAAAAACCCCCCCCCTTTTTCCCCAAAAAACCCCAAAACCCCAAAAGGGGTTTTTTAAAGGGAACAAAAAGGTTTCCCCCCCTTTGCCAAAAACCCCCCCGGGGAAAAAAACCCCCAAAATTTTTTGGGGGGGGGGGAAACCCACCTGTTAAACCACCTTTGAATCCCAAAATTTTCCCCCCCGGCCCAAATCACACCCCCCCCAAAAAAAATTGGGACCTTTGGCCCCGGGAAGACGGGCACCCCCCTTTAAAACAATCAAAATCCGGGGAAAAGGTTAAAGACCTTTGGCCCAAAAAAACAAAAGGGGGGGGGTTTTTTTTTTTGGGGAAAAAACAAAAAAAAAATTTTTTTTTTAAGGGTTCTTTTAAAAAAGGGGCCCCCTTGGGGAAAATTTTTGGGGTTTTTTTGGGGGATTTCTTAAAAAAAAACCCCACTTTTCCCAAAAAACTTTGGGCCCCCCAAAACAAAAAAACCCGAAATAAAGGCCACCCCCCAAACCCCTTTTTTTCAAAGGGTTTTTTCCCCCATTTCCCCCCTTTCCCTTTAAGGGGGGGCCCCCCAAAGGGGGATCAAAAAAAGGGAAATTAAGCCTGGGGGGATAAAACCCAAATATCCCCCAAAAGAAAACGAAATTTCCCCCCGGGGAAACCGGAAATAGAAAGGAAAGGGGGGAAAAGTTTTGGGGGGCCCCCGAAAACAAAACGGACCCTCAAAATTTGGGGAAAAAAATTACCCCCAAAAAGAAAAAGGGTTTTCCCCTTTTTTAAAAAAAAAAAAAAAAAAAAAACCCGTTTTTTCCCCGCCCCAAAAAAACCCCCCGGGGTTTAAAAAAAGGGTAAATTAATTTGGTTTTGAATTTTTAAAAGGAAAAAATTTTTTGGGGCCCGGAGGACCCCCCCAAAATAGGGGCCAAAAACCTAAAAATTTTTAAAATAAAAAAAAAACCCCCTTGGGGTTCCGGGACGGGCAAGGAAAGCCCCAATTGGGGTTTTCCCCCAAATAAAAATCTTTGGGGAAAATTTCAGGAAAAGGGGGGTTTAAATTTTAAAAAGGAAATGGTTTTCCCAACCATTAAAACCCACCCCAAAAACCAAAAGCCTTTCTTCCCTTGGACCAAATTAAAAAAACTTTTTTAAAAACCCCCTTGGCCCCCCAAGGGGCCAAAAAAAGCCCGGCCAAAATTTTTAAAAAAAAACCCAAGAAAAAAAAAATCTTTTTATAAATTTCCCCCCGTGGGGGGGGAAGCCAAGGCATTCGTTCGCCCCTCCCTTCCCTAAAACCTCCCACCCCAACCTCCAGCTTTACTCCGTACTCCAACAGCTCGTCCAGGTCAGGGGGTCCTCGTCAGGGGACGTCTTCGGTTAGGCCAACTGTGTGTGCGTCGATTATGTGTTGTAGAAGGTTTGTTTGTTGACAGGCATGAGGTCGAGGAGGTAGTAAAAGGTCACGCACTTTTTCCTTTTTGAGGGCAAAGGGGGCGGCTGTAGTGCTTGGGGAGGCGGGGGACAGAGAGGTCAAACACCTTATGGGACCAGGCTGCCCGTCCCTTCTGCAGTCTGGCCTCGGTGATGTTCTCACCTTCAGCCTCGTAGTCTGACTTCAGTAGGCAGCCCTCACGGAACGCCAAACGCAGGAGGATTTTCACTGGCACTATTGTCACTGCTGGAATAATCCATGATAATGGCGAATGTAATGCGTAAATCCAGAGAAAAGCACTCGTTCTTACTCTGCGTTGGGGGGGAAGGGAGGGAGGGAAGGAAGGCGGCAGTGGTGGCGATCCGCCGCTCTCATTGGCTCAACGCTCTGACGTCACGGAGTGCGTCTCGTCTCCCATTGGCTGGTTGAGCGGTGTGGAGATAGTACCCTTCTGCCACGGCCCTCCCTGCCTGAATGTGTTCCAAGTACAGGGAGGTCCCGAAGATACGAGCAGATAGGTCCACCTGGCATACTCGTAAAAGTAAAAATCTCGTATAATTTAAAACACATAACTAATGGTAAAATAGGTTTGGTTTCCCAGGCCCCCCTTTCAATTTGAAAAAAAACAAAAAAAAAACAAAAAACTTTTTTTTAAGCTAAAAAAACTCTAGCAAACAACAAACACCAGCTCTATATTGCCCACACTGTACTACCTATTCTGTAGAAAAAGCTTTCTAAAAGAGAAAATAACACACAAAATAGCATAACTGCACTTTAATTAAACATAAAAACATGCATAACAAGCTAAAAAGATTTTGTAATGTAGGGGACGCTGCGTGAATAAGAGAAGGTAGTGTAGCGCCCCAAGGTTGGGGCCGCACACCTACTAATTACCCTAAAGGTCAGGCCCCGCCATATGCTTAATTACCCTTTGGCAGCCTCTAGGGGTGACTGACGCGGTCCAAGGTTGGAGCCGCACACCTGGCTAATTACCCCTAAATGTCAGGCCGCGCCATATGCTTGATTACCCTTCAGGTCAGGCCTTGCTAGGGGTGACCTCACTGGGGTAAACCAAAATCCCCCTTGTCCAGCCGGAGTGGTAGGCGCGCTTTTAAATTGGGAATTTACTCACCCCAGTTTGAGTCGTATCATGGATTTTCACCTCGTAATTGAAATAACCCTAATTTACCTTCGTATCATCGGATTCTCGTATACGAATGCTCGAAAACGGACCTCCTGTAATTAAAGCAAAAATATTTTGAAACATAGGACTTTCAACCTATGGAAATGTCGGAAGAGGATGCAACTCCCCCATCTGTAGAGCGGGAATTGAGACTCTGTCGATGTAAAAATCTCATTTTGGCCCGGTGGCGCTTAGTACCCTTCGCCGGGCGCCTCATATGTGGGAAAAGCTTATTTCTGTATATTGGGTATAAATTTTATTTTTTTGGTATGCATCTTGGTTTTACTGCGGTATATTTTGGTATATGTAGGTACTAACAGGCATCTAATCCGAAATACTCCTCAACGCTTACCTAAATACACCAAAAAAACAAACATCATTTTGTAACCAGTCTTCTGTCAATTCATACCACTTTACGTAAAAATATTGTTATAAAAGACATCTATAATAATAACATTCTGTATTTCGTAGATTTTGGTATGGGTTCGGGTGTGTTCAATATATTTTGGTATTAAGAGACCGCTCGGCAAGTTTTCTATTTTTGGCGACAGTTCCCGTTATTGCTTTTCTGTACTCAACAGCGACATATTTGATCCATTTTAACGTGTCTGTGCATTCAGGTGTTGATTAAGATTTTGTTGGATTAAATACAGGTTGAATTTCCAAACTCGGCACCCAAGACTCGGCACACCCAAAACGCTATGCCAGATTTCCAAAAACGGCAGAACACCCAAAACCCGGCCGTAGTTGCGGTTTCGCCGCTGGGTGCCACCACACTGGGCCCGTTTTTTGGTTTCTCCCGCCGATTTTTTGTTGTATTGTTCGTGGTTTTGGGATGTAGAGCTGTGTACACTGTTATTTTGTGTACTTACAGGTCGATTGGTATATGGCCCCCAAAACGTCGGGATTTTATTCATGTGATTTTCTTTGCTTTTTTTCCTCTTAATATATCTACGTTCTAAAAGCGGAAGATTCATTACTCGCTCGGCGCTGGCCGAGGTTGCGATTTTAGGAACTTCAACTGTACCACAAATAGCTTGACTGTATGTATTTAGGTAAGGTGGGTTAGGTGTCCAATATTTGGTTAGGGAAAGAGGGTGGTTCTGGGGGACCCAGCCCATCCATGTTAGGGTCATGATAGGTTATGAATGACCCTGTATTGTATTCAACTGCAATTGTAGTGTTTTAGGACAGGCCCAAACATTTGTGTCAAAATATGACAATCCCTTTCCTCTTCTCTGGTTCATCCAGCACAAGTGGAACTGTTGGCGGGAGTTCTCGGCTGCTGTCATGACGTGAATTAGAGTCGGCGACGGTTCCACACACTGGAACAGTTGAAGTTCCAAACTCGGCAACCTGGACCAGCGCCGGCGAGTTCCCACTTTAGAACTAAATAATTAAGGGAAAAAAAAGCATGAAACACATGAAAAAAAGTTGGAGCCATAAATACCATACAGACCTGAGAAGTACACAAATACAGTGTACCAACTTACAGTCACAACAACACTGACAATAACAACAACAAATCGGCGAGGGAAAAAACCCCAAGCGGGCTAGTGTGGTGGCACCCAGCAGCGAACCCGGGAACTACGCGCCGGGTTTGGGGTGTCTGGCGGGTTTGGAAAATCCGGAACCATAGCCGAGTTTTGGGGGTTGCGAGTCTGGGATGCCGAGTTTGGAACTTCAACCTGTTAGTATATAAATAGCCTTCATATTAAATACAGAATTTTTTATTTAAGATAAGGTAAATACATAGGCAGTTTCAACCCCCAAAAAAATGGTCATATTTCACCAATTGATGTTGTCACACCCAGGGCACAGAGGACAACACACAGCTTGGTGGAGCGTGGAATGGCAGCGAAGAGAAAAATTCCCCCTCTTCCCAGTGGGTGGCTCAGCGCAGAGAAAAGCTGCCAAGGTTTTGACTTGCTGTGCTGCCTCCACAAAATTTGCAAAGCAAGGAAATCAAGTAGAGAGGAGGAGGATGGCTATGATGATGGAAAAGTGGTGATGACCGATGTGTAACGACTATCCGTTACATAAAAAAACGGTGATATGCAGAGCAGGGGGTTTTCCCTAGAGACAACTTTTAGCATTGCAAATTTCCAATAATGTCAGATAAGATGTTTCAATAAATGAGACCCTAGACATATATAGTCACTTGTAGTCTTTGTAACCTGCATGGAGGGACTAGTTACCTTTCATGGGGAAAAAAAATCTCTTTTTAAATTATTGTCGGGCTCGGACGAGGTCGCTGGCTAACTCACTACCTCACCTCAACTTACCCCTGCATTTATAACACGGGCCCCAAAGCATTATCATGTAGTAATCAGTAATATATTATATGTGTATTGGGGTTTCCGGACCTACTAAACAGAAACTAAAGTGAAAAGAAAAAATTGAAACAAATTATAATCACACAAGCAGTTGTTTATTGCCCACCCCAGACACAGCTCATCAAAGTTTAATCCACTTTCAAGTTGGCGGCGATAATATTCTTGCATTAACGCCTGTGTTTCCAGTCCTGCCCTGTAATAATTGTACTTATCTTTGTTAGCTTTGTTGCCGTCCACAGAGGAACAGTTCACAGAGTGCACGGCAACAGTGTGCACGGCAGGAGTAGGTGGTGGAGCAGCGGCAGGTGGTGGAGCAGCCTCAGGTGGTGGAGCAGCCTCAGGTGGTGGAGCAGCGGCAGGTGGTGGAGCAGCGGCAGGTGGTGTAGTAGCGGCAGGTGGTGGAGCAGCCTCAGGTGGTGGAGCAGCCTCAGGTGGTGGAGCAGCGGCAGGTGGTGGAGCAGCATCAGGTGGTGGAGCAGCCTCAGGTGGTGGAGCAGCGTCAGGTGGTGGAGCAGCCTCAGGTGGTGGAGCAGCCTCAGGTGGTGGAGCAGCGTCAGGTGGTGGAGCAGCGGCAGGTGGTGTTGCAGCATCAGGTGATGGAGCAGCAGCAGGTGATGTTGCAGCGGCAAAAGGTGTATAAGATGGTGATGGCCACTGAAGTGGTGCTGCATGCTGAGCGTCCACAGTCAAGCAGCAGCTCGCTGGTGTCCCATCCTGCGCTGCGGCCTCAATGGAACCAGGATTATAGCTGAAAATAAACAAATGTAGGATCACAAATTTTTGTCCTGAGTAATACATGTTGATTAGTTGGAGAGCGGATCATTAAGGTGATAAATATCTTAGGCACAGAAATAGGCAACATTTAGTTTGTTTTACTGTAATGTCTTTGACCGCTGTCTGTCACACAGCCTCAAAAAAAAAACCTTGTGTGTATAAATTAAATGTAAATCCCTGCAAAACATACCTTGCAGTCACTGGTGCATGTGCGTCTGGCTTCCTCAGCTGCCCCAGACAACTCTCAAAAGCATAGGGTTCCTTCACCCCAACAACAACTGTAGAGTTGCGGCCGACAATATCGTAGACCAGCTCGTCTATAGCAGTCAATGACGTTGTGCAAGGACCACCGCCTGTCAATTAAACTTTCATTTATTATTGCTGATGACCTTTTGTTGTACAGTAAACAGTAGCTTAAACAAAACATTGGGGGAAGTAGGTGACGTTACATCCGGTGGATCCACTTTTATCATATAACAAACGTTGTTAGTTTTATGCGGTGACGTCATAGCTGAGTGGTCCGATATGTTTTCATTTAACAAATGTTAGTTTTATGAGGTGATAATTTGGTATATACGCACATTTCCATACACTGGTACCTTGACTTACGAGTGCCCCAACTTACGAGTTTTCCGAGTTACGAGCAGTCGCTCGGTCGATTTTTGCTTCGAGTTGCGAGCCAAAATCAGAGTTACGAGCGAGCTTCAGATACGCCGCCGCTAGTTGGCGCAGCGAACGCCACAACATCCGCCCAGCATCCCGCGTCTCACTCGTTCACTTCACGTGGTTACCTCGCCGTGGAAGCCATCTCTGTTGGTTGTGCGTCACACAGGCGAATGCAAATGGCGGAGGGTGAGTGCAGTACGTTAGCGCAGTTCCACCACGGGTCCACAGCTGAATAACAAGAGTGTACACTGGCGAATTGCAAATGGGGAGTGGAACGTGCATCCAGTCATATAGGTACAGTAAAAAAATATTTTTTTTTTTTGGGGGGCTGGAACGGATTAATGGTATTTCAATTAATTTCAATGGGGAAAATTGATTTGATATACGAGCAAATTGAGTTACGAGCTCGATCAATGAACGAATTAAACTCGTAAGCCAAGGTAGCACTGTATAATGAATGACCGGCGCGCAGCCCACGCTGGGCTTTCTTTCCACCGTCAGCGACCAGCCTGCGTGGACATGTTCGGCCGGCAAACAACCGCACCGAAAAACGCATTTACCAAACTTAGTGACTTATTTTTTAAAGTACACATATACCGGACTGCCAGAAAAAGTTTGGTAAAACAATATTTCATAATGTAGAGTTCCGTAGAAGTTAGGGTTGAAGGCCGGTTCCCATTACCCCGCCTCTACGGCCGCCGTTGCCGTACAGCGCCCAACAATGACGTCACCATCATCACCGCTTGAGTGGTATTTGTGGTAACTGGGCACAGTTTGCACCTCGTTCGAGGGGACACCGCCGAGCGGAGAGATGACTTGAGTTTAACTTTGTACGGCAGCCGTACAGTACTAGTACAGGGGCGTCGGCTGGTCAACTTTTTTGTGACGTCATTGTTGTTCATTGTGTTGTGCGGCGGCCGTACAGCGGGCTGGTGGACCGACCTTTACTGTATTTCTATGTCACTGATGCCGCTTTCACCTTCAAAACATCTTAATTCAGTGTTGCAGAAATTGTTAAATAACATTTAATGTACACAGATATTTAGGACCTCTGTATTGGCTATCATAACAGCAATATGAAAGCAGCAACAACAATACTGGCAGCAAAAGTTTTATGTTAGATAAAAGCTCACACGACACTAGAAGAAATATAATTACCATCCTGCTTCTGCTCCTTCTTATATCTATCTGGCCTATGTGCGTCTTTGATTTTTGGAGGACGTTGTAGCAACGTCTCTCACAGTCCCCGTGCTACGAGTCCATCCCGGCTGCTGGCACTGTCGGTGTAAATCATATAAGGATGAGTTATGATGTTATCCAATATCACGGAGTATGCTATTTATTTTTCCAAAGCCTCTGCAACAAACAAGCTCTAAATGATAGAAAGCAGATAATACACTATAATATCATCTTTCTTAATTCCGTTGTAATGTTAGGCTCACCACTACCTTCAAAGGTTTTCAATATTCCCCCTCCACAAATACTAATAATGACACGTCGGCAAATAGGACACAATCTCATGCATCTAATCTCGTTGCTTTCCCTCCCGTATCAATAGCAAACGTAAACCTACCAAACTAAATGTTGTTCTGACTAAAACGTCCACAATCAAGTATCACCATTTAAAGTAATCGTCCCAGAATATTTCATCTCCTGATTTAATGCATCAAATCATAGCATTAACGGTATATCAACAATACGTCGTCACTTTTTGTATCCAGTCGGCGTTTAAAACAATAATCCGCAATCAAAATCTGCAATTTCGCCTCGAGTTTTCAAAACGCTCTCAAGGTTTGAAGACGCTCATCTCAGGCTTCGGTACGTAGCATCATGGAGGCTCATCTTCCCGCGCTGATCAGAGAGGCACGTAAACACAGAGTAAATCTAGTACTTGAAGATATTTGGGTGTTTCTGATAATTTTTTTTGCTATATGCCACATGCAATGCCATCCTTTATGGGTGCAGCAGCAGCTGTGCCTTGCGAGAAATTTGCACAACGGAAAAGGAGTGGCGTGTGTAGGGTTATACACGCCTGTATGTGTTTTGTGGGCTAGCAGTTGTGTTGAGAAACGTGTGTAGTGAGGGTACACAGCGGTTACACTGCCAAGTGTTAGGACCTCCAACACCATATCCAGACCAGTGGCCCTATTAGACAGGGACGCCAGGACTGGCAGCAGCGGTGGACCACCAAGACTGTGAGCCTTTGCCTCTTAACAAGAACCAAGTAAGTACACTTCACCTCACCTTGTAGTATAGACCCCTGTTGGTGGTGTGGACTGTCACACTTTCCTGCCTTCCCGCCCGCATATTTTCCACTCTATCTGTAGTTAATGCTATTGTGGTTTCCGAGTACGAACGTTTGAACTGTAGCTCCAAAACTACCATAGAATTTGATCGAGTACCTTCATTGTTGATTCCCACACACACATGGTTTACCTTTTTACCAATCCAATGTTTTGGAGAAGTGGCCATGTCCTCCTGCTGAACCTTAGGCTCTGCTACACTGTTCATACACCTCGTACTCGGGCTCAAACATTAGATCCCTGACAATCTGAGGGTTCGTTTTCCTCATATTTGAGCATCGTACTTCAAGATCTGTCACCTCGACAGATTCACTGTCTGAACACCGAATTACAATCCCTCATCATAACATTTGCCGACGGTGCCGACAGAGTGTCTGCGGGCGTCCTGTTCTGACGTCCTCAATAACAGTCGTAGCCCCTGTTGGAGGAAGATTTTTTTTTTCGCGCTTTTAAAAAGTCGTGTTTTTACGGAATGAGGCCTGGAAATCAATTATTTTTGTGGATTAGGTGTTTTTAATTACCATTCAACATAGTTCGCAAACAAATTGGGTCTGTACGATTACTTTAAGCCAGCTGCCTAATACATTCATATTTTATCACTAAACAACACCCATACTCACGCCGAACGTGATATTTTTCGACGGCCGTGTTAAAACTACAGCTTTATAAAATCAAGTACATTGGTTATTAACGTGACTTTACTGACCACCCAACGCTAGTTTCACTAACCTAACCTGCTGCAGGCTTGGGCATTGCTACCTAACCTTGGTTACCTAACCTAGTCTCTGGGCCAGCTAATTGCTGAAAGAACTCCCGGATTGCAGAAACACACTGTATAACATGATTAATTGTAATATTGTGGTACCGTAATATCAAGATTTATAAATAAAACTGTCGCCCACATGGGAATACTCGTCAATGTGAAAAAGTTGATTACTGTACTCCGCAGAAGTGGATTAAAAAAATCACAAGGAGGGCATGGTTTGGGCGTTTGAACCCCCCCTCGCCCCCCTGCGAGGTTCGGGCCGCATCAATGCCAGGGGTTTATGGAACTGTCGCCGATGGGAATTATCGACGAACACCAACCAAGACTCTCGCCCACATGGTGAATTTTTGGCGGAGTTCCATTTGTAGTACATTTAAAGCACGACGAAAGTGCTATTTCATTATTGGAAACAACATATAATCTTGATCCAAAACCTGAAACTGCAGTGTGACTTGGTAAAGTACCTGACACGCAGGGGGGGCACGCCCACCCTACCCACCGCTCATTCACTAACCTAAACGTGGACCTTCCGTTAACCTAACCACATTACCGTAACCTAAACTGTTGCAAGTTTATGCTGGTATTTAATACCTTAATGTAGAAAAGTGTAAAAGTTGATATTTTGGGTACTGTAATATCAAGATTAAGAACTGGAACTGTCGCCGAAAATCAAAACATAAGCAAATAAGAAAGTTACAAAAGGCCGTGAGACCTACACGTGATAGTTCCCGTTACTTAACACTGCCTACATCCACCTTTCATCCCCATCCATGAATTGATCTAGCCTAAAATAGGACAACTCGCCGACGTCGGCGAAAATTCCTATCGGCCACAGTTATGTGTACCTTGCTTAATTGGGTGTATTGTAATATCCTGCAGTTTTACCAAACTTGCTATCCTTCCTATCCTGTAGCCAAGCTTCTAGGCTCTGACTAATCATGTTATACTGGAAGACATGTATTTGTGAACACGCAATTATCGTGTAAAAACAAAAATCCTCAAAACTAGCCTCCCCATTATATAATGGTTCCTATATAAGTTCCTGGCTCTCAAAATACCATGACTTACCTCGTCACTGCCTCGGCGACTTCAACCCAAGCTCGCTTCTTATCCTGCGAGGTAACTTTTTTGCCGTAGCGGCCGCGTATAATCATCTTCTTGGCGTTGATTAATTGAAGCAGGTAGATTGTCTCATCGGCAGACCAGTTGGACTTCCTTCTCTTCGGTGAAGGTTCTTCTTGGGAGGTATGCATGATGATGTCTGGAGGCATGTTGTCTTGAATGGTGAAGGGCAACTGAGCAAGTGTTTCTCTATCCTGTCTGTCCCTCAATTTAGGAGTCAAACAGACAGAAAGCTGCTGGCAACCCATTCTGACCCTGTGTCCCATGGGTCCCATGGGATGACCCGCCACTCGGCTGACCTTAGTATCTATAACCTGAAACCGTGAACCGGCGTATCAAATTTCACCGAGCACCTGCCTATCTTTCCTCAGACAGGTAGCCGGCCTCCAGCAGGCCTGTTCACTGTAGCTACAATGTCACTCATCTCTCTCCACTATATACAAGCATTTAATACACACAATGACAGCGTCACATCACCCTCACAACCTTGCTGATGACAACGCTTGTACATAAACACCGTGTATTGACTGAAAAGGGAAAACCTTCACGGCAACACCTTTATAGTCGTCCATTTATACAATTCTTCAACATTTTTTTCCGTGTTAAACATTATTTATGGCTTTATACTGTTTATCTAATAATGATTTAGTCTTGAAATTATAATTTCTTCATTTTTCTTATAAATATATTGTCTTTTCATTTTGGTACTTTTGGTTTTGTAAACAAGCGTCCATGGCAACGGGTTTACACTCAAAGTAGCCAGGGATCTGCTAATCCTTGCACTCAAAGTGGATGAGGATAGCATATGCATTTCCTTAATACCAACTTTTACACTTAAGAGTAACACTTAAGAGTAAATATTAATAGTAAGTGAGGATCCGGGCCCTGAGCAACTCTTAAGCTTAGGAGTTTCTAGGAGTCGCTCGGGAGTTGCTCAGTGTTGCTATGAGTTGCTAAGAATTCTTAAGAAAATCTGTTGTGCGCTGAAAATGCTAAGAGTGGTGGAACTGTCCCATAGCGGCTCCTAAGACTATGAGTAGCTATGAGTAAAGTAAAAATACGTTTTTGTTAAACCTATTAGGGTATATATAGCCTACTGAGTATCTTAGTCTGTGTCTGCCTACCCTGATGAAGCCGTGCCAAACAATAAAAGAAAGCCAGGAGAAATGGCGGCGGGAGGACGTGCTGAGAGGAGGCGGCGAGACGGATTTTCGGCAGTGGCGATGTGCTGGAAGAGTACAGGACAGACAATTGTTGAGAGGCACAGGTTTCCACCTGAGCAGGACTGAATCTATCACGGCCTTCGTGAAGCTAAGATCAAAGTTTGCACCAGGCAGGAACCCCTGCTATCTCTGCACTGTTCAGAAAGTTGATGCCTGTTACTCTACCTTACCTAGCCACCCTCGGCGCCCTCCCCCTGGGATGGCATGCAGCGATGGTGGAGGGTGTATTGACTTGGGATGGCCCAGTCCACGGTGAGCAAGAGTAATTACTCAAACTATTGAAGCTCTTGCCTCTACCACATCGTGGTCGACAGTTTATTGATTTATATCTAGATATAAATTATATTATATATACAGTCGGGTGCGACAAAAAACTTAAGGACGCCAAAAAATTTTGGGCGGAATAACGTCCTTAGCGTAGTATGCCAATCGCGTCGGATTGCGATTACCGCATGTTTTTAACGTTTTTGTATATCTGGCAGATGCCAGTAGTGTTCTCCTGCATGTAGTATTCCTCGCCCTCCTGCCCGCTCATGTAATCTTCCTAGCCATCATATTGGGAAGAGCGTTGTTGTATAGTTTGAGTTACTCAACCTTCTACACCCATGCCGCCTCCATCTTACTTACCGCCTTTCCTCCACGTAGCTACTAAATAAAGCATCTATGCCTGAGCCAAAGCTAGCTATCAATGTAAGAGGCAAACAAGATAGTAACCTTGTATCAAAGTGGAAAACAATTGGGCCAGATACGCCTTGAGAGGAAGATGTGATGTTTCCAAACATCACCGTCTTCTCCTCGTGTGATGTTTGCAGGGGTGCGGCGTCAAGATGTAGAGTAAGCACTTGTTTGCGCGGCGAATAAAGTTTTCAGGGCGGCCAGGAAATACCCTCAAAGAAGACTTGTCCCCCTCACTATTTTCTTTTCTCGCCGTTTTCTTTATTGCTTTTCCCCACCTTATACCCCTTTTTTCTTCCCTTTTCTTTTATTTTTTTCGTGTGGGCATCAATGATAAGAAGCGCTTTGTTTGACAATGGTCAACTAATCATTTGAGCCAGTAATGATGGAGTCTTCTGTTTGGGGAAGTTGTCTATGCCTCCGAACCTTGCGGCTCACGCCAAAACAGTCTTACTCACATCTTTAATTGCCGCGCACGCCTGACCACCACACCGAGACGACCGTATGGTTGGAAACACACATCTCCTGCCTATACGTGGCCCTAATTGAATCCTTTCCACATTTGATACAAGGTCTACTGATATGGCGATCTGTATCTTACAAGTGATAAGAGTATTTGCGCCGGGCATACTGCCTTTATTTTATTGACCGCGAGAATGAAGCTAGGGTAGAAGAATGGATACGGCCTAAATGCTGTGAGTTTCGTTAGGAAGGTGGATGAAACAAACACAACAACCTACGGTCCCGATAGCATGGCTTGCCTGAAGACGTACAGAGCTGCCGGTGCCAGGGAGTCCGAGGACATATACGCCAGAAACACTGAATACACTAATGCTCAGCTACTCTAGTAACAAAAATGAAAAATATTCAAGATAACGAGACCACTCCCACCGAAAAATTGTCAAAACAGCTAAGGACTGATTCCCCGCCTCCATAGTTTTGGGTCCTCCCAGTCCTTTTTTTTGCGCCGACTTTAGAAATAAAATATATTTATATCTATACAGGTTGAAGTTCCCACATCGGCAACCTCGGGGACCGCGCCGAGCCGAGTAATGGAATTTTCCGACTTTTAGAAGTAGATATATTAAGGGGGAAAAAAGCATGCAAAAATTCAAAGGGGCAAGTATGTTCAGGAAATAGTTAACACATGTTTTCTACCCTTTCTTTTCACTTGCACCAGTAGGCTGTTCCTCGGACGTTTGGGAGCCATAATAGCAATAACAGACCTATAGAAGTACACAACTATAACAGTGTACACAACTCTACGAGTCACACAGCCACTGAACAATAACAACAAGCAAATCGCGGAGGGAGAAAACCATGCGCGCCTTAGTGTGGTGGCCACCCAGCAGGCTCGACCGGCAACTACGCCGCGGGTTTCTAGGTGATTCTAGCCGCTGGTTTTGGAAAATCCCGAGACAACCATAGCGAGTTTTAGGGTGTGTGCCCGAGTCTTGGATTAGCCCGAGTTTGGGAACTTCCAAACCGTATACATTGATGCAATAATTATGTTCTCGGCCCCATACATGAGTGTTATAATTATTCATTTATTTCCTCTAGTTGTGATCTATGCGCTACTGAGCTAATGCCTTAAAGACACACTCATGCCTTTGTTTTCACTGAGGCCTCGTATACCGGTTCTGTATTAAGTCTTTGATTACGCACAATATTTTAGCACGCTTATTCATTGTTAAATGCAATCTATGCAAATCTACTAACCCATCCTTACTAGCTTTATTTTATTCATACAATAAGCATACATAATAAATTATTGCTATATGACTATATATGTTAAGTGCTTAGCGGCAGTACGGACAAATCTCCCTCAACAACCATGACAGACACCGCCCTGAATGTCAGCTTGCCAGCTGTGTTATTGCTACAAGCCACTCTAGCAATTTTGTTTCCACCTCTGTCAGCGCCTGAAGCGACTAAGTACTGACAGGCAGATGGTGGATGCCAGTCCCCTTACTCTCGCTGGTGGCTGCTGAGAGCAGAGGTAGGGGCATGTCCTTCACATCCACCACCTGCTGAGGGATACCGCAGAGGGAGGCTGGTTGAGCGGGGTAAGAGGAGGGAAGTACCTATATTAACAGCCTGACCTCAGAGGCCCCGAACGCCGCATGGTTCAGCTCCCAGCGACTGTACGAGGCGAGAGGAACCTCAGCCTATCTGTCCATAACAAGATGACACCCTACATACGGACTGGAAGGCTCGTCAGCTGGTGTAGAGTGGAGGACGTCCTCCACCACCAGCCCTGCAGATCATCAGTAGGGAGCGTGGGCTGGAGGACGTGTGAGTGCTGGCACTCACACTGACGACACTAATGGGTGATGGATGGCACAGCCGCTGCCAACCAAAATATCCAAAAATTTATTTGCATACTAGATAGCAAAAGTTCATTCAAATGTCCCTCACCTACAATCTCACTAGTGACACACTGCCACTAGAAAGATGTGCTCAGAGTGTGACTGTGGAAGTCTTAAAGCCTCCAAGGCTCAATGTCAGCTCGTGACTTGTGTGAGTCTTATAAAGACTCCAAGGCCTCAAGGACGTCAGCTCGGTGACTGACTGCAGTTCATTTAAGCTATCAATGACTCAATGGTCAAACTCGTGACTGCTGCTGTCTTTAAAAGCTCCAAGGCTCAATGTCAGCTCGTGAAACTGTAGCAGCTTTAATAGCTTCACGTCTCAATGGTCAGCTCGTAGCTGCTGTCTTTAAGCACTCTCAAGGGGCCTTCAATGGCTCAGCTGTGACGGCCTGAGTCTTATAATAAGCTCCAAGGCTCAATAGGTAAGCTGTCGACTGCCTGAGTCTGTAAAGCCTCCAAGCGTCAATGCAGGCAGCTCGTGACTTTGTGGCATCCGTTAAAGCTCCTAAGGCTCAATGGACTCAGCTCGTGATGCATGAGAGTCTTATAAAGCGTCTAAGCTCAATGGCGCAGCGCGATGTATCATTCGTGCCTGATCTTTAAACAGCCTCCAAGTGTTCAGATGCGTCAGCTCGTGCACTGTGCCGAGTCTTTTAAAGCCACTCAAGGCCCCTCAATGGTCAAGCTCGTGACTGTGCTGTCTTCTAAGCTCCAGGCCTCCACAGGTCAGCTCGTGACGGCGCGCCAGTCTTTAAAGCTCCAAGCGCTCCAATGCTCATGCTCTGTCGCACTTTATGGAGTCTTTAAAGCTCAACGGCCCTCAATGTAGATACCAGCTCGTGATTGTGGAGGTCTTAAAGCTCCAAGGCTGTCAATGGTTCATGCTCGTTGTGACTGTGCTAGTCTTACAAAGCTCCAAGGCTCAATCGGTCAGCCTCGTGCACTAGTGGAGTCTTAAAGCTCCAAGGCTCACTCTGGCTCAGGCCCTCGTGACTGTAGCAGTCTTTAAAGCTCCAAGGCTCAATGCTGTCAGCTCCTGTGGACTGCTGGAGTCTTAAAGCTCCAAGGACTCAATGCCGTCCAGCTCGGACTTGCAGTCTTTAAAGCTCCAAGGCCTCAATGCTAGCTCGCTGACTGTGGAGTCTTCAAGCTCCAAGCGCATCATATGGTCAGCTCGTGACTCGTGCCGGAGCTTTAAAGCTCCAAGGCTGCAATGGTAGCTCAGTGACTTAAGCTGCCCAGTCCATTTTAAAGCTCCAAGCTCACCATGTCAGCATCTATGACCGTGGGTGAGGTCTGTAACATGCTCCTAGGCACGACAATGGTCAGCATGCGTGAGCTGTGGAGTACGATTTAAATCGTCAATGCTCAATGCGTAGCTCGTGACTGTGCAGTTCTTAAAAGCATCAAATGGCTAATGGTAGCTCGCTGACTGGGTAGTCTTTAAAGCTCCAAGCTCTAAGGCTGTACAGCGCGTGACGGTGTGGAGTCTTATGTAACAGCTCCAAGGCTACAATGGTCATGCTCGTGACGGTTCCACCAGGTCCGTTGCATCCCGTACCCAAGTGTCCATCTCACCCTACCACTCCCCCCCCCCCCTCCTCCCCCACTCACTTCTCTCACCCCCCCCCCTCCTCCCCCCCCCGCTGCCGTACTTAAAGCTCAAAGGCTCCATGGTCAGCTCGTGAGTGCTCAGTCTTAAAGCTCAAGGGCTCCATGCCCGTCAGCTCGGAATTGTGGTCAGTCTTTTAAAGGCTCCAAGCTCAATGCCCCGTCAGCCTCTTGACTTGAATGACAGTCTGTAACCCTATAATTTTAACCATTAGGGGGTTACATGTGGTTTCGTATACACGAGATTTCGCTTTACGAAGTATGCCAGGTGCGATACCTAACTGCCTGTATACCTTCGGCGACCTCCCTGATACTCCGCTATCATAGTATTCCTTAAAGCCTATAGTATCAAGGACGTTCTATCGTTGGAATGTATGATTCAAGGAGGGAGCGGGTAAAATTTTACTATACTTATGCTATAGCGCCTGTAGGCATGTGACCTCCAGGGCTCGGACGGTAGGCCTGGAGGCCTCACTTGAGGTGTGAAGTTAGGATCCCGCGCCCCGTGGTGGCGAAGCAGGGATTTTTATAGTGACGCCTGTAATTAGAAGGTCATACCTGCCCCACTGTGGCCTCAGATGCACTAGGATCGAAGGTAGAGGTAAGTGGACAGGGCATGTGGTAGTTCTTAGGCCACCGACGGTGCAGAAATTTAAGCGGAATTTATGGGTATTACTCAGACGTCGTACTGTTGATCTTTGAGAACGCCATCGGCTGCCACAACACTCTGCTACCGCCTCCCCAAATGACCTGGTTACCCATTCCCCCCCCAAAAGACGTCCATGATCTGCTAAACCAAACACTGTAATCAATTAATATCGATAAAAGAGGAAGAGTAGAGGAGATATCAGAGAGAAGACAGGACCCACTGCGCAAAGGTATTTGAATACATGCACGTTGTCTATAAAGATGTGGTTACGCAGACCTTAGGCAGACGCGCGCCCTGATCACTCCACAATCCCCACAGGTTTCCAGATCCTTGTCCCTACCATCATATGTCCCTCTCATTGAAGAAAATAAGATGATTAAAGACTCGTCATTCTAGTCGCAAATGATCACACAACCTTGATAATGCTTCCGGACCCCTAAGAAGGAAGATGTCTGCACAGGCATCCGACCATTTGTGGTTGGAAGAATAATGCTAGTACCGTACTACTGAGTATAACACCTTACAGTCATAACATGCTATATCAGCAATGATTCTTTTGCTTAAAAAAAACCGAGTTTATGCTAGCATAATTCATAACGCTATAATGTAACTTCAAAAAGGTCACCTCCTATTTTTAGTAGAGATAACCTATATTATAATTAAAAAATACGTTACTATACAGTAAATCCTCCAATTATTAATGTCTCAGCATATCTAAATTCTTTGAATGAACAATACGCATGACCCTGAGTCTGAACCAGGTCTCATTCAAGCTGTACTGGAAACTGCGCTCTACTAATCGCAACATTTAATCCTTTTTCTTGTTTAGGACTGATGTAGATGTTAGTATGTGCTTCCCAAGGGCACTCTTCTCTCTTCTATACCTCATATCAAGTAGAAGGCCAAAAGCATGAAAAAGAACTGTCAGCGGCTAAAGAAAGATTTAGCCAACGTAATCATGAGCGCAAGAGCTAGGGTCATTATACTTATTTAGAAGAGCTCAAGAAGAAAACCCTTTCTTGACATTTATAACGGCACTACGTCCGACCAAGCTGCCAAGCGGATGACCGTTATTGACAGAAGACATGCGAGAGTGCAGCAAGTATGGTTACGCCAACATAATGCATGATAAGAATATGCTTCCCCTAGAGAAGCCAGGATGGACATGAGGCAGAGAGTATCATAGTAGAACTAACGTCAAGACAGGACAGGCTGGGGAGATCGCTTTTTTCTCTTAACTTTTTTTTTTTTTTTTTTTTTTTCCTCTTTGGTTTTTTTTTTTTTTTTTTTTTTTTTCTTCCGATTATATCTGGGACAGCAGCATGCCTGCACATAATGCATATACATTTGCGGCCATAACAAAAACCTAAACTTTTAATTTTATGTAGTGAGTGGGGGCTATAAGCAGGTTCTGGACTAAGTGCTACCAGAAATGGTGCACAAAAGCATCATAAGAGGCTGACAATGTGTTGACATGGAACATGTGGACTCGTCGGAGCAATAAGTTTTAACAAGCTTATAAACTAAGGTGCCCTGTCAAAGTTCCAATGTACACGGACTAGACAAGACTCGGTGATTTGTAAATCATAGTGTTATAGTTAAATTCTTGTGTAGCAATTGAGAAAACTTCAGTTTTATGAAACTTTCGACTATCACTCGGTCCTCCCATACTATTAAGTTAATATATAGAGTTACCTGTCCTAGTCAATACCTATAAACCCAGTACACATACAGACAACCCTCTCAATAGCAGATATGTGTTTAAAGTAGATCTGCCCTAATCATAACTTATAATACTAATAAATACTATGAGTCTTTCTCAAATAGCTGAATATTATAACCTCAACAGGACTATAATTCATGAATGAAAAATACCCATGCCATATACTCTACAATGCCACAATCAGCACCTTTAAGTGGCTTACTTTAGAAAACTACGTATAGGGCTCTTTGATGACCAGTTCACATAATAGCACAAGTACTACACTAGATATAATTAGTCGTACATGCCATAATTACCCAAATCCCCCCCCAGATTTCCTTATTAGGTAAATCATTCATCCTAGTACTGCGCTAATTGAGTTATCGTATTGTCAAAAGTGAAAAAAGATACAGTGCCCTAATGCACTATGCCGTAATGAATTTGCAAACAAATTCCACTGAGTGAAATAGTCCTGATGCCTACAGAACTAAGTGAGCACATTTTAAATCGACCGAAATCGATACTAGATGAGTCTAAAGGACAGCTAACATTAATCTACAAAATACGACCCCTACTATCAATTAGGTAACCTTCTAATAATAACATTATAACCCGCTAGGTACCATTGTCACAACCACACTCCAATGCATGCGACATAAAAAAATCACCTAAGCATGTGGAACACCTAATTACAAGACTCAATCAATACTCTCACTGATATAATTACATTTGATCTATACAGTGACTTTCCCTAATGGTTAAATCATTGTAGAATACTGCAGATACTGTTACCAAATCCATTGCATATACTGATAGTACAACACTTAAACAACCTTAGACAACACTTTCTCAAAATAGTAAGGATCATTACATTTGTCAATTCTGTACATTCACACAAACTATACAGTGATACTGAAAACAATCATACATGGCCGATCAAAAACTACTTTCTAAATCACCCGACATTGAATCTAATACCAAATACTTACACTCAATCAGAAGACTGTCGGCCCACCAAATACATTGAATGTATTTAAGTAACTTAAATATCTAAATAACCCCGTATCGGAGAATAGTAGACTAAATACATTTACGAAGCTATGTAAATACTAGATATCTAAATACATCATTATATCTAAATACATTTGCAAATACAATTTTAAAATACCCACTAAATTTCTCACACTTATGTACGAAAAAAAAAATCCTTAGGATTTCTCTTAGATTTGCGTTCCTTAGAAATTCATTTCTCAGGCCTGAATTTCCTTAAAATACGGACCTTTCCTTGAAAGTGGAAACACTGGTTCACTTCTAACATCAGTATTGATTGCCGGATGTTAGGCGGAATTTATAGGCCAAATTAACATGCATAAAAAGTATTTAATTTTGTATTGAGTATTTAAATAACTATATTTTGTAATCTTTAAATACTCTATGAATATAAGAATATTAGATACGAAGTATTAATGAGAGTACAGGAAAACATATGTTATTATAAAATACAGTTCTAAATACACAAATGTAAGTTTAAATACCCAAATATCATTTAAAATACTGCCAGCTCCTGCACCCGAATTATAGAACTAGAAGGTCATGCACAGGTAAATTCTAAAGTACTTCCAAGACAAGAATGGTATAATAATCATAAGTAGAACAGCAATACTAGAAATGACTGAGCCAGGAACAGCCCCCCTAACAGTTAGATGAGATAGACATGCCGCCGTAGAGAATAGCGGAAGTTGCAGTAAGAGGAATTTAAAAGGAAAGGTGATCGAGAAGATGTGAGAATGAGGTGCATGACAGAGAAAAGGAGTCGCTTTCTGTCCATGGCCAACCTCTAAGGGAGTTTCAATGATACAAGTATAGAAATATACATCTAGATCAGACTAGACATACTCACATACAAAGCATTCTACACTCAGTCTATGTCAACATTAAACAGTGAGGCATCACCTTCCCTTAAAGTGCGCATTAGGGACCAAGGTCTCTGCAGAGGCATATATAACTGCCTGGAGCGCTTACCAGGAAAGTAGGCCTTGTTCGTCTGTACCGTTATGTGAGGTATATTCACGCGATGACAAGTACACCACCCCAGACATAACAGTGACCACGCAACAGCAGTTATGACTACACATTGGTTACAAGCAAGAACTGACAACCAGAGATAAATTATTTGAAGAGACATAACGTGAAGTATATAATTATTATGATAGCAAGACTTGCAGATCCCTACCTAAACAAACAGCATTAAACTTACTGTCTGGTGAATGCGTTTGCTGAAAGAGGAAAGAACGGCATATGAGCTGAGTGCCTTGCGACATGTGCGTGATGGGACCAGCAAAAAGGGCACCATGCAGTGTGACTACAAGTGAGCGACCACCTTGTTACACCACAGAGACCCGCTGCAGACAGACATCATCCACACGCCCATACACCTCTCCTGGAAACTGTGGACGCATGTTCAGTTATTTCTTCAGTGACGATGAGTACAGTAAACCATCTAAGTGACCGAGTCAAGCGGCTATTACACGCGGGCACTTTTCCCGACATCAGTAAGCAGTGCTCAGGTAGCAGTTTGAGGATTGTTGCCTCAAGCCCGCCCTGTTTGCGCTTGTGTAGCCAAGGCGGAATACTGTCGAAGCATTGTGCCTCGTCATTTGAGTGAGCAAAAACGTTTTTATATTATAAAGCGACCGAAATAGTGGATGCCTTGCTATTAGTTTATTGCAAGAGCATGTTCTTCGAAAACTCTCAAGACGACTACAGGCCTAGCCTGACTGGACAGACGAGATGGAAAGCTTGATGACTGGACTTAGTTCTAGGACATCCTTCAATAGGGAACATATATAGGCCCTTATTTGTTAAAAAAAAAACATTAAAAAAAAAAACATTACACCCCTATCCCCAATGGAACCCCTGACCTTCCAAGTCATTTATTTTACGGTGATACACGGCGAAGGTTGTTTGCGAGGCGTACAGGTGTGAAAGTGAAAGGTGTGGTTTTATATGGAAAAAGCGAGAGAGGCTAAGAGTGCAGTGTTAGCCCCCGAGTGTGTGTGTTGACCTAAGAGCGAACGCGCAGTTTCTCCGTCCACTAAAAAAAGGGGCGTCAGCCCGTACCGCCACGTGCCACGGGTAGACGGCGGCGGCCACAGTGGTCCATAGAAGCTACTCTCAGGGGATTACAGGAAGTTTTAAATGAATAAAAAACCTTTGGCCTAATAAAAAAAAAAACTTTCTAATTAGGTATATTGAATTGAAAGTAGTTTAGTTTTCGTACACTGATTTTGAGTATTTTCGTACATACCTGTGTCATTCGTAACTCTAGTAGTCCCAAATTCAACCCCTGCGCTGAGTGTACGAAACGACTATGGTTTCAACAACTTTTGGTAATAATGGACGAGAAGTTTTGTCGGCGCCCCCGCCCCCTCCTCCCCAGAGAAAAACCCAAAAACTATTTTTCTTGGCCCTACAATAGGTGCTTGTTCTAATGGAGATAGTTTTTTATTTTGCGGCAAAAAACCCCCCAACCCCCCCAATTTTTTTTTTTTTTTTTAATAATAATGAAACCTAACCTAACCCCTTATAGTTTTATAATAAATAAACTTTAAAAAAACCTTTTTAAAATAAAAAGGTTTTAATGAAAACCTAAACCTAACCTTAAAGGTTTTTAATGAAACCCAACCTAAACCTTATAGGTTGTAATGAAATAACCAATAACTTAACCACAAGGTATACTTTTTTTTTTTTTTTTTTTGGCAAAATAAAACTATCCCCATTACAAAAGCCCCCGTTATTAGGAAAAGCGTTATGATCATTTGTATCATAACCGCATCAGGTCTGTATGCATTTTGCTCATCAAAAACACAGATCACCGTGTAAATAGTTTCGTTTACACTCATGAAATCGCTCAGTGAGCAGAAAAAGTGCCCGTGTAATAGCGCCCTTTAAAAGGCCACTCATCACCCACATACCGCAAAAACACAATAATGTTGTTGTTCCATCTTACAGGGTATAACAGAAATCTCCCAACAAAAACACGCTTCAGACTGTCAAAAGGGCAAATTAATTTTCTTTTTATTTATTATTTCTAAAAAAAATGCTGTTCGGGGGGAGGATATGTAGGAAAAACCCCCCCAAATTTTTTTTTCCCTTTTTTAAACCAAACCTTTGGGCTCATGAAAAAATTATCGGGCTTAAAGTTATATAAAAAAACATAAGAAAAATTAGGGAAGTACAAAAAAGGGCCGGGGGACATACAGTGGTAGTTCCTGTTACTTTAAAAAAAATACCCCCCCCACCCACCTTTTTAAAAACCCCATCCCTGAAATTTTTCTAGCCCCCTTTTAAAACTTTCCCCATTGACTCCGCAATAGTACTGACGCTGAGTTTATTCCAATCATTTTTCTACCTTGAATCCCTTACCATCTAAAATTCAACATTTTACCCCCCCATCAGGGAAGGTGTGCTTTTGAATTTAATAAAACCCCATTTATGGCAAAACATAAGCAGCTGTTTAAAAAAAAATTCATGTAAGGTGACACCGGGTCACCTGCAGTGTAAAAAATAAACAATTTATCCTTACTGCTTCAATTAATCACTGCAAAACCACCTTACCCTCACTGATTCCCTCATCACCATTCCAAAGAAATTTTTTTATNGTGATTTACTATGGAAGAATTAAGCCGTAACCTTAAACACTACACTTTAGGGAGTACGGTTTCTGTTTACTTTAATGGATTCTACAAACTTCAATCAATCTAAAATAAAAATCTGAGTTTCCGTCGCAAAAGAGTACTTTCGGAGACATAAAATGTTTTTAGTAGGAAGGAGTGTATAGGATATATGACAATTAAGTAACCTAACCCCACCTTTAGACTCTGTAACCTAACCTAATCTAACCTAACCCCATGTTTTAATCTAACTAAAGCCAAATCCTCATTAAAGTGTCTGCGGCAAGGGAAGAACAGAGGCGATGCAGGTCACAAGAGGAAGAAGAGTGAGGCACACGTAAACACTTGTCTCTCTCCTCCCTATAAACAACACGTCATTTCTCCACATGTAATGATTTGCACGGAACCTTAGTGAGAGAATGTTTCTAAGAATGCAATGAGGCAAAGAGAAAATTACCCTCAATTCAGTAGGGAATTCTGGTCCTGGTGTAAAATAATACAGAATTTTTCTCTAGTTTTGGCTCTGTATAATGTGCAGCAGTTACTCTCTTCCGGAAACTACAGATAAACTCTCTATTAAAATATAGCAATTATTTTTAAAGTTAATAATAGGTAGGTTAAGTGAATTTTTTTTTTTGGGGGGGGGGTTAGGATAGACTTAGGTTTGGTTTAAGTTAGGTTTAGGATAAGTTTGGGTTGGGTTTTGTAGAGTGAGTTAGGTTAAATAAACGCCGTGTCACACGGGGATATTTTCCGGCATCTTTTGGTATTTTGCTACCATTGGATGCCCGTAGTGGTGGCAAAAAACTGCTCGTGTTGGCACACGGCGCTTCTGCTACGAGCATCTTTTACTGGCCCGGTATTTATAATAAGGCTATGGGATTCCCATAAGGTTCGACATAACATAAAGTCGCCCATAAGATCTCCATAGCTATGCAGCAAATTTCCCTTGTTTCCAAGTACACACAAACCTCGTTTTCCCGGACTAATAGGGAGAAGCACTGGTCCGGGAACCGCAAAAGTCCGGTAATCGAAACAGTAAAAAAAAAAAAAAA
Organism: Chionoecetes opilio; assembly: GCA_016584305.1. Classification (NCBI taxonomy): domain Eukaryota; kingdom Metazoa; phylum Arthropoda; class Malacostraca; order Decapoda; family Majidae; genus Chionoecetes; species Chionoecetes opilio. Next base: position 380,262 of record JACEEZ010003082.1, read on the forward strand.
AAGTCCGATGCCATTACCCACCCTCGGACGTTTATCCTACTCTAGTATTTACTGTCCGACAACCGCCAATATCAACTACCCCGCCGCGGACTTTTTCGTCCGCTGAGAATGCTGCCACCTGGCGGGAGGCAGCAGAAAGTATTCAATAGTCTCAAGAGACGTTCCTGCAGCAGGGGCAGTGGGAGTCAGGGGACTGACGGAGGCCGTGCAGGTGAACCGTGAGTGTCGTGTGCCCAAATGTAAACAATACGACCGCTGAGCATGCTGCCACCTGGCGGGAGACGCGGACACTGACCAGGGGTGACAGGAGACGCTCGGACCGCCGAATTTACGAACAGGACCAGGCATTTCAACGTTTAAAAAAAAAAAAAAAAAAAAAAAATTGTCCGAGACTGACATATCCCCGGACATCGGATTTTGTCCGGCAAATCCGATATCCGGGAAATGGAGGTCCGGAAAATCGAGGTTTGTGTGTATTACATGTTTGTTTTTCCGGAATTAGTATCTCCACTACGTGCTGAAGCTGAAATGATAGCCCTCCAGAAGGTAGATATGACTGCGTAGTTAAAACAAATCTTTACCTTCATTTCTGCCAAAAACAAGAGCTAAATTTATTATAAACATATCAATACTAAATAGAAAATAATAATGCCTTCGAAAAATGTTGTCAAATAAACAGTGAAAACCCTTTATTCATCCTTTTCATCTATTAGTAGAAGTGGAACTGTCGTCGAAAATTTTCGTCGGCAAGAATTCTCGGTTGTTGTCTCGCCGAGAATTTGGGTACACGAGAGTATTACCATGGACGGCCGTGGGCAAATATTTTCCCTGTCCACTCCAGCTGCTCCATGGTCATCACTGCAGCAGCTGCACTGCTCAGTGCCTGCTGCATCTTGCCAGTGGTGAGGAAACAATCATAATGTTATTATAATTTTCATTCCCGCTGTCAGTGTATGGTTCCTTTTTTATTTACTCTGGAGGAATGCATTCACGAGTGACATACATAATTCCCTCATGGTTCAGCCGATACCTCTTGACAAGTTCTTCGTCATTCAATTAGCCGAGAACGTCTCTTCTGGCACAACAATGCCTGAGTTGGCGCTGGCGGAAGAGTTGTTTTGCTGCCATGTTGACGGCTTATGTCAACATAAGGATCCTTATGGGACCTCCGGACATCCCATAGCGCTTATGGGGAACTTTATGGGAAAACACGAGCACTTATGGAGATTTTCGGTGACTTATGGCGAACTTTGCCATTTTGTCTGCTTATGGGAAACCCATAAGCTATTATAAATACGGGCCCTGGAATCTTCCGGGACCCACAACCATATCAAACATTATGGATCGTGCAGGAAGACTTCGTCTGGCTGCTATAGTGTTTGCTTTTGTCGCGGGTCCCAGAAGATGCTCGTAGCCGAAACGCCGTGTGACGACACGCACATAGTTTACCACCACTACGGGCATCAAATGGTAGCAAATACCAAAAGATGCCGGAAAATATCCCCGTGTGACACGGCCTTCGGCTAATCTGAAGGTGCGCGATTGCCCGGCCGCTGCGGCTGGTTGGCAACGCCAACTCCTGCAAATTATTTTCCAAATGGGCATTATTTATTATTATTTAGTAAAAAAAATATTATATTTTGTGTTTCAAGAAGTTGATTATATCCACTACATCCTAGAGCATAACATACAAAGAATGTGCTTATAAAGGCCGGCAGAGAGCGCCCATCTTTCATGAGTACACAAGAAACCCTTGAGTCCCCACTGTGGTGTTTATATGCAGTCAAGGCATTGTCACTGTGAAAAGTCACACAGTCTTGACAGGACATTTTTTAAAGAATAGAGTCATAAAGGTAACACTCAAATATATTTTGGTCATTCCGACTATATCATGCCAAATCTTTGTTGTTATTGCTAATCTTGGTAGCCTTTCTGATTATTATTCGAATGCTTTTCTTATTTGTTACAGCTGCAGGGCCACAAGTTACACGGAGCATCTGTTTACAGCTGCAGGGCCACAAGGTAGCACGGAGCATTGTTTATAGCTGCAGGGCCACAAGGTAGCACGGAGCATTGTTTACAGCTGCAGGGCCACAAGGTAGCACGGAGCATTGTTTATAGCTGCAGGGCCACAAGGTAGCACGGAGCATTGTTTACAGCTGCAGGGCCACAAGGTAGCACGGAGCATTGTTATATTAGCTGCAGGGCCACAAGGTAGCACGGAGCATTGTTTATAGCTGCAGGGCCACAAGGTAGCACGGAGCATTGTTTACAGCTGAGGGCCACAGGTAACACGGAGCATTGTTTACAGCAGGGCCACAAGGTAGCACGGAGCATTGTTATAGCTGCAGGGCCACAAGGTAACACGAGCATTGTTTTATAGCTGCAGGGCCACAAGGTAACACGGAGCATTGTTTACAGCTGCAGGGCCACAAGGTGCACGGAGCATTGTTTATAGCTGCAGGGCCACAAGGTAACACGGAGCATTGTTTATAGCTGCAGGGCCACAAGGTAGCCACGGAGCATTGTTTATAGCTGCAGAGGCCACAAGGTAACACGGAGCATTGTTTATAGCTGCAGGGCCACAAGGTAACACGGAGCATTGTTTATAGCTGCAGGGGCCACAAGGTAGCACGGAGGCATTGTTTATAGCTGCAGGGCCACAAGGTAACACGGAGCATTGTTTATTAGCTGCAGGGCCACAAGGTAACACGGAGCATTGTTTATAGCTGCAGGGCCACAAGGTAACACGGAGCATTGTTTACAGCTGCAGGGCCACAAGGTAGCACGGAGCATTGTTTATAGCTGCAGGGCCACAAGGTAACACGGAGCATTGTTTATAGCTGCAGGGCCACAAGGTAACACGGAGCATTGTTTATAGCTGCAGGGCCACAAGGTAACACGGAGCATTGTTTATTAGCTGCAGGGCCACAAGGTAACACGAGCATTGTTTATAGCTGCAGGGCCACAAGGTAACACGGAGCATTGTTTATAGCTGCAGGGCCACAAAGGTAACACGGAGCATTGTTTATAGCTGCAGGGCCACAAGGTAACACGGAGCATTGTTTATAGCTGCAGGGCCACAAGGTAACACGGAGCATTGTTTATAGCTGCAGGGCCACAAGGTAACACGGAGCATTGTTTATAGCTGCAGGGCCACAAGGTAACACGGAGCATTGTTTATAGCTGCAGGGCCACAAGGTAACACGGAGCATTGTTTATAGCTGCAGGGCCACAAGGTAGCACGGAGCATTGTTTATAGCTGCAGGGCCACAAGGTAAACGGAGCATTGTTTACAGCTGCCAGGGCCACAAGGTAACACGGAGCATTGTTTATAGCTGCAGGGCCACAAGGTAACACGGATGCATTGTTTATAGCTGCAGGGCCACAGGTAACACGGAGCATTGTTTATAGCTTGCAGGGCCACAAGGTAAGCACGGAGCATTGTTTATAGCTGCAGGGCCACAAGGTAACACGGAGCATTGTTTACAGCTGCAGGGCCACAAGGTAACACGGAGCATTGTTTATAGCTGCAGGGCCACAAGGTAACCGGAGCATTGTTTACAGCTGCAGGGCCACAAGGTAGCACGGAGCATTGTTTATAGCTGCAGGGCCACAAGGTAACACGGAGCATTGTTTTAGACTGCAGGGCCACAAGGTAAACACGAGGCATTGTTTATAGCTGCAGGGCCACAAGGTAACACGGAGCATTGTTTATAGCTGCAGGGCCACAAGGTAACACGAAGCATTGTTTACAGCTGCAGGGCACAAAGGTAACACGAGCATTGTTTATATAGCTGCAGGCCACAAGGGTAACACGGAGCATTGTTTATAGCTGCAGGGCCACAAGGTAGCACGGAGCATTGTTTATAGCTGCAGGGCCAAGGTAACACGGACATTGTTTATAGCTGCAGGGCCAACAAGGTAACACGGACATTGTTTATAGCTGCAGGGCCACAAGGTAACACGGAGCATTGTTTAAGCTGCAGGGCCACAAGGTAACACGGAGCATTGTTTACAGCTGCAGGGCACAAGGTAGCACGGAGCATTGTTTATAGCTGCAGGGCCACAAGGTAACACGGAGCATTGTTTACAGCTGCAGGGCCACAAGGTAACACGGAGCATTGTTTATAGCTGCAGGGCCACAAGGTAACACGGACCATTGTTTATAGCTGCAGGGCCACAAGGTAACACGGAGCATTGTTTTATAGCTGCAGGGCACAAGGTAACACGGAGCATTGTTTTACAGCTGCAGGGCCACAAGGTAGACACGGAGCATTGTTTATAGCTGCAGGGCCACAAGGTAACACGGAGCATTGTTTACAGCTGCAGGGCCACAAGGTACACGGAGCATTGTTTATAGCTGCAGGGCCACAAGGTAACAACGGAGCATTGTTTTACAGCTGCAGGGCCACAAGGTAACACGGAGCATTGTTTATAGCTGCAGGGCCACAAGGTAGAACGGAGCATTGTTTATAGCTGCAGGGCCACAAGGGTAACACGGAGCATTGTTTATAGCTGCAGGGCCACAAGGTAACACGGAGCATTGTTTACAGCTGCAGGGCCACAAGGTAGCAACGGAGCATTGTTTATAGCTGCAGGGCCACAAGGTAACACGGAGCATTGTTTACAGCTGCAGGGCCACAAGGTACACGGAGCATTGTTTTATAGCCGCAGGGCCACAAGGTAACACGGAGCATTGTTTACAGCTGCAGGGCCACAAGGTAACACGGAGCATTGTTTATAACTGCAGGCACACAAGGTAACACGGAGCATTGTTTACAGCTGCAGGGCCACAAGGTAGCACGGAGCATTGTTTACAGCTGCAGGGCCACAAGGTAGCACGGAGCATTGTTTACAGCTGCAGGGCCACAAGGTAGCTCGGAGCATTATTTACAGCTGCAGGGCCACAAGGTAACACGGAGCATTGTTTATAGCTGCAGGGCCACAAGGTAACACGGAGCATTGTTTATAGCTGCAGGGCCACAAGGTAACACGGAGCATTGTTTATAGCTGCAGGGCCACAAGGTAACACGGAGCATTGTTTATAGCTGCAGGGCCACAAGGTAACACGGAGCATTGTTTATAGCTGCAGGGCCACAAGGTAACACGGAGCATTGTTTATAGCTGCAGGGCCACAAGGTAACACGGAGCATTGTTTATAGCTGCAGGGGCCACAAGGTAACACGGAGCATTGTTTATAGCTGCAGGGCCACAAGGTAACACGGAACATTGTTTATAGCTGCAGGGCCACAAGGTAACACGGAGCATTGTTTATAGCTGCAGGGCACAAAGGGTAGCACGGAGCATTGTTTATAGCTGCAGGGCCACAAGGTAACACGGAGCATTGTTTACAGCTGCAGGGCCACAAGGTAACACGGAGCATTGTTTATAGCTGCAGGGCCACAAGGTAACACGGAGCATTGTTTACAGCTGCAGGGCCACAAGTTAACACGGAGCATTGTTTATAGCTGCAGGGCCACAAGGTAACACGGAGCATTGTTTATAGCTGCAGGGCCCAAGGTAACACGGAGCATTGTTTTTATAGCTGCAGGGCCACAAGGTAACACGGAGCATTGTTTATAGCTGCAGGGCCACAAGGTAGCACGGAGCATTGTTTATAGCTGCAGGGCCACAAGGTAACACGGAGCATTGTTTACAGCTGCAGGGCCACAAGGTAACACGGAGCATTGTTTATAGCTGCAGGGCCACAAGGTAACACGGAGCATTGTTTTATAGCTGCAGGGCCACAAGGTAACACGGAGCATTGTTTACAGCTGCAGGGCCACAAGGTAGCACGGAGCATTGTTTATAGCTGCAGGGCCACAAGGTAACACGGAGCATTGTTTATATGCTGCAGGGCCACAAGGTAGCACGGAGCATTGTTTATAGCTGCAGGGCCAAGGTAACACGGAGCATTGTTTAATAGCTGCAGGGCCACAAGGTAACACGGAGCATTGTTTATAGCTGCAGGGCCACAAGGTAACACGGAGCATTGTTTTTATTAGCTGCAGGGCCACAAGGTAACACGGAGCATTGTATATAGCTGCAGGGCCACAAGGTAACACGGAGCATTGTTTATAGCTGCAGGGCCACAAGGTAACACGGAGCATTGTTTATAGCTGCAGGGCCACAAGGTAACACGAGCATTGTTTATAGCTGCAGGGCCACAAGGTAAACGGAGCATTGTTTATAGCTGCAGGGCCACAAGGTAACACGGAGCATTGTTTATAGCTGCAGGGCCACAAGGTAACACGGAGCATTGTTTATAGCTGCAGGGCGCACAAGGTAGCACGGAGCATTGTTTACAGCTGCAGGGCCACAAGGTAACACGAGCATTGTTTACAGCTGCAGGGCCACAAGGTAGCACGGAGCATTGTTTACAGCTGCAAGGGCCACAAGGTAGCACGGAGCATTGTTTACAGCTGCAGGGCCACAAGGTATCACGGAGCATTGTTTATAGCTGCAGGGCCACAAGGTAGCACGGAACATGTTTATGAGCTGCAGGGCCACAAGGTAGACACGGAGCATTGTTTATATAGCTGCAGGGCCACAAGGTAGCACGGAGCATTGTTTACAGCTGCAGGGCCACAAGGTAGCACGGAGCATTGTTTACAGCTGCAGGGCCACAAGGTAGCACGGAGCATTGTTTACAGCTGCAGGGCCACAAGGTAGCACGGAGCATTGTTTCCCAGCTGCAGGGCCACAAGGTAGCACGGAGCATTGTTTACAGCTGCAGGGCCACAAGGTAGCAACGGAGCATTGTTTACAGCTGCAGGGCCACAAGGTAGCACGAAGCATTGTTTACAGCTGCAGGGCCACAAGGTAGCACGGAGCATTGTTTATAGCTGCAGGGCCACAAGGTAGCACGGAGCATTGTTTACAGCTGCAGGGCCACAAGGTAGCACGGAGCATTGTTTACAGCTGCAGGGCCACAAGGTAGCACGGAGCATTGTTTTACAGCTGCAGGCCACAAGGTAGCACGGAGCATTGTTTTATAGCTGCAGGGCCACAAGGTAGCACGGAGCATTGTTTTATAGCTGCAGGGCCACAAGGTAACACGGAGCATTGTTTACAGCTGCAGGGCCACAAGGTGCACGGAGCATTGTTTATAGCTGCAGGGCCACAAGGTAGCACGGAGCATTGTTTACAGCTGCAGGGCCACAAGGTAGCACGGAGCATTGTTTACAGCTGCAGGGCCACAAGGTAACACGGAGCATTGTTTACAGCTGCAGGGCCACAAGGTAACACGGAGCATTGTTTACAGCTGCAGGGCCACAAGGTAACACGGAGCATTGTTTACAGCTGCAGGGCCACAAGGTAGCACGGAGCATTGTTTACAGCTGCAGGGCCACAAGGTAACACGGAGCATTGTTTACAGCTGGCAGGGCACAAAGGTAACACGGAGCATTGTTTACAGCTGCAGGGCCACAAGGTAACACGGAGCATTGTTTACAGCTGCAGGGCCACAAGGTAGCACGGAGCATTGTTTACAGCTGCAGGGCCACAAGGTAACACGGAGCATCGCTGACAGAACGATTGGGCAACGGAAACGGCGCTTTCATGTACTGCATGGGGAAGTTGGTCTCTCTCCGGTGAAGACATGCACTGTCATCATGGCTTGTTGTGTCCGCTACAACATCTCTAAGACGAGAAATGCTGCAATGCCTCCAGCAGGTCATTTTTGTATTACTGTTATTGAATTTATATTATCTTAGATTTATTATGCACAAGAAAATCTATGTCTTTATCTTTAGTTAAGCAGTGCTGTAATGGATTTGTAGGAATTTTCATCTATCTGCTAAGTTTTATTTCTCTTTTGGACAGTTAAGTTATCTTACAACTTAATATATTTTTGCCACTTTCGTCCCTTATAATATGTGATTCACACTTCATTGATGTTTATACTCAGGCAGGCACACCATTATACTCAGGCAGGCACACCATTATACTCAGGCAGGCACACCATTATACTCAGGCAGGCACACCATTATACTCAGGCAGGCACACCATTATACTCAGGCAGGCACACCATTATACTCAGGCAGGCACACCATTATACTCAGGCAGGCACACCATTATACTCAGGCAGGTATACCATTATACTCAGGCAGGCACACCATTATACTCAGGCAGGCACACCATTATACTCAGGCAGGCACACCATTATACTCAGGCAGGCACACCATTATACTCAGGCAGGCACACCATTATACTCAGGCAGGCACACCATTATACTCAGGCAGGCACACCATTATACTCAGGCAGGCACACCATTATACTCAGGCAGGCACACCATTATACTCAGGCAGGCACACCATTATACTCAGGCAGGCACACCATCCACAGTGTCTTTTGGCCTCCCCGTCTACACACTTGCAGGACTTGTATTATGGTGATGGAAATATTCAACCTTAGACAACTTTCCTTATTGTTTGCTCTTCATCAGAGGATAATGATGATGGTGGTGGTGGTGATGATGATGATAATGATGATGATGATGATGATGATGATGATGATGATGATGATGATGGTGGTGGTGGTGATGATGGTGGTGATGATGAAGACGACATCATCGAAGACGACCGTGCAAACACTCCACCAGGACGCAGACGCAGGACGCCGGCTCTACAGCACTGGGATGGATTTGCCAGACAGCATTTCTCATAAGGTAACTGCAGTGTTTGATAATATTAATATGTGTGACGTCAGTGACTACTATCTATACAATGCACAGTCATTGCAGTACAAAACTGATTCATCCATTTTTGTGCCCCGCATCCCATCATTTTTAAAGTCAAGTTTTGATCTCAATCTATTAAATAGTGACGGAGAAAAAGTTGGGTTTTTGTAATGTTTTCTCTGCCCTTGGTTACTGTTCTATGATGATGGGAAAATTATGATTATCTTGATAATATTACACCCACCCATGTACCTCCACAGCTTCCACGTCCTGCAAGCTTGACATCCCCCCTCCCCCCAAGACACAGCCTGGACCATCAAGACCCGTTGCTGCCAGTCTCGCCCTCCTCGCGAGAACAGCGTCTGGCCCGGCCTGAGCCAGTCTAGACCGGTCTAGAAGTGTGGTGCAAACGTGCCTTTATTCAGCCGTCAACACCACAAGAACATTGGTGCACGGGTGTGCCTTTGTGGGGCCAGTTATTCCTTGCCATAGTTATAACACAGTGGATCGTGTAACATGTCTATTGTATTTTTGCTATTTAAATATACTTGAAATCCATTTGATTTTGGAATTTCAGTTTCATGCTTGAGTATAAAAGTTAACGAGGAATTTATTGAAGGAACCAATCGTTTAAATACAAGAACTTTATTTGCTAATTTCCTTAAAATACCACAATTATATGAGAGGAATGTGTCATGAAAGTAATGAGAGTGTATGAGGTCTGGTTATAAAATATGATATGATTAGTATGCTTAGTAATGGCATGACTAGTGATGTGATGGGGTGAAGCACAGCACACAAACATATTGGGGCACCACAGCTGAAAAGGATGGGTGAGTGATTTGATGAGATGGATTTACAATAATAGGTGCTAAACATTATGCATATAAAGGACTTGTTACAGCTGTACAGTGACAGACAATTGTTGGAGAGGCACAGGTTCCACCGAGCAGGGACTGAATTTATCACGGACCTTGTGAAAGATAAGATTCAAAGTGGCACCAGGAGGAACCCTGCTATCTCTGCACTGTTGAAAGTTGTGGTTACTCTACGTTACCTAGCCACTGGACGGATGCAGCTATGTGGAGGTGATGACTTGGGGATGTCCCAGTCCACGGTGAGCAGAGTTATTACTCAAACTATTGAAGCTCCTGCCTCTCATGACATCGTGGGACAGTTTATTGATTTATATCTAGATATAAATATATTTATATCTACAGTCGGCGCAAAAAAACTTAGGACGCCAAAAAACTTGGGGCGGGAATAGCGTCCTTAGCTGTTTTGACAATTTCGGTGGGAGCGATTTAATTTTTTTACGTTTTTTGTCTATCTGGCAGTGTATTAGTGTTTCTGCTGTAGATTCCTCGCTCCTGCCCGCTCTGTATCTTCCAAGCCATCATAGGAAGAGGTTGTTGTGTTTGGTTCTCCAGCCTTCCTACACCCCCATTTGCCCCTCCATCTTCTACCGCCTTCTCCAGGTCTAATAAAGCATTATGCCGGGCAAATCTCTATCAATTATGAAGAAGACACATATAGTAACCTTGTATCAAAGTGGGAAAACAATTGGCCAGATAGCGAGGGAGATGTGTGTTTCCAAACATACCGTCTCGGTGTGGTGCAGGCGGGCGCAAGATGGTGAGTTAAGGACTGTTTTGGCGTGGAAGAAAGGGTCAGGGCGGCCAAGAAAAACTTCAAAGAAGACAGATCAACTGCTCATAAGGTTTGTTGATGTCAATAATCATTTTGTATGGCACAAATATCCTATGGGAACAACATCTGATGAAAAAGGTGTGTGTGTGTGTGTGTGTGTGTGTGTGTGTGTGTGTGTGTGTGTGTGTGTGTGTGTGTGTGTGTGTGTGATAATATTAATCATATGAGAAATTATTGTTGCATGTCCCGAGAACCATTTGACAAGTGCTGTAATATCTCATCGCCCGAATGTGCCGTTGTCCTGTGATTGCTATGGAAGGTGAAACCATGGTCAAAAATTTATGAGGACCTATCTTTGTCGCTCCTTGGTTCAGTGGCTAGTTGTGCCTGGGCTACGAAAGCTGCCTGGTGTTCAGGTTCGAATCGAGGCAAGGGCAAGTCGGCGACCAGCCCAAACCAGCTGTTGTCCTTCCGTTCGGGGTTGTAAATTAGGTTTACATTGGGAAAACCTGCTGGGGAAAGGTAATGGTAATCCGGATGTCACACTAGTCCTGTTGTCCCGGGGTAATAGGTCCTCACCCACCACAGGCTCACCAGGCCTAATGCAACGGCGATGAACACCGCAGGCCATCGCAGAAAGTGTATGCCCTCATCTTTAATTTTACCTTATGTTTTGTTGAGGGTACTTTTCTTGTCAGTGGAAATGTTAGTGTATTCACTTTTAAGAGGTAATGTTGAACTTTTTTCTTGCCCCAGATGTAAAGGTAAAGATGGGGGCATAACACTAGCGCGTGTGGCCTCGGTGTTATCTCCATTCGTACTAGCCCTTGAGCCTGTAAGTGGACAAAAATCCGCTACCCGGTATATGCTGGGGTGGTATGACATCGTGTTTCACAGTTAACTTCAGCAGGTTTACCCATTTATCGACCATCTCCAAAAAAGGAAGGATGAAACAAATCTGTCGGCTGGCCACCGACTTGCCCTGGCCTGGATTCGAAACATGGTCCGCGTACTCATAGCTAGGCGCGCTAGCCACTACACACAGATGCGACAAGTTGTCCAGATTGGATATGTAGTATCAGCTACTAATTATAACATGAATTCGTGCCTTTTAATAAGACAGCAAAACTATGTAAATACAGAATTTCTCATTTATGTAAATTTCTATACTTCACTTACATCTCTGGTTTAAGTAGCGTCGCGACTTAGGATGGGGTCTACAACCCCAAAATGGCCTCCTTTACGTCCCCGATGACCTCCAGCACAGCCTCGGTCAAACGGGTTTAGAGGTGTGGTGGCGGGGGACCTCCGCCTGGTGAATGCATTTACAATAGGATTAAAATTCTTACTATAGGACACAAGTCAACATAAAGGAAAACAATCAAAGGAAATTACTTTACAACTTAAATTCAAATACTACTATCGACTTATACAAGCCCTTTATGTTGTACACTGGAACAATTTTATTCATGTTGAAGAAACCACTGTACTGTTGCTGATACACTATATATTTTCGAGTTTTTCCATGCGGCCAATTTTATCTATCGTTATAAGTATGTTTTTAGTTAAAAAAAAATATTTTTCAATCGTCAGATAGACTAAGTTTCGTCCTTGAAGGGCCCAATAATGAAAATGTTTCAAACTCACTGTTTGTTTGTCGTCATCTAGTTATCAACACCAAGCTGTGATTTGATCATGAGACAGGTACCTTTCTACTACTCGTTTATAGAAGTTACAATATTGGGTGGTAAAATTAGCTTATCATGGCAAGGATTTCACTAAATCCGGAATTTTTATGTGTTTATACGAGGTTAAAGATAATAAAACGTACTATTTACACTAGGACCAGAATTCCTCCAAAATGGGCCCAGAAATAACTACGTCACGGTTTGGTTTACATCGGTGCATTGTGGGGATAGGGGGGGGTGGCCGCGGGTGGACCTACGAAGGGAAAAACTGGGCATGGAAAAATTTCAGATTTTTTGGGGCGAAAATTGATTTTTAGGGGGGTATATTACGTGCTCGTTCGCGCTGACAAAAACTATAGAGAAGTCCTGTTTTTTAATGGCTGTGGGGCAGGGGCTTCTAAACCAAGAAAACGAGTCAAACAGGCCCCCTCGTCAAAAGGTAAGCAACGGGTTTAGGTAGTAATGTGTCCCTACCACTTGCTTACTTTTTAAGGGAGACCCCTGCTGGGGGACTTTTTTCCCGGTTTTTAGAAGCCCGGGGCCACATAAACCCAATAACCTCAGGTTTCTCTAGGGGTTTGTCAGCGGGGGCAGGGAAAATAGCACCGGGAATATTTTTTTTTCGCCCAAAAGGAACTTTTTTTATTTTTTAAAATCGTCGAAATTTCTCTTGTAGGCTTTTAAAATTTTCCCAGGGTTTATGATAGATTAAAAATTTACCTTTTTAAATTTGGGGTTTCCTTTTGTTGTTTTTCCTCATAATAAGTATTTTTGCTTTCCCAAAATTTTTTAAAAGTTTTATTTGACGAGGCCAATGAAAGGCCTCTTGAGTCTATAAAAACCCTTAAACCCCCTTTGTTTTGTTTTATCTTATTACTCCATCCTAAAAACAAGTTGCTTTAAACCACGGGGACTTTTAAAAACCCATCCTTGCCTCATGATACTGCTGGGACTTTTCTTCTCCCGATATTTTTGTCCCTCCACAAATGGGAAAAAAGCTCGCCCGAAGTTTTTGGTTTTAGGGGGGGACCCGGGTCATTTCCCCCTACCAAAAGTCTTTCGCCATACCCATAGGCATTTTGGGCCTTTCAAAAACCCCCAAAAGGGGTAATTTTTGCCAAAACCAAATAGTCATTTCCGCAAAAAACCATAGTTTTTTCGCCAACCAAAAAGGTCATTTCGCCCACAGGTCATTTGGGCCTCCAACTATGGAGTCATTTGGGAAACACTAGGAGTCTATAGGGTTTAAGGGGGGTTTTAGGTTATTTTTGGGGTTTAGTTTTGCGAGAACCCCCAAAACCCCCCCGCTAGGATGTTTAGGTTAGTTTTTCTTTGGGTTTAAATTTTGGGGGGTAGGTTGGGTTTGGGTATTTTGGGTTTAAATTTTTGGGTTTGGTTTAGGTTTTGGGTTTAATTTTTGATTTGGTTAGGTTTAGGATGGGTTTAAATTTGGTTAGGTTGTTTAGGTTAGTTTTGGTTTTGGGAAAGGTTATGGGTTGGCCAAGCCCCCTGTTTAGGGTGGGGTTAATTTTGGGGGTTAGGTTAGGTTTTTTTTGGTTGGGCAATTTGTCATTTGGGCCCACAAGCCCTTTTGGGCCAAAATGTAAGCCCAATTGGGCCCCAAAAAATAACCCCCCCCAAAAAAATTCGCCCCCCTCAAAAGTCAATTCGCCCACCGATCCATGTAAAGGGGAGTCAGGGTAACTATTCTTCCTCTGCCAAGAAAGGGAATAAAAAAAACCAGAAACCCGGGGGGCGAAATGACGGTAAAATTTCTGGGGGGGGGGGGTGTTTGCCCATACCCCCCAAACTTCCCCCAACAAGTTTGAGGACCTTTTGGGAATGCGGGGTTTTCGGGTGGGGGAACAAATTATTCGTCGGAAAACCGTAATTAAAGAGTTGTTTTGGGGGGGTAAAATTTTCCCCTTAGATCTAGGGTTAAAAATTTTCCTTATATTTTAGAGAAAATTCCTTTTAACCAAAAATTAAACCAAACCAAAACCAAAATTTTTAACCTACACTGGGCGGGGGGGGTTTAAACCCACCGAAAACCCTAAACCTAACCAAATTTTTTGGGGTTGGGTTTGGGGTTTAGGTTTAAATTTTACTTAGGTTGGGATTGGTTAGGTTAGGTTAGTTTAGGAAAATTTTTGGGATTAGGTTAGGTTATCGGTGGGTCAAGGGGCCCCCTGCTAGGGTAGGAAATTTTTGGTTTAGGTTGGGTTTTTATTGTGGTTAGGAAATTTTTCTCTAGATTTTAAGGAAAGTTCCCCCTTAGATCTGGGAAATTTTTTTAACCCCCCTTACCCAATTTTAATTACGTGTTTCCGACGCAAAATTTTGGGTTCCCCCCCCCGAAAACCCCGCACTCCCAGGTCCCCAAACTTGTTTGGGGGAAGTGGGAGAGTAGGGGGCAAACATTTAGAAATTTCCCGTCTTTTTCCCCCCCAAGGGTTCATTTTTTTTGGGCCAGAGGAAGGATTTTAGTTACATGACTCTGTGACAGGGATTCGTGGGCAAATTTGCTCTTATAGGGTGGGCAAATTTAAATTACAGTGGACGAAATGTCTTGTGGGCGAAATGACGAAAAATCCCTAACCAAAAAAACCCTTAACCAAACCCAAAATTTTAACCTACCCTAGCGGGGGGGCTTGAGGGGCCACCGATTTGCAAACCCAAAAAACCAAACCAAATTTAACCTTTTATCCAAAACCCCAAACCCCTTTATCTAACCTAACCTAACCAAACCCAAATCAACCCTTTAAATACCCAAATCAACCCTTTACCTTGGGAAACCTAAAAAAATCTAACCTAACCCCAGCGGGGGGTTGGGGGGTTCTCGTCCACAAAACCAAATATAACCTAACCTCCTAGCCCCCAAGACTCCATTTTGGGTGGGGGCGAAAGACCGGATCCCAAAAACCAAAACCTTTTACTGTCGGCGAGTTTTCCCGATTTGTGTAGGGAAAAAAATACCCGGGAGACGAAAAATTACAAGGGCAATTTACCATGAGGGTAAAAGGAGGGGTTTAAGTCCCCGTGGTTATGAAATTTTTTTTATGGAGGGAGTAATAAGATGAACCCAAAGCAAAAGGTTGGTAAATGTTGGTATGGACTCAAGGTATTCATTGGGCTCGTCAAGTAAAACTTTAAACCATGAGGGGTGCATATTTTATTATGGGGAAATTCAAAAAAAAGGATCCCAATTAAAAAGGGTATTTTAATACTATCAGAACCTTTGAATATGTATAGCCTACAAAAGAAGACTACGACGATGAAAAAAATTTCGAGTTTTTTGGGGCAAAATTGATATTCCAGGTGCTATATTTCCGGCTCGCTGACAAATAAGAAGCCCTGGGGTGAGGTTGATGTGCAAAGGGGTTTCCCTAGACGGGGAAAACACCCAAAGGGCCCGAGTTCATTAAGAAGTAAAGCAAGGGGAGGGACACTTTACGTACCTACCGTTGTTACCCTTTGACGGGGGTCTGTTAGACTTTTTTTCTTGGTTTGGGGGCCCTTTTGGCCACCCAGCCATTACCTCAGTTTTTCCTCTTTTATTGTTTTTCAGGGGAACAGACCCACATTTAATATAGCACCGGGAAAATATAAAAATTTCGCGCAAAAAAAACTCAAAATTTCTTCCATCGGGCCGTATTTTCCCCCTTTCGTAGGGGGGGTCCCCCGCGGCGACCCCGCCTTATCCCCACAAGCACCGATGAAAAACCAAACCGGACGGTAGTTATGGGTGGGGTCCTTTGGAAAATGTTTCTTTTAACCTTATGGATTTGGGAAAACCTTTCCTTTTTTTATGAGCTTCCGGCGAAAAAATCATTATTTTAGGGGGATATGAAATGTTGTTAACGGGGGGGGAGAGACTTTTACGTCCCCCTCATTCTTCTTCCCCACTTAAAAGCCTCGGCCTTTAATTTGGTTTTGTTTTTCCCTTGCCCGGGGCCCCTTTTAAGGGCAAATTTGGTTTTTTATTTTGGGGGTTAAAAACGGGGAGTTAGTTGGGTTTGGGTTTGGGTTTTTGAGAGAAAAAAGGGTGGGGTTAGGTGATTTAAATTTTAAAAATCTCCAAATACTTTTTCCCCTTTCCCTATTCAATTATTTTATATTTTCCCGAAAGTAGTGATTTGCGAGGGAAAAGCTCATAAAAGATTTTTTTATTCTTAAAATTTTCCAAGGGAGGTAAACAGAAACCAGGCCCCCAATTGTGTTGGGGAATTCGGGTCTAGTGTTAAAAATTTTCCAATTTGGAAACTCTCGCCGACATTGAGAAAAATTTACCCATAAAAGCTGCGATTCCTTTAACAAGTTTAAATAAACAAATAGCTTTATAAAAAATGAAGTGATCATTCTATTTTGATACACATGGTGCAATTTGTTTAGTGCCGTCGTAGGGGGCATGTAGCGGTCAAAAGGCAATAATGGTAAGAGCAGTCGACTCTAAGATTATAAGGGACAGAAGTGCGCGGTCATTTTCAGAGACACCGACTTAATTTTTCCTGGCCTACAATAGGTGCTTTTTCGGTCAATTTATAGTTTCACCCAACCAACGATTTTCTGATGCGCCTAATGTTTTTCTGGTGTGTTTTTATGTGTTTTGAATGAATCTGCTAACCGTTAATGTCGCAATTTTTATAATTATTTATTTTTTTTGCAAATGACCAAAAAAAAAAAAAAAATGAACCTAAACCTAACTTAACCTTTACCTAACAAAACAAAAAAACAAAAAGAAACTAACCTTTACCTACCAAAAAAAAAATAAAAAAAAAAAAACAGCGACATAAACGGTTAGCAGATTCATTCATCTATAATAATATAAGCGAAAGTGTGTGTGTGTGTGTGTCTGTCTGTCTGTCTGTCTGTCCGCGATAGGTGCCGCCCCCTGTGGCGGAATCCCATCATATGTCACAGTTTTGGAATCAGGTTGACCAGGGGAAGGTTTTAAGCCCACTTATAGGATGATCCGATCACTTTTTTTTTTTTTTTTTTTGCAGCCTATTAGCGAGAACTATGAAGAAAAAAAGTGGGTTGCAAGAATTGAGGAAACCTTGATGTAGGGTGATGGGTAATAGGCGAGTGAATGGGTGGGGTAATGGGTGAGGGAATAGGTGGGGGGTGATCGGTAATGGGTGAGTGAATGGGTGTTGGTGATGGGTAATGGGTGTGGTGATGGGGAATGGGTGAGTGAATGGGTGGGGGTGATGGGGGAATGGGTGAGTGAAGGGGGGGGGATACTATATTTTCAGGAAAGTTAGAAGGGACATCTGGAGAGTCTGTGTTTGGTGGGCCGAGGGGGGGGTAATGGGTCTATCTGGAGAGTCAGGCCCACCAAACACAGGTGGTGGCCAAAGGCCCACCAATAGCCCCCCGCAGGAGCTAGCCCAAAAAATCCGCCCGGAGGGCGGCTTTGCTTTCAGAAAGTTAGAAGGGGCCATGATGTGAATGGGTTGGCGTTAATACATAAATTTCTACATCCATGATTTCAGGAAAGTTAGAAGGGGCTATCTGGAGAGTCTGTGTTTTGGTGGGCCGAAAGGGCCCCCCAAAAAAGTGGACTCCTGACAGGGGT